>CM018031.1:30209627-30809627 GCA_008638375.1 Nyssa sinensis
CATGCAACAACTAAATGCAGAAGAAAATAAATAAAAGCTGCATGCGATATATATGTATATGTTTACAAAATGCGGGATACAAAATTTTTTAATACAACTGTTCATCCCCAAGACTGTGGATAACATGGGAGAGCTATAAGACTGTCTATACTAAGTATTACACTTATAACTTCAAAAGAAATGTCCACTGCTATCTAGCTGACTGCTACTGCTACTGCTACTGCTCTTCTACAGCTTCATTTCTTGAAAGGGGTGGTAAGTTTGGGGTGAGCTAACTAAAGCCTAATAAGAAATTCTCCTTTGCTCTGCCATCTGTACATGAATATAGAAAGTATTATCCATAAAAGAACTAGGATAAATGCAGATGTGCTAGCCAGTCAATGAATATAGAACTCAATATCAAATGATAGAAAATCAAATGATAAAGCAATGAAATCTGTCTGATAATATAATCATACAAGTTACAGTCATGAGCTGTCTCAAGTATAATCATATGCACTCAAATAGCTGTGAAATCTTATGATCATTCTCAATGATATAACATGATCAAGCTATGATAATCAATAAGAGATACTGATAACAACAGTGTGGATGCACTTTAACTTGGGGCCCGGCATACCCCTTAATTCATTTTATTCTTTTTTCCTCGATCCCTCATCCAAGCACTAAGTCGTCGATTCAGTACTCGCCTCGCAGATCCCAGTTTAACTGTCATTTTAAATACCACTTTTTATTCCATTTTCTCGACCCGTAGGTCTAGTAAGCATCAGATGGAGTTTGTGACTGAGCACAAATCTGGGTACAATATAATATATCAAGATCATGCTAAATCCAATGAACAGTAAATGCAATAACACTATCTCAGTAGCGAAATGAAACTGTTGCCTTAACAGGCCAATATAAACTGGCTGCTGAGATCTTGCCCCTTAAGGCCTATGTACAAAGCGTACAGAAATCATGATCAAGATATACAACGGTCAATAAATACTTTCCACAAGATAGAGCAATATCAATGTGGACTTGATAAACGTTCTGATATGTATGGAGTACAATTGATAATATAAGAAAGACTATTGACATGGCTGGGAATGTAACATGTACAGAGATTAGAGATTACTTACCTCTTAAACCGTTTCTGTTCTTTCATAATAAACTCAAGTCACTGTTTCTTCCTCTTTGACATCCCTATTCATCAATAGACAATATATCTCAGTTTACCTTTTCATGAGTTATGCTATTCATCAAATTTTATGCCTCTTTACTATTAGTTTCTCTTTTACTTAAATAGACTCTACTACTGAATCCGGAATGTCGAACAAAGTCGATTTAGGCTTTCGCGGAATTCAATTCGGACTTCTGTACTAAAAAAGGCAAAATGGTCATTTTGCACGTTTATGGGTGTTTTTATTTTTTGGGACATTGTCTTGCTAAACAGACCTCACCATTGGTCTTAGAATGTCTGAGATAGTTAAAATACACTATTCATATGTTTAATTTGGATATCATTACTAAAAAGGGTAAAATGGTCATTTATTACATGTATTTTACTTTTTGGGGTTCTGTCTCGTGAAACGGACCTTACCATCGGACTCAGAATGTTCGAAATAATAAATTTTGACTATTCATTTGCTTTGTTTGGACTTCGTTTGCTCTATTTATGACCCAGGGGCAAAATAGTAATTTTACTCTATTTAAATAATTAAATTAATTATTTAATTATTTTTCCAGGGGTCTAATTGCACAAAATTTCCAAAAATTGGGCAACAAAACAAATTGATAAAACAGTTGGGGTCAATCTATAAATATGAAAAGGTTCGGTTTATTTAGTTTTTAAATAAATCAAAAACCAATGGGTTCAGTTCAAACCCAAGTGAACTGGTCCGGTTTCCTTGTAAACCAACCGGTCTGACCAGTTTTTACATGTTATGCTGACGTCAGCCCTAAATTTAAAAATAAAACAACACGTGTCACTGCTCGTTTATTTCCAGTCGGGTCCCGACCCGAATTCGACCTATGACCCGAACCCAAACCCTAACCAAACAGTATCATCTTCCCTGTTTTTCCGGTGAAACTCCGGTAAGGTTCCGGCATGAACAGTTCTCTTCTACGGTGACGGCGACCGGATTCCGGTCATTTTTTCAACCAAATTCTTTGTAGTTTTCTTTATGTTTTCATGGGGATCTCGAATATAACATTAGTTTTTCATTTGGGTCACTATTTCCCTACGAATATTGCCAAACCCATAACTCCGGTGACGACCTATAATTTTACATTTCATGCTCAGCTCATTCACTGTTTTGACCCCTCTTTTTCTCTATTTAATTTCTGCACTATAGGGGATCATTCCTAAGTTGTTTAAACATTGTTTCATGTATAAAATATAAAGAAATCCGAATTATTCTCAAACCTGCAACTCATGATTTCTAGCTTGTTTCTAAACCAAATCAAGTGATTCTTTTTGTAATATTTCCCATTTTCCATGCTTAACAAGATCCTACTGTTAAAACTACACGAATCATGCTAAAAATTTAAAACAGAAATGACCCACTTACCTTTCAAATTCTGATTTTCTAATACAGGTTCCTTTTTCTGTTTCTATGCTTTTTGGACCTTCTTGCTTCACTGTTGAGCCTCTCCAAACCCTTACAACCTCCCCAACTGCTTTCTTTTCTGTCTTCCATTTTACGTAACCCATATATATATATATATATATATATATATATAAAAGATACAACCGACCTCTTCTCTCTCTACCCTCTCTCTGTTTCTCTCTCGGTTTCTCCCTATCCAAGCCTCTTTATTTGACTTATCTTTCTGATTTTTCTCTCCCAATTGCAGGTAGCATTTATGGCTTGGAGACTTGTATATTATATATGTATATTATTTTCACACATACATAACACACACATATATACTCCAGCCGACACACATACACAACCATGGACACTTGGTAGTTCCCTTTCCCTTCTCTTTTCTTATTTTTCTTTTCTTTCTTTCTTTCTCTTTTCTTTTCTTGTAAAATATCTTGTCTATATATATATATATATATCATATATATATATATATAACACACACACACACACTGCACACACACATAATATCTTACTTTTATGCATGCCCTTGGCATGCTGCCTCTCTCTCATTTCCTTTTTCTTTATTTTCATTTTATCACATGTATATATATATATATATGTAAAATACCACACTATGCATACACACATGTGTAATACATGTTTTATACTTATTTTATACACTTATATATATATATATTCAAATATACACATATATACTGGTTTTTAATGCCGTATACATACACTCATTTTTTATAGGCTACGTGTGTGAGTATACATATGCATGCATGAAAATACGTGCATGCACGCATTACGAGGCATATTTCTGGGTTGCTCGGGCATTGCCCGATACTGACTGTATAACTGACATTGTTTAGGTTCCATAGCCGTATAGTACATATAAGATCATAATATATAGAGCTCTAACAACTCGGTTACATCTGATAATACAATACCCGACCCGGTCTACCTCGGTATACGTGCTAATCCGGGTCAAGGTATTACTAGAACGAACTCCCCTTGGGTTGCCTCCCAAGTAGCGCCTTTGTTTATTGTCGTTGGCTCGACTCAATGCTTCCTTTTTCAATCAGTATAAATCAGATCCTCAAGGTCCAGGTTAGCCACATTCTCTACTTGGAAACCTTCATAGAAATGCTTAAGGCTATGGCCATTCACCTTTAACATTTTGGAAGTTGCTAAACTTTGAATTTCAACTACACCATGAGTAAAACATTAATAACAACAAAAGGTTCAATCCAACGAGAACGCAACTTACCCAGAAACAAACGAAGCTATGAATGGTTAGATCGAAGGACTTTTTGAACAACTTTAAACTCTTTCCTTGAGATCATCTTGTCATGAAAAGCCTTCGTCTTTTCCTTGTAATGAAAAGCCTTTGTCTTTTCCTTGTAAATCCTTGCACTCTCATAGGCATCATTGTGAATTTCCTCTAATTCTTATAGTTGCAACTTGCTGTGTTCTCCACTTTCATCCATCATAGGTGGGTTCAATCTTCTTTACAGTTGACGGGAAGGTTTTGCTCCCTCTTCAAGTAAGATACGATGCATGCATGTAGACGAGCTAATTCCTTTAATATCCGTAATTTTCCTACCAATAGCCGTCTTATGCTCCTTAAGGACCTGCACAAGTTGTTCTTCTTGCGGTGCACTAAGTTTATTGGTGATGATCACTAGTAAGGTTCTTTCGTCTCCAAGGAATACGTACTTGAGGTGATTGGGGAGAGGCTTCAAATCTAGAATGGAGGCCTGCAAAACAGAGGGTAAAAGCCTCTCGTTAGAAACTAGTAAAGTAATATAAAGAACGTTACTTGACTGTTGTAACTTTAGAAAATCATTCAACGTTGCAACAGTTTCCTACAAATTAGTACTCAAGGCTAACTCCTCATTCTCTTTCTCAAGATGCTTACTAATGGCAACTTCC
The DNA here is from genome assembly GCA_008638375.1 of Nyssa sinensis. NCBI lineage: Eukaryota > Viridiplantae > Streptophyta > Magnoliopsida > Cornales > Nyssaceae > Nyssa > Nyssa sinensis. The sequence continues at coordinate 30,214,139 of CM018031.1, forward strand.
AATCCATCTTTTCCATCAAGTTCAAAAACTTCCTGTGCTAAAGAATCAATCACATCAATAGAATAAACAGGATTATCATCATCAGGATATTTCATGGCATCATAAATATTAAACTTAACAATTTCACCATCAAATTCCATGGTAAGTGTGCCACTATGAACATCTATCTTAGTCTTGGATATCTTTAAGAGTGGTCTTCCTAACAAAATAGGAGCAGTTTGATGACCATTCTCCATATCAAGCACATAGAAATCAGTAGGGAAAACCAATTCATTAACTTGCATAAGAACATCCTCAGCTACACCCTTAGGATAGGCAGTAGATCTATCAGCCAATTGAATCACAACACCAGTTTTATTCAAAGGTCCAAGTTTCAAAAAAGCATATATAGAATATGGCATGACATTGATAAAAGTTCCTAAATCTATCATGGCCTTCTCCAATCTAGTGTTACCTATCGTACAATGGATAGTAAACATACCTAGGATCTTTGCACTTCACTAAGGAATTTTCTTTGAATAACTCCAGAAACATTCTCCCCTGTTCTCACTTTCTCACATCCTTTAAGTTTTTGTTTCCTCTTAATTGTACATAGTTCTTTCAGGAATTTAGCATAACGAGGTATTTGTTTAATAGCATCTAAAAGTGGAATATTTACCTCACATCTACGAAAAGTCTCATAAAAATCTTTATTTTGCTCATCTTTTCTAGATTCTACTAAAGCCTAAGGAAAATGGGGTACTGATTCATAATCAGAAAGAGGCAAAAACTTACGCTTCGGTATGTCATCGTCATTGGGAATGTTCTTGTCTGCAGTGACGTTTTTCTCATTTTTTTGCTTCAACGATGTAGGGCCCGCCTTTACTGGAACCTCAACCTCTTTACCACTTCTCAAACGATTGCACTTTCATTTTCAGTTTGATTTACTACCGTTTGAGAGGGTAATTTCCCCTAACTTTGTGCCTCTAGTCGACTAATTGTGGTTTCCATTTAACCTATCTGATTGTCCAAACTTTGAATACTGGCCCTCGCCTCTTGTTGAAATTGTTTCGTCTCCTGTTAAAATTGTAAAGTATTAGTGGCAAGAGACTTAACAATATCTTCTAAAGATAAACTAGAATTAGAAGTTTGGTCCTATTGTTGTCTAGGGGGGTATGGCTGCTTATATTACTGGTAACTTGGGCTATTTTGAGTCGCGAGCTGATTTAGTTATGGATTCCGATAGCTAAGATTGCGGTGATCCCTCCATCTTGGGTTATAAGTGCTCGAATAGGGATCATACTTCCTTTGCGGTTGTCTAGGAAAGCCACCCGCCGCATTCACTTGCTCAATGGGCTCTTCTTGAAGAGTTGGGCACATATCTGTTGGATGCCTTATTACCGAACAAATCCCACAAGCCTTTGTTGTTTTCATATTACCTACAAGCCATTTGATGAACAAGAGAAGTTAAACTCGTAATTTTTTGTTCAAGGAGGAAATATTTACCTCATTAACATGCTTAGATGGACGGTCAAACCTAGTGCCAAATTGTTGAGAATTGGCCGCCATATTTGCAATCAAGTTTCTCGCGGCCTCGGGAGTTTTATCCACCAAAGCTCCTCCACTAGCAGTGTCAATCATGATCCTATCAGTGGGTAGACTGCCCTCATAGAAATACTAGATAAGTAGTTGCTCACTAATTTGATGATGGGGGCAACTTGCACATAATTTCTTAAAACGTTCCTAATATTCGTGTAGGGACTCTCCGTTGTGCTGCCTTGCACCACAAATTTCTTTTCGAATGTTGGTCACCCTTAAAGCTGGGAAATATTTCTCCAAAAACAACCTCTTCATCTCGTTCCATGTGGTAATACTTCCGGAGGGTAGACAATAGAGTCAATCCTTAGCCGAATCCTTTAAAGAAAACAGAAAGGCTCTTAATTTAATTCGTTCTTCAGTCACCCCTGTGGGTCTCATACTCGTGCATACCACATGAAACTCCTTTATATGCTTGTGAGGATCTTCACCTACAAGGCCATGAAAAGTGGGCAAGAGATGTATTAGTCCAGATTTTAATTCAAAAAGTAGTAATAGCATCTAAAGTAGGGAACATTATGCATAAGGGTTGTTGATTCAAATCAGGGGTGGCAAGCTCTTTCAAAGTTCGATTTGCAGCTATGACTTCCTCCTCTTCTAAATTATAATCGCTAGCAAATAGGGAATCAAGAGCTAGATCATTTTCTTCAGAATTTCTCCAAGCTTCCCTCCTTAACCTGCGCAAAGTTCTCTTTATTTCTGGATCGCATTGCAAATCACCTTGATTAGAAGATCGAGTTACAGTCATAAACAATCAAGGAAACTCTAATAAACCATGAAAAACAAATCAAGAAAAATCTAGAGTAATGAAAATTAAAAAAAAATTCTACGCTAAAATTTCACTAAACCGGCACTACTATTTGTCAACTCTTACCACTCGTCCCTCGTCTGCTCGTCAAGTGCATCTCTGGCCCTTGCTCGTCTCTAGTAGCCGATCAAGTTTCTTCACCCCTCTCCCGCTTATTGATTAGGGTGAGTCACTCAAGTCCCTCTTTTACGAAAATCCCAGAGTTTATGTGTTTTTCGGAAAGTAAAGTCGTTCGTCAAGCTACAAGTCGTGTTGAAGCGGCGACAGGATACCTACAGTCTTCAGTAGCCAAAGACCAATTCATTGTTTATACCCAACCCTAAAGTGTTTATTACTTTATTGCCGGCTAGCTTTAAAGTCTAAAGAACTCCACTTCTCTCTCTAGCATCTTTTGGCAAAAAGAAAGCCATTTGTTTTTTTTCAAAAATTTCAAGAACGAAATAAGGATCACAAGAAGCACAAAAATCAACTAGAATCACTCCCCGGCAACGGCGTCAAAATTTGGTGTGCTGTTGCAAGCAACCAAAAAATAAAACCTAAACTCCTAAAAATATATGTAGTAGTGCGAGTAAAGATCGTTCCCACGGAGAGTATCTAGCCTAGTTTTATGCTATGTGAACAAGGATTGGGGGGGTTTGAGTATAACTGAAAATAATTTTAAGAAAAACAACTAAGGAACAATTCAAATTAAAGTATCAAAATCAATTAAAAGAACAAACATTGGTCTAAGTCAATATCCACTATCGGGATTTTACAACTGATCATCGATGCAAGTATTTATCAATTCACATTTTGAATATTCACCGTTGAAAATATTTTCCTATCTCTCCTTAGTCGTAATTAATTAGAAAATAAGTGATCTAATTAACTCTAACTACTAAACAACCCAAGACAAGTGCTAAAGGTTTAATCTAGTAGCAGCCTTAAGAATTAGAGAAATCAATGAAGCTAAACAACACAAGCACAAGCGGTTGTATTTAATTTAGTCAAACATTCTTCCTAAGATCTAATAATTTTTTATGCAGCAAATCATTAAATCTTAGTTGCTTCACAAATTAGAGGGATCAAACAATTACAGATTTGATATCTAACATAGCACTAGATTGCAACGAATAATAAACTAGTAGGCTTCCTAGTAATTAAATGAAACAATCATAAAAATAAGCACAGAAGAACGTCCGATACTCAAAGCATAAATTGAACAATAAAAATAAATTAGATCTCACAGTTTTATTGATTCCGAGGCTTCCGTTTCCTTCAACCAATTATAAAAGTTTATCCACGCAAAGGTCATAAAAACTCAAAAAAGAAGTTAGAGAAGAGGGGAGAGAGAGAGAGAGAGAGAGACATCCAAATCTGATGATTCCTCCTCTTTCTTTTACATGTTAAAATCAGTCTTAGAAGCCTACCAAAACTCCTAAAGATATTCTAAATATTATCCTCAAATAATAATATTCAAATATAACTAATTAAGGAAAATATTAAAAATAAAATAAAGTCCTAATATAACTAAGAAAGTGGTGTTTTCAGCTTGGAATTCTCGTGCACCAGATCTGGAAACTTTCAAAAATAAATCGCGTCAGATCCGTGCATTAGAATTTCGCGTAGCTAAGGAACGTTCCAGAACGTCCACAATGTAGGTGTAGCAACTTCAAGCCCGATTTATACCTTGATTCATCCGGAATCTTTCCAAACTCAAAACATGAAAGTTGTAGAGTTGTTTCTTGGAGTTCCATAGCATCTTGAATTATCTCAATCGGAGCTCGGATGAGAGCGTATGCCCAGATTACGAAGCAATGTAGAAACTATCTAAAATCGCCCAATTAGCTTCATTTTGCACTTAACGCCTCCATTTGCATCTTAAATCAAAATACAAGAATAATGAGTACATTTAGGTACTAAATAAGTATAAAAGACTAAACATTAAGGGAGAAAAATATGATATTTTGCACTCTCATCAAGGGATCCTCTGCCCATAGTGGTGGTAGGAGGCTGAGGTCCTCCGTGAACAACGTTAGTATGAGGAGGAGGATTAATCCGTTGGTTTTGAGCCAATGAAGCCAGAGCTTGTGACATGGCAGTGAGTTGTTCCTACATCTGATTGAACTGCCGTTGAATCCGATCAAGCTGCTGTTGTAAACAAATGGGTGTTTGTCCCCTTCCTCTTCCAAGAGGAACCTGATTCTGAAGGTTTTGGGAGTTCTTTCTAGGACGAAGGTTGGGAGCCATTGACTTTTGGAAAAAATACAATAGATGTTTTGTTTGAAGAAAAAATAGTAAGAACGATTATCGTTCCCACTGACGGCACCAAGCTAATGTTGTACTTTTCTGGTTTGAAGGCTAAGCTGATGTTGTACTTTTCTAGTCTGAAGGCTTCTCCTCTTGAACTACCTGTCAAGAGCTTGAGGTCAGAGGGCCATCGGGAAGGTTTCGGTGGTAGCCGTTTTGATGATAAAGTCAGTAAAGAAAATAAAAGTCGTAATTCAAAAAAAGAATTGAACATAAATTGAAAGCGTATCTTATGACCTTATTTATAGGCTGTAGATCTCCTAAATTGAGTAGGATTAGGAATGGTGAAGATAGGGATTTGAAGATATCCTAAAGATAGTAGTTGTCATATTATACTCTGTTTTCTTATTATGAAGTCGATAAGATATGGAAGGCGGTGCTAGACTCTGGACTATATACATCTGAACCCTTCATACCTATTTGACCTAGATAAAACAATCCTTCTTGATCTGTACCCTAAAGAACTCTATATAAACACGTGTCATGCTTTGAATATGTTTGTCACTTTATGTGTCACGCCCCGAATTTTCATAAACCCGAGGTGTGAATGAGAATAATAAAATAAAAGAATTAGATTAATATATTTATTTTTAATTGATTTTTATTTATTAATCTCCAAGATCATGTCTTATAATGACTTAAAGTGTAGGCTAAACATAGCCTAGATGCTTTCATAACCCAGTTTCAAGGTGGTGACCAAGCATGGTCCGAGTGGTTGCTTAACATAGCTTAAAATGATGACAAAGTATGGTCAAGGTTGGTGGCCCAATATGGCCTAAGTAAAGGTCAAATATTTCCCTAAGTAGTGACCAAGCATGGTCCCAAAGGATGGTCAAACATAGTCCATAAGGGTGGCCAAACATGGCCCAAAAGAATGGCCAAACATGGCCCAAAATGGTGGCCAAACATGGTCTAGGGATTGGCCAAACATGACCCAAGGTGATTCGCCAACATGGCCTAGGGGTTGGCCAAACATGGCCCAAGGCAAGTAGCCAAGGGTTGGTGGCAAGAGAATGCAAGGGCGCAAGCTCGCGGGGGGCAGGCGTTCGCAAGCGGAAGCGTAAGGGGCGCGCGTGGGCTAGCTGCTACAGGCTGGCTGTTGGGCTGTTGTTCCTATAGCTACAGTGTAATTGCTGCAACCTATTTTCTGAATTTTCTGAATTTTTTCCCAAAGTGCTGCAAGCTAATTTTTTTCAATTTTTAGCCTACTTCCTCAAGGTTTTTAACCCCCACTTTTTGGCGCTCTTCTTATTTATATATGGGCATTTTACACACCCAAAAAACTCTTTTTAATTCACAAAATTTTGATATGGTCTCCTTTATTTTTTAAGTATTTTTCACCTAATATTTTACAACATAATCCACCACTCTTAAACTAATTACCAAACTACATCCTCTTACTCAACTAAACTATTCATACTTAATTTAAACAACCAAGCCATTTATTCATAATTTAAAACATACATCCACCATATATATATGTATATACTTGAAGCTTAAGTGTTATGAGCTTCATGCTCATTACAAATTTAGGGCCTTGCCCATTGTTTCAATGCTATACAAAATTGTACAAGTTGATACATATATCCTAGGGCTTATGCCTTTATACAACCAAAAATATACCCCAAGGGCCAAATGTTCTTCAAAGTCCATTTCCCCTTCCATGCTTCAAGACTTCATCAAGTCTCATGTGCCGAAGTTTCATCTGTAATATGTAATCCCATATAGGGTAAGTATGATGGCTTGTATGACATAATGCTAATATAAAGAACAAAGATAAGGTGTGGCATGTGCAAAGTAAACATTTATTAGCTATATCTCTCCAAATTCAATGATGTAATGCAATGGCAATTTGCATGACACACACATGCAACTCTATGCCCACCCATGCCTCGCTTCACGGTCCACCCCCGTCAGCACGCAAGTACTGTCATTGGCCAGATTTTGAGTTTTTCACCACAGGATCTACACCCTCATAATACATAGCACTAAAGTGCTCAACACACGCCATGTTTCCAAAGATTCAAGTATGCCAAGATGCCTTGATTTTTCTATGCAATTTCAATGAGACATTTATCAAACCCATAGAGTGTGCCTTAAAATAATGCATCATACATAAAGTAAACTATAACTTTTAAACCACAAAACTGTCTACATGAACATAGTATATAATCTAATCAATTATACATATAATCATGTTACATATTCACAACCTTACCTAAATTCTCAAAGATTACACAAGTACACAAAGTACCAATACATTGAGCAAATCATAACTTTCAAACTACAAGACTTTGTCTACATTAACATAAGCTAAAATGCAATGAATTATACATATATTCATGTTACATATTCATCACTTTACCAAATTTTCAAAGAATACATAAGTACATAAGGTACCAACCCTAGGTTTTCAAAGTAACTATATGCTAGGTGGTTTTCTAACAACAAGTAAGCGTGTAAGTCATACAATCAACACATAAAAACATTACTAAACTTAACTCTATTCTTTACTTAGCAAAATATCATACCTAAAAGGGTTTTTCTCAACCCTAAGGAGTTGTGTTCACTTCAATGCCAAGCCAATTGGTAGGATTGTAGCTCTTGTGGTGGGGAACAACTTCCTAGATGGAAGCCTTGAGAGATTCCAAGGCTAGAGATGAGCTTTGGAAGGTAGAAAGTTAGAAAACTTAGGTTTTCTTCATCTTTTCTCTCCAAGAACGAGCTGCTGTATTTTCTCATACTAATTCTGAAAAATTTAGCTCTCAAGGGTCATACATATACTAAATGGGCCAAGGGATGAAAAAATCCTTTTATACCCTTAATGAGCCGCGGGACCCCGTTACATTACAAACCGTTCCGAAACGTCTCAATTCGATATTCTATTTTAACCAAAGTTCTTAAAATTATTTTAATGATATTTTTTAAAAAAATTTGTTTTCTCTTGTTGGCGGGTGTGGCCGGGTCCACCCGGGATATCCTTTTTGGTCTATTTTTTAAACTATCTCCGATTAGGCTCAAATTTTCACAAGAGATGTATTTTAGAATTATAAGTATATTTCCCTTCTATGACACACTCAAATTATTCTTCTAAACATGACTTATATATAAATGATGCATGTATAGTGCCCTACTGACAAATAGTGCATGAATAATGCCCTACTGGCAAAAATGAAAAATTTATCTTGATTTTTTTCAGATCTTTACATTATGGCATATTAGAACTCGAGTAGTTTAATTTGTTTTATAACCCTATTTTAAATTACAGAGGTAGGAATTTATTTTTAGAGGGGAAAAAAAAAGAAATGTATATTTGAAGAAATATCTATAAAAAAATGAGAATTTAAAATTAAAATAAGCGTAAAGTGTGAAAATTTTAAAACATAGTAGAGGTAAAATTATAATCTAAAGGGGTATTTTGAAAATCTTTTAAAAAGTATAAGAAAATTTGAGGGGGACATAATTAATAATCTTTTAAAAAGTACATGAAAGTTTTCAAAATAAATCAATAAATAAAATGAGGAGCATCTACCCTGATTCTATGTAGCTTCATCCGTGGACAACTTGATAAAATGGTCAGTTTGGATAGCATATATATCGGAAAGGAAACAAAATTTAGGAGGATATTAAAGATCCACATTTTTTACAAGTATTGAATAAGAAGCTTGGGCATAATTATATTTTATTATTATTATTTTACAATAATAATAATTATTTTGTATTTATATTTCTATAAATATTTTTTTCTAGTCTTCAGCAAAATAATATATATAAAATTACATTTTATTTTTATTTTTTTCACTTTCTTATCCCATCAAGGATGAGCCACACAACTGGATTATAACCTTCTCATAGAATTAACTAATCAGAGCTTAATGTATTAAAAGTGAGGCTAGACTTATACATGGACATGTAATAATGTAGACAATATTTTTTTTTTTAAATATACAATCTTAAATTACTTTTAGAACCATGAAGTTCTATCAAATACATTTTAAATTTTACACTGGTTTAAGGTGCCAGACTCAGGCAGGATTTACTCTACAAGGGCTTATGGCTCATTTGCTAACAAACTTTATTCAGATGGTTAGTTCTAAGGTGTGAAAAATAATCTGAAGTAGGCATTGCAAGAAATCATAGATATGCAAGGATATGTACTGGATATTCAAATTTTCATTAAAACTTCAGTTGAATAAGAAAACTTGTTGATTGAATTGATTTATGCATTGATTAATAAAATGCCCATTGAATAGATGAATGAGATCATATCAAGTAAATTAGTGATATTTAATAATCTTGAGTAATCATTGAACAACAAACAAATAACTAAAATTTAAACAAATGAAACCTGTAGGATCAATAACATTCAAGCCTGCGATCATTTTTGGAAGTAATTTTGTTTACTCTAAAATTTATTTACAAAAACAAATTCTGACTTTCAAAATTTTCAGCTAACAAAGCTTAATTTTAGTTAAGAAATCCATATATCCTTCTTTTGAAAATTTCTTTTATTCCTTTAATGTACATAAGATTTTCTCAAGTAATTTTCATGTTTTTTGGGAAGGTAGAATTTTATTAACAAAAGGTAGAGCAAAAAAACCGGGACAAAACCCATTGTACAGCTAACTCATGTTGAAGGGAACTTGAGAACCAAAGCAACAGAAGAAAAGCTACTAACTATAAAGAACTTCAGGCAAAGATAGAGGGGGGAAACCCAAAGTTAAGGCTAATGTCCCAGTTATCATAAGTTTTCTCCACTTTTTGCCAAAGACCCACGTTATCAGCAACTCCTTGAGTAATTTCTTGGAGGAGCTGAATGTTATGGTAAAATGGTGAGATCATGATTTTGTTATTTTGAGGTGTGTTTAAAACATTGCTTTTTAAGATATTAATTGTCTTTACTCGAATTAAATTTGTTGTTGAGTTTAAGTAATATACTTCCAAAATACAACAAAGAAATGATCTAGTTCATCTCACTTGATTTTATAAAAAAATAGGCACATGATTTGATTGCGCGCACATACCATGTGTCCAAGTGACAAATGCTTGCACGTGTATGTTGCATTATAATATGTAGCATAGGATAACTTCCCACCATTCCAACTCTTTTCCTCATAAGTTACATAGGATTTGTGTTTCTTTATATATTCAAGAAAAGTTTGTTAATTTACAATGAAGTGCTCCTTGTTCTTTTCCCAACAAAATAAGAGTTACTCTCTCATAGAGCTGATTGGTGCAATAAATGTTCACTTTCTAATGATTGATCAAGATAAGTTCTAAGTATTTAAGATTAAGAAAACTTTCAGATTTAAGTTTTGCAATAAATGAGATCTAAAGTTAAATAAGAGATCAAGAAGTTAAAGCATATGAGTTGTTAGCAGTAAATGCTCTAAGAAAAAACCTTTATTTAAATGCCTTTGAATGATATAATCGTTAAATTAAAAAAAATAATCATTCCTCCCTTTTTTATTTGTTCAAATTTTGAATTTCAGGTTGTCAAATCGATAGAATTAGCCAACTGGATCACAATCTAGTTGATTGATTTGTTTAACTGATTTGTCCAGGGTTTTGAGTTTTTTTTTTTTTGTTTAAAACAATCAGTCGACTAGTCTTGAGAATCATTTGACTAGTTTTTCAATACACAAAATTCTTTTCAGAGAATCAATCGACTAATTTTATAAAATGATCACATTACAACAAATTATATTATTAGCGACGCACATTATTAGCGACGCCTAGTAAAATGTCGCTAAAAGGCACTATTAGTGACGCATGCTACGTGCGTCGCTAAAAAATAGTAAAAAATAAATTTCCCGCTCAAAAAAATGGGCGCGCATGTTTTGGCGATGGAAAAGGGATTATTAGCGACACACGTGTGAGCGTCGCTAATAGTCTGATTAGTAGAACGACATCATTTTAGGATATTTTTGGCGACGCACAAGGACTTATTAGCGACGCTCTGTGTGCGTTGCTAAAAATCTCCTATTTTTCCCCATCCGTGACCCACTTTCTTCATCTCTCTATTCCTCTAATTTTTCTCACTCTCTGTCACTCTCACTCCTCAATCACGACTAGGGATCCGATGACAGCAAACAGGCCCATCTGGCGACGACGGTAACTCTCTCTCTCTCTGTTAGGTTGATATATGTTTTCTTCTCCACAGCTTTCTTGAAGCTCCCTAAAGTTCTCTTGGAAAACTGAATGTTAAGAATGTTTATGTCAAAACGTGTTTATTTTGTTTCAAGAGTATGAATCAGATGGAATTGATTGGACAAAAGTAGATTTTGAGGACAACCAAGAGTGTTTGAATCTCTTTGAGACGGTATTTCTATTTCTATTTTTAGGCCTGATGCTGAAATTTTTTAATTTCAAAATTTTTTATTTGCTATCTCTGAAGATTAGGTTCCACAAAATTTTTAAATTTATTCAAAATAAGAAAAAGAGAAAAAGGAAAGAAGGAAAAGAGTTGTTCCATTTCTTTGAGCATTTTTATTGTCTTCTTATATTGAGTTTCAGAATTTTTTCTTTTTTATTTTTCTGGCATACAGGGATGTTGCATTGTTTTGTCAATCAGATGACAATTGACGTTGCAAGTTCTGAAGCAGGTTTGTAATTTTCTGAGATTTTTGATTTTTTGCTTTTGTTGTTGTTTGTGTTATTGATTTGTATTTATAGCATGTTTGGTTGATAAGAGATTGTAGGAAAACCTTCCCTACATTGAAATTCTAACTTTATTAGAGGCAGTCATATTATATTTGTGAGTCATAAGCGTTTACTTCAATAATGGTTTGGTCAATGAAAATTGGGGCTTAAATTAAAAATAAAAATCTACCTGAATTAAGACTAAAATTTAGTAAAATTAAGAGAAGAAAAATCTATAATACTTACATAATAATTATAATAAAAGAAATTAATTGCTATGTCTAACACAAAGACTCAAACCTGAAACAGCAGGGAGACTCATGTGTCTATTAAGTGGGCTCAGAAGCGTGGTCTCATTGGATTAATTTCTGTAGATGAGATGATATGACTTGATTATCCTACCAAAAGAGACAAAAACAGAGGAAAATCTGAAATTAGGACCAAAAGAGGCCGTTTTGGGAAAAACAAAGGATCCAAACTGCCCATGGTGGTTTGCATTGGCTAGATCTCGAAAAAATACCCAAATTCAAAAAAAAAAATCGCCTAAAACGGACAACCGAGCACAAAGTTATGGTCATTTAAAGTTTTCTGCAAAAAAAAAGTAATTTGTTTTTCGAAATTGGGCCATCGAATTGCTGTGTTATGGATTCCACTCACGAATAAAAAAAAAGAAGTGGAGTGGAGTGTTCATAAAGCCCAAATAGTTTTTGTGAAAGCTATATATATATATATATATATAATGAAAGCATGAAGAGAGAGAGAGAGAGAGAGAGAGAGAGAGAGACGTTCTATTCTATTCTATTTGATGAACTTAATTAAGAGAGCAACTTCTTAGTGTTGGTTTGTTTTTGTTTTAAAGTGCATTTCCTTATCTCAGAGGAGGGAAAAAAGAAGAAGCAATGGGCAGTTTTCCAATGTACAACACCATTTGTATGATAGCTATGGCTCATCAAAGCTTGAAGATTGGTCCTAATCCAGAGTTTTATCCACCACCAATTTTGAAAAAATAAAATCACTTTTGATATTAATAATTAGGGAATTCTTTCGACAGCTTTTGCATTAATTGTTTCTGTTTGTTTTTTTAATGCAAAATATTCTTTTTACTTTTTATAATCAAATAATTATGAAAATGAAGGATAATTAGACAAGGGGCCTTGGTAATTTGATTACTTTTATATATGATAATTATACTATTTTGAACCTTTTTTGTCAACAAATATTGGATGTGGAAATATGAGTTTTCATCTCTTTTTTGTCACTAGTTCTATATCCATCTTTGGGGTTTAGAACAACAAAAAAAAAAAGGTGATAAATATATCCTTGAGGGTTTGCTTTGTTCTGTCAAACAGTGTTGGAAAAAGAAAAAGGGTGGGAGAAGGGAAAAGAAAATGGTAAAAGAAAGAAAGAAACTCATTTATGATTTTTTTTTTTAAATCTTATTTCCTTGTATAGGTTGTAGGCGATTATGCAGTATTACAGCCTAAACAAAGGAAGGGCATACAAAGTAATGATAGCTTAAACTATAGCAGCATGTAGTCTACGGTCCTAAGGTTGATAAAAGGAGAAGATAACCTTAGGATTACGTGAATTGGAGACTAAGGTACAAGGTGTGTTAGAGTGACTTGAACTCTAGAATTTGAGGTATTCTAGTCTTTCCAGAATTTGGAAGAATCTTCTATGACTTTCTATAACTATCTAGTCGTATACGTAGAATTTGAAGCGTGATTCCAATTATAATCTTATGGTTCTGCACGAAAGAGGTGCATGTTTACTATATATAAATAGAATTTCCACAAAAATGTGTAGTAAAAGAAAAAAATAACTGGTAAAAAAAAAAAGCAATGATACTGCCCCCCATACTTTCCCTTTTTTTAAATTCTCTCAATCTAAACTTCTTCACTAGTCACATTACCTTGAGATTCCTTTATAGTTTCCAACTTCAAAATGATATTATTTGTTCAATTGCACTCCTCTTTAATGTCTCTATTAGGGGAGTGCCAATATAACATGGGGAATGAAAATAGCTCCCTATATATATATATATATATATATATATCCACAAATTAGATAAGAAACAAACACTCCTTTTCCTCTAACATTCAACAGCACGAAAAGGTTTGACAACACCAAGCATGCATCATCTAGTTATAAGCATCCTTAACAACTCCACATTCTAATAACATAATTGTACATGTTGATGAGCAAAGATTTAGATGACACATAAGCTGTAAAATCTTAGTTATGTATTGGGCCATCTTTGGTAGCGAATTAAATTTTTACGCAAATTTAAATAAAAAATTCTTTTGAGTTCAATACTTTCTAATAATCACTTAGTTTTTACTTAGTTTTCTTTTATAAAAAAATATCCCAACTTGTACCAATAAAATTTTCATCCTAAGATCTTCAAGACCACAGAGCTTAAAATAAACTTGTACGAACTTACGGTACTCGGTTCGGATGCCCGGTTTGAAACTTATGCAAGTTTCAGCTCTAAAAAGGCCATTTTGGGGTTTTGATAGACCAAAATGCCGAATATCGACCTACCTACACTGAAACCTCATTACACACCTCACAAATGATAAAATAAACTTGTACGAACTTATGGCACTTAGGTTCGGATGCCCGGCTTGAAACTTATGCAAGTTTCAGCTCTAAAAAGGCTCATTTTAGGGTTTTGACAGACCAAAATGCCAGATATCGACCTACCTACACCGAAACCTCATCACACACCTCACAAATGATAAAATAAACTTGCACAAACTTATGGCACTCGGTTCGGATGCCCGGTTTGAAACTTATGCAAGTTTCAGCTCTAAAAAGGCCCATTTTGGGGTTTTGACAGACCAAAATGCCAAATATTGTCCTAACTACATCGAAACCCCATCACACACCTCACAAATGATAAAATAAACTTGCACTAACTTACGGCACTCGGTTCGGATGCCCGGTTTGAAACTTATGCAAGTTTCAAGCTCCAAAAAGGCCCATTTTAGGGTTTTGACAAACCAAAATGCCGGATATCGGCCTAACTAAACCGACACCCAATCACACACCTCACAAATGATAAAATAGACTTGCACGAACTAGCGGTACTTCGGTTCGGATGCCCAGTTTGAAACTTATGCAAGAATCGGCACTCCTCCGTGGTTTAGCTAGGATGCTGACAAGTTGGTTAATTAACTTCCTTTATGACACATGTCATAATTGGATTTGTTAAGTGATTTCCTACGACAAAAAAAATTATGTTTGACTAAAAACTTAAATTTATTTTTATATAAAATAAAAATAAATTATTTATCTTAATTCTATATTTATATAAAATAAAAAAAATTTAAAAAGTTAGAAAAAATGATTAAAAAAATATGAAATAGACAATTTTGTTATTTTGACAAAAAAAAAAAAGACTGAAAAAGACATTTGTAGTTTGTCAGTAAATATATGAAAGTTATGCTCTGTTTAATTAGATGAAAAGTGATAAAAAATAAAAATAAAAAAAGAGAAAAAAATAAAATTTATTAGAAGTTTGATTATCAAGAAAGAAAAAATCTCCTAAAAAATAGGATACACGTGATTACTTGTTTTTCCTTTCATTCTCCCCGAAAAACATAAGAAAGTTATTTTTCTCGTGCAACTATTTGTTTAAAGTTTTTATTTCTCTGTTTATTATTATTTTTCTACACATCTTCTCTTTTCTTCCATCACTAGTGACATAATTTCTCTCATATGAAACTCTTGTCTATTCTTTTTTTTTTTATATTTGATTTGGTATATTATACAATATATATATATATATATATATTTAATAATTATTCTAATATATATCATTTGATCTTTATTTCAGATTGATCGGGATTATTGGTGCGCCAGTCTTTATCTTTTGCATTGGAACTTGTTATTTTTTTTTTTTTTTCTTTTCATGGACATCTGTATTTACATTTTTAGAGACAATTTTTAATTTTTCTATTTATTGTTAAATTGTACTTTTACAAATGTACATAATTAGTTTAATATTTATAAATATATATGAATGTATTTTTCTTTTTTAATATATTCATTTCAGAATGCTTGGATTTTATTGTATATCAGGATGGATGGATAATTGATACAGGTTTAAACAGGAATAAAATAACAAATAAAACAAAGCAAATATGATTTAAAAAAATAATAATAATTATTAACGACGCACACTGGGTGTCGCTAAAAGGCACAATTAGCGACGCTCAGAGGGGGCGTCGCTGAAACCCACTATTAGCGACGCCCAACTGAGTGTCACTAAAAACGACTATTAGCGACGTACATCCCTTTGTGCGTCGCTAATGGTGACTTTTAGCGACACCCTGTGTGCGTCGCTAATAGTGGTTTTCAGTGATGCACACTGCATCCTTTTGTGGTTTTTGCGACGCCCGTACCCAATTATTTACGACGCACACTGGGCGTCGCTAAAAGTCACCTTTAGTGAAGCACAAAGGGATGTGCATCGCTAATACTATTAGCGTCGCCATTATTTGCGACGCCTTTAGCGACACACGTTGTGCATTGCTAAAGAGCTTTAGCGACGCAAAAGACCACTATTAGCGACGCACGCATGTGTCGCTAATAGTCATTTTTCTTGCAGTGTCAATTGAATTTAACAATAAGTTCAATTTGTGTACAAAATTGTCAATCAATTGACTGGATATGAAAGTTAGTCGATTGGTTTACATAGTGTGAAAAATGGGCTTAAGAATCAGTTGGCCGAGTTTTAGAACTGGTCAATTGCTTTTGTCAAAATAAAATTATTTTTGTATTTTAACCAATGATTCATTTTTTAAATAACTTAATTTTTCAACACTTAAGATATGTTAATGTAGTGTTTTGAAAAAAAAAACATTTTGTTGTTGGTTTTGGTTGATTACTTAAATATTTTAGAGCTTGTGCATAGGATCAATCAAACCTAATGCACTTAAAAACCAAAATAATAAAAACTAAGTATTCTCCTTGGTCTTGAGTGTATCTAGTTGGCTGAGTTTAGTTTTGAATCTTCCATTTGATGTGGATGTCATCATTTGGTGGACTTTAACATTTCTTGGTCAACCTTTCTCTTTGATCTATTTGCATTTTCATTAGATAAAATATTAGTCCTCATAATCAATGTTTTGTAATCATTAAAATTACTAAGATACACTTGATTGAAAACCTTTAGGGTTAACATACTATATATTCATAATTATAACAATCATAGCCCTTTATGTTGGTAGAAGATTCTGAGGATTTGCCAATCTTGGAACTACTAGAAAGTTTTTTATTAGAACTAGTTTGACTTTTAGAATTTTCTTTCTGTTAGTCATGAACCTCCTAAATCTCTTGACAAGCATGGCTAGCTCATCCTCATTAATGATTTCTAATTCATTATCAAACCCTTTTTCGTCTTCCGTCTTAACCAACTTGAGAGCTATACTCTTTGACTTTCAAAGTTGTCTCATATTAAGCATATAAGTCCAAAGATATCCTACTAACTCATCTATCTTGAGAGAGTCAACATCTTTACTCTCTTCTATTACATTGACTTTTGCTTGAAATATCTTAGACAGAGATCTTAAGATCTTGCGAACAATCTTGTATTCTTCTATCTTTTAACCTAGGTTGAAGCATGAATTGACTATGTCACTCAGTTTGGCGTAGAAGTCTGCAAAACATGTAGTATCTTCCATCTTAAGTGTTTAAAACTTAGATTTCAGCATTTGAAGCTTTCTTTTTTTGACAGTTGTGGTACCTTATGTGTTTTTTGCAAGATATTATAAGCTTCCTTGGATAGTTCATATGTCATAAAGCGATGAAACTCCTTAGTTGTGATTATGTTAAAAATCGTCTTAAGACCCTTGGTGTTGAAACCACTAAGCTTAATGTCATTATCATCCCAACTTGTTGGTGGTTTTTTGGTGCTTGACCCATTAACAATATGAATACGATGTGTCCAACCGTTTTCAAAAGTCATGCAAATGCGTTCATCTATTGACCTAAGGAATGCCCTTATTCTAACTTTCCAATAGGCATAGTTGGTGCCATCAAAAGTGGGGGGACGAGTGATTGAACCACCCTTACGTTGATTATCCATCTAGACTAAAGATGAGTTGTCTACTACTTAAGACAACATCTCTAATACCAATTTGAAAGGCCCTAAGACAATCTAGATATAGAGAAAAAGATCTAGAGATGGGTGAAAAGGTATATGCAATCCATAATTGAAATCTTTTTCTAATTTTAAATTATTGGTGATTGTGTTTCATTTTGCATTTAGTACAATTTTATGGTTTTTGTATGTGCAATATATAAGAACATCCACACAAATAAAAAAGACACAAGGTCTTTTACAAGGAAACTTCGCAAAGAATACCTTGCGGCCTTGCCCAATCTAGCACCAAATCTAATATGAAAAAACTAGGAAATATATATAGACTCCAATTGACTCAATGACTTTATAAGTGAAGCCCTTACAATTCTATACATCTTCCTTGAACTTGACTCCTTAATCGTGTTTCATGGTATCATTGTCTTCGAATTCTCGAACGACTCTACACAATCACAATCACAAATCCTCATAGCCTCAGGACTCCTCTGATTGCACAAACCAAACTCCTCTATGCTTGCACTCCTCCAATATTCGTAGAAAGTTATGTTATTGGGTTCCTTGATACAATGGAGGTTAATGATCTATAAATTTAGATGCATGAAAAACTATTTGCAAAAGATGTGTTTTTCTTTCTCAAGGTGCAATAAAAAGTCTCTCCATGTTTTTGTGTCAAAAACCTATTTTATACTTAGGAGTTTTAGTGCCCAAAAAAAAAGTGTTTAAATCAAGTTGAAAAATTTCTCTACGCTAAAAGTCATTTGAACCACCTATCAAATAAGGTTGAACGAAGTGTCTTTGAAAAAAACAACCTGGGTCATTCGAACCAATGCCAAACAACATCAAACAAACCCTCTTTGAAATTTGCACCCTAGTTTGAAGGAACTCCAAAGTCGTTCGAACGACCTCGGCTATTGTAAACACAATGTGTTATTTCAATCATATTGGCACAATGATTTATTTAAAAGATTTTATCACTTAACATATTGTGTCAATAACACTAAACAGACTTTCAACAATTTAAAAATACTTTATGCAAAATAGTATGAATGTGTGCAAGCAACTTATGTCAATATATCCAGTTCAATTTACCTTTGTGTGATGTCACGCCCCGAATTTCCACGAACCCGGGGAGCGACTGAACGAAACAAAAGAAAGGAAAAGAAGTGACAATTCGATAAATTAAACTGAAATTTTCATCATCATTCCTCAAGTTTCTCCCAACAAAGATTCGACATTCAATATAACTCAAAATCGTTCCTCAACATAGCTCAAGTACTCCTCTCAATTAATGCCCAAATACTTTAAATCATATTTAAAAACGGTTCTCAAAATGTTTTCAAAACCTTTCTCAAAGTGCTCTGTAACGGTTTCCCAAAAAAGGTCTCAAAATACCCTAAAGTATAGTCCAAGAAGTGGTCAAGATTAAACTTAAATGTTTGTTCCAATTAACGCCCCAAACAATTTAAATCATGTTTAAAAATGAACCTTAAAATAGCCTTAAAGTATCTCCAAAATTTTCCCCAAAGTGATGTCTCGGATAACCTCGAAATTTTCTATGACATGGTCAAAAGATAGTCAAATATCAGGCCAAAGTTGGTCCTAGTGGATGGCCAAACATGGCCTTGAAATATAGGTCACAACATGACCAAAACATGGCCTACAAAAGTCCCTAAAACAGTCCTTAATGGGGTTCAAACATGTCCCAAAAATTGGCCAAACATGGCCCAAAATAATGTCCAAATGTAGCCCAAAAGGTGTCCCAAAAATGGCTCAAAAAGGTAGCCAAAAGGGTGGTGAAACAGGGCTGGACAGCAGGTGAGCAAGGCAGGGTAAGGCAGGACGCGCAGGGGCAGGGCCACGCACGCGCGAGGCCCGCGCAGGGCACAGCCGCGCGCGGGCGTGGGCGCAGGCGGCTGACTGGCGCGCGCGCGGGGCAGTTCAGGCCTGTTCTGGCACTGTAGCACAGAGACCTGATTTTCTGAATTTCTGAAATTTCACTGTTCATAGCTGCAACCAATTTGTCCAATTTTTTTACTTTTATTTCAAGTTTTTCAAGACCATTCTTTCTCCATTATTGGCCCACTTATTCTAGGTTTTCAAACTTTCTTTTTTGGGCATTTATTTCCCCCATTTGGTTTGTGTTTTTAGCACTTAACTAAGGTTCAAATTTTCCTAAAAATTGGACATGGTCTCCCTTGTTTTTCTAAAGTTCTTCTCACCTAATTTTTCACAACATATATGAGTATAAATGCGTCAAAAACCCACCCTCACTCAGTGGCCACAATTTTCATAGTTCAATATACATCTATCAACTACTTCCCATACATCCAGATAATGCATGTTTAATTAAAAATATCATACATTCCTTACAAAAAGGGTCCTAGGCCTCATGTTTACAAGTTGTTCAAATAAGAAACAAAATAAAATGGGCTTATGCCCTTACATTCAAAACACGCCTCAAGGGCCAAATCTTCTACAAAATCCATTTTCTTCAACACTCAAGGAAGTCTCAAACAGCTGGTGCCTCATCTGAAATATATTGCCCATGAATGGGTCAGCTCAACTGCTGGTATGATAACTCACTAATACTAGCAACAAATTTAGGACGTGGCATGTGCAAGTGTACATTTTCAAATTATAATTTCCCATCCCGTTGTTCAATGCAACGCAAATACACTATGCATGACTCACACATGCAAACTCTATGCCACACATGTCTCGTTTCACGGTTCTTCCCCGTTGGCATGCAAGTACCAATATATGTCTCGCTTTACGATCCGGACCTCGATGGCTTACGAGTACCAATGGCCAATTTTGGGTTTTTCACCATAGGATCTACACCCTCATAATATCCAGCACCGCGTGCTGACCCACACCATGTTTCCAAGGAATCACTTTATGCCAAGATGCCATGATTTTATCACGCAAGTTCAATGTGACAAATGATCAAACACATGGTGTGCATTTTCAAGTCATGCATTAAACCCCACACAATTCATAACTTTAAGTTCCCATAAATGGCTTCACATGACATAGGTCATAACCCCACACCTTAACACATTTCTCAAGCCACAATATGACAATTTCACCAACCACAATGAATTTCACAAAGTCACTAACATCCCATAAAAGACTAATATATTACACAACCAATTCCCTTCCAAGATATCAACTAAATATCACATAAATACACATCAAATATAACAATCAAATACAAGGACAAGATAATTCATCCTCATGGCAACAAAACATCAAATAAACCAAAGAATACATAAAGCCCCAAATTACTAACTCTAAGTCCTTCAAAGTAACACCTCTTAAATAATTTCCTAACATGAAATAAACATTTAAACCAGTAAATCAACATGTAACAAGGTAGGAAAACTAAATCTATTCCTAGCTTAGCAAGAAATCATACCTAAAATCAGTTTTTAACAAACTGTAGAAGCTGTATTTTCTGAATAGCCAAACTGTTCGGTAAGGATATATTACTCGTGGAGACGAACAACTTTCCAGAAGAAAGTTTGGCCAAAATCCCGCTCGAAATATGTGTTTCGGCAGCTTGAATTCTTGAATTTCTAGGGCTTTTCTCACTCTCTCTCTATAAGAACGTGAATTCTGTAATTGCAGACCCAATTTATGATAAAAATGGTCTAAAGGGGCTGTATTTATAGTGGTGGACAAAGGGGCTAAGGGCAAATGACCATTTTGCCCTTAATGAGCCCGAAACCTCGTTACTCTACAACCCATTCCTAAACGCTTCAATTCAAAATTTTGTTTTAACCAATATTCATAAAATTATTTTAAAGGAAAACTCTTAGAAGAAAATATTTTCATTCGAGGTCGTTTCAGGCCCGTTCCACCCGGGCCACCCGAATTGTTATTTATCTTTTGCAAATTTATTAAAAATTATCTCTTAAACAATTTTGTCAATCACTAATGCTAGAAACTTGAGCAAAAAGTAGCAATAGCAAAACAAAATTTCCGTTCAATCTCTGTGATCACCAATATGAATTTGTAGATGAAGCTCGGATGCTTGAACACAAGACTAAGAACATGACACTTTTTGCACTTAGACACTTTACAACTCTATTTTTGTCAAAACCAAGTTTGCCAATACACAAATTGATTCGTATTCCAAACAAAGCCTATATCAATTAAGTTACAAATAGTAAAATTTCACCGTTTTAATCAAACCAATTTCAATCCACTTCCACTTTGAAAGAAATAGGGAAATTTCGTAATTTTTAAATAAACCAGTTCCAATTCTTTTTTAGACTATAAAATCTTCACAATTTCTTATCAAAACAGTTTCAATCGATTTTCAAGCAGTGAAATTCACTGTTTGAATCAACTCAATTTTAGTTTACTTTCAGTTTGAAGAAATAGTAAAATTTCACTATTTAATATCAAATTAGTTACAATTTTTTTTACAGGCAGTGAAATTTAATTATTTTTCATGAAAAACAATTTCAATTAAGTGGAGACAATTAAATTTCAGTCTAAAAAATATTAAAATTTTTATAGGGTGAAATCCTACTAATTTTAATTAACTTTAGAGAGAGATTTTACCAATTTCGCTAAAAATACAAAATTCAAAGTTTCTTTTTTTATTAGAACCAGTTTGTTTCAATTAAGTGCTGGCAGTGAAATTTCATTGTCTAAAAAATGTAACAAAAAAAAATTATCGAATTCCATATGCAATATGGTTATAGTTTGGGAGATCTTGATTTTTATGTTCTAAAAGGACTATAAACAATAGAATTAAACATTGAAAGTTATTTAATTTTAAAATTTGAAAATCATTGTGGAGTCATGTGCACACCTAATACTGGAGAAGAATTTTTATAATGAACTTAGGCTACATTTGGATGATGAGATAAAAGGGTTGTAGGATAAATATCCTAACCCTTATTCAGTGTCTTCAATCAGATTAGATATTTGTATCTCGTGAATCATTTATATCTCATCCGAGTGAAATATAATTTATACCACTATTTGAGTTATTCTATTCCATTGAAATAAAAATACGATGTTACATCATTAAAAAAATTACGTCACAATATAAAGAGACAAAAAATGTTGAAGAGTCAAGTAAAAAAAATGAAATTTTATTTTTTTCATTCAATTTTTTCCTCTCGATATATTCCAAATTTTTTAATATATTTTTCATATCAATAAATAAATTATTATTATTATTATATATATATAATTATAACAATATTAATATTTTGTTTTGAATTAGTGTAATTGTGTCTATTAGAATTTGTAATTGATTTGTAAATAAAATTTTAATTTTAGATACCTTTTATGCACATATTTAAAAAAAATTAAATTACTTTCAAAAATATAATTTTAAAATAATCTTTAAAGATCTTAAAAAAATAATACATTAAAATAAAAAATATATATATATATATATTTAAAACTTATATCTGATAAGTATCCAAATATAATATTGAGATATAACCATATTTATAACATTTTCTTCGATCAATTTCAAACACTGTACTGTACATCTAAACGAGACTTTAGAAGAAAAAAAATTGTATATAAAGATTGATTAATGCCAGCTTATTCATTCAAGGGCCGATCACTATTAAATTCTATATAAAATTAATGACATAACACCAACAAAATCAGAATTCCACCGAGAAATTTCACTTAGATAGATATATAGATTCCAACTTACAACACCTCAACCAACGAAAACATCCATCTCCGACTTATTTTCCTGATCTATCACGTCAAATAACACCGGATCAACGACTATATGACTATCCACGTGGACCTTAAACTTGTGTTCCCACAAAAACACCTTGGCCGTGCCCTCAATATCCACCGCAGCCTCCAGAGCCATCTCTCGCCGCCCCATGTCGGCGAGGAACTGAGAGAGGTGATGGGCCAGCTCGAGCCCGCTGAGCCGAGCCGGGAGGTGGAGGATCTGGCAGGAGCGTGGCGGCTGGGAGCCGGCGCTGATCTGAGCAGAACCGAGGAGGCAGCCGGAGTAGAAGATGGACATCTTGGTGGAGGAGTAGTGGATGGAGACGGCGTTGGGGTTGGTGACGTGTACGGTCAGGGTGAGTTCGGCGTCGATTACTGGGAGGCTGACTTTCAAGGAAGTTAGGTTGATTGATATTAGGTGGAACGTTGGGTCCTTCGGTTTAGCCATGACTAACGCCGCTGTCGCGGTGGCGGATGCCGCCCCGATTAGGGCGGAGCTCCAGCTCCATTTGATATTTTTGCCCATGAGCTCAAGCGAAAATTACGCTTTGTCAAATTTGCAGAAGATAAGAGTGAGGTGGTGTTCGAGTTTCAGAGGGATTGACTGGTTGAGAACTTGAGAGAGGGGAATCACCGTCCAGTCGGTTGTGGATTGCGTTGTGTCACTGCTGTGTAGATGAAAAGACGTTAATATCCCTACAAATCTAATGAATTAGGGTTAGACACAAGTGGTTGTGTTCGTATTTGACATTTGTAAGAACAAACAACATGTCTAGCACCTGTATGAAAACGCCAATACTTCAAATTCTATATCTCAAACCTATATTGACAAATTATTATTGAATGCATGTAAATGAGACTCACTCCATGACCTTAAAATTTAGATAAACTTTTAATGCATGAGAACATGTAGGTACCACCCGTTAAAGGGTTTTTTTCGTAATTTTAGAAATAATTGTGACATTACTCATCTAAATCAAAAAAAAAAAAAAAAAATACTTGTAATGATTTTAAAGTAATGTTTATTTCATAGAATATGAATTTTTAATTATTTCAAATAAAAATAAAAAATAAAAAAATTATAATAAATATTTCTGATATATTTATTTTACCGTATCAAACATGATATAAGTTCATGTAGGATCAATCAAAGGCATTTCGCAACTATAAGTTGGCTTCATACATTTGTACCTTTGCCCTAAAGGCTTGTACCTTACCTTTAACAGTTTGTACATTTTCCAATAAGCTTGGTGGCTTTTCATAATCTATTCTAGTAAGCTTTGGATGAATCCAATCGCGATGTGAATCAATGGAAGCATTATTCGTGACACTTAATGGACCTAAACCTAATAAAAAAATAATGATCACTTCGATGTAGATAACATACTATATCATCCCACCAATATTTGCTTCGTTACCGTTATACATTTCCATTTTTAGGGTTCTCTCTATTTTTATTTTTTTTTGAAGCCAATTTTTCTCTCGTACTTTATTTTTTCACAAAAAAGTTATCATATGCTATGAAAATATCTTCGACATTGCATGAGAGATGACAATTTGGGCATTCAACGTGGAACCCACATGCATGTAGCACACTAACGGTTGCATGCGCTTTCTTGGAGGCATATTTATGCTATAATTAAGCTCTCTTCATGTAAGGAGAAATTATAGAAGAATTCTTAAGTGGGACTAGACCACTATGTTGTAGTGTGTCATTCCAATAGCTCTCTATTATTTGTGTTATGACTAACTTAAAAAAGTAAGTCATAACACACACATGATATGACATCATTAAAGGAGAACAAAACTACAGTGGTAGGTTAATGCTGTTTAAGAATTTTTCAGAATTATGGTCAATGATTTTAGTATTTTAAAATATCATATTTAACTAATTTGAACTTATTGGATCGTACCGGATTAACGAATCAGATATCCAATATTTAACAGATATAGAGATATAGATCATGAAGTGAATGATTCGTTGGATTATTGAACTAGATCAATTTAGATATTTTCATTAACAGATCAAAATCGGATTACCCTTGATCTGGTCCGTATCTGATTCGTTTACGAGCTTACATTGAAGATCACAGTGTTTCTATTATTTTTTTCTTCACATTTTGTGTGGAAATCAAGTTCTGAATTACTCAGAAGTTATAATTTGAACCACCTAAGGGTGTGGCCAAGCGATAAAAATGTTGAAGATAAAATTCAAGTGTCTCGAGTTTGAGTCATCTCTGCACCGATCATTGTCAGTTAGAGCTTAAATGGTGAGTCTAGGCTGAGAAGAATTTAGTTTAGTATGCATAAGTTAGCTCAAAATAACCTCTAACCGATCAATCCAAAAAAAAAGTTATAATTTCTTTATTTCTTTCTTTCTTTTCCTTAACTGCCTTAGAAGTTATAATTTTTAGAGTTAATTGGTCTTAAATCCTTCTAAAAGATGCCTAATTATTGTAAAGTTCAGGAATTTTTTTTATTTGATGTGAAGGACAATTAGTTTTTATTTTTTAGGTTAAAATCCATTTTTTATAAGCTGACTACTAAATAATTTTTACATATGGCAATAATACCCTTAATATAATTTAACCCTACACACATAATTTTTTTTTTTCTAAAACCAATTTCATTTTTGCAACACTCTCTTCCTCTTTTGATCTCTTTTCCTCCTCCACCATCGACCACCCACAACCGTTGCCCAACCCTATAAGCTTCTCCACCCATTACCACTAGAGATGCGATAGTCTTCACCACACAATAATGACTCCTCCATCAGCCGCAACCTAAGACGAACATAATTTGTTGAAGATTAAATATAAGGGGAGCAACACATGAGTTATACTTCAATGATTTTCATATTGATCTCCATCGGCCACCACCTACTGTGTAAGAACCTTGGATCTTTAGTGAATGTTGTGGCTTTTTTTTTAATCTATGTGGCATTTTTTGGATCTTCAGTGAATGTTCTTGTATCTCAAGAATGTTTGTCATTTTGTGATCTAAAGGGAACTTGATATATATATATATATATATTATATAGATATATGTGTGTGTGTGGGAGGTGGGTGATTGTGTGAGATAGAAAGTGACGTGAAAGAGGGAAAGTTTAGATTTTATTTTCTTTTTCAAGGGTTTGCTTTTGTTGTTTTATTGGCTAAGGGCATGTTTGTCTTATCTTTGATTCATGGTAGGAGTAATTACTGGAAAAGTGACAAGGTTCTAAAATCAAAATTGGGAAGAAAGAGTTACGAGCAAAAGTTGAAAATTATGAATTACAACCAAAACAGAACATAAGATTTTTTTCCCAAGTATGTATAAAGTGGACAGGTTTTTTTTTTTTTTTCAATCTTAATTATTACACAATTATTTTCCTACTTTCACTTTGGGGGGTGAGCAATTGAAAAATGCCGTTAATATATTTGTCATGCTCCAAATTATCACACTTTTGTAAAAATATAAAATTTTACACTTTTAGAATTGGTGTGATATTTTACACTTTTACAATTAGTAACTCTTTAATCTTTAATGCTTTATATACAAATTTTTTTTGTTAAATTTTTACAAACGTAAAAGTCAATTTTGTGAATTCAATATGTGGCCAAAAGCTCAATAAAACTAAGAATAATTGAGAATTTTCTTATTTTTTATGAATTAGTAAAACTCCACAGTTTCAGAAAAAGTGTAAATATTTACACTTTTACTAGCGAAGTTTTTCACTGAAAAATGTAAAATCTTATACTTTTACTGAGTCAAAATTTTACAGTTTTGAATCAAATTTTTTTTTTCAAAATTTTATATGCAATATGAGTCTTGTTTAATAGATCTTGATTTTTAAGTCCAAATATATAAATTTTATTAAAAACAAGTCTATAATTTATAAGTTATTGAATTTTAAAGTCTTAAAAAACTTTTGAACATTGTGACACTATTCACGCACTTGACATTGGAAGCCATGAACTAGAAATGCAAGGATATCTTAGTTCTCGAAGCTTTGAAGGATTTGGTGGGTTACTAATTTTAAGTTGAGACTTGATGATAAATTTTATATACAATTTAAAATTATATGCATATGCTAGAGTAATTAAAAGAAAAATATAGTAATCTCGTTCCAAAAAATAAAAGAAAAGAAAGAAAAACAGGAAAAAATAGGGAGATATGTAGATATGTATTATAAAATCTTTGTATTGACATGCTGTATATTCATCTTTTGATATTTTATATAAGGGTATATAGTGCTACATATTTTGAATATATTTTTATCTACTTAATGTGACAATATGAAAGCCCTCGCATCATGATATATTATTATTGATATGTATTTGAGGATATATTTCTGTATACACACGTCTAATATATGTACATACATCCATATATATATATATATATATATATGTATGTGTTATGAGCTCTTGGTATTGGCATCCTGTTTTGAAATTACATATAAACATCCAGAAAACTATGTAAAATGCATTGAAAGAGCGAGACCAAGATGGCAAAAGCCAAGACAGATAGACCAACGTGGTTGAGGGTGCCGCTATTGGTACCGTGGCGGTGGTTATTGTTATTAACGTGGTGGTGGTTCATTGCACCAGCTGCATAGAAAGGGATTACCGCTGTATGCGCATGCCTCGAGTCTATACCACCATTGCTGCCATGTGATGATGATCTTCCACCGACTGACCCAGCATGACCACCAGCATGACCACCACCACCACCATGGCCACCGCCACCACCACGTCTTTCAACGGAGATCTCGCGTCCGACTCTAGTCGACAGTTTCTCTGTCATTCCTTTCTCTCCAGAAGCGTGTTCCTGATTAAAGGCTCCTGTGAGAGTAGCAACAAGTCAGAGACATAAATAAATGTCTGGTACCCAAAAATATAAAAATGGGTATGTCACCCTATTAATAGGAATGACTACGAAATGGACGGGGAATTTTTTTTTTTTTAAATCTGTTTAAATTCTGTAATAAATAAGGTCAGGTCACATTTGAATTTTAATTTAATTTTACATTTTTATTAATTTAATTATTTTCTTAAATTAATTATAATTAACACATTTTAAAGAAAATGATACATGTATTAAAAATAAGAAATATACATATTAACGACGAATTAAAATAATAATATTTTATTTTTTAAAATTATAATTTTATTAAATTTATATAAACTTTTAATAAGTGACTAAAAAATATTTTTATAAATATTGACTATATAACATAAAATTTTATTATTGTTTTATTTTATGTAAGGAAGATAGAATTGACAGATTTTTAATGAGATGTTTTAATTTATAATTGTTAGACTTTTCTACATTGATGAGGATTAAGGACAGGGCATTTAATGGGCTGGAAAAACCCAGTAAATGTTGCATGTATTTGATTATGCTAGCGAGGAAATGGGCACGGGTCTAACTTGCCCAACTTTTGCCTGTTTTATTTTTAAGGAGCCGAATTAAGTAGAAACTAAAGCATTGTGAGCTGGGCCTTGAATTCTACATCTGGGTTGGGCTTAGGCTTTTCATACTCTGCAACGGCATGTGGGAGTTGCTGATGGAGACGAGCATTCTGAAGTCCATGTCACCAGAACTGATCTACTTTGCAACTTGAGCTGGGCTTGCAGCCGCAAGCCCCTAAAATGTTTCCATCAACTGGACTTAGGATGGTAATTTATCCTTCCCCAAATAAGGTAAGTATAAAGTAGTCAGTAAATGGGATTGGAACAGAGTCGGAATGAGATTTTGAAAACTCATTTGGGGTTGGGGTTAGGGTTGAGGCAGAGAATGGTCACCCCAGTCCCAAACTCGCCCTCATTTACATATCAGTTTATTTAAAGTCTTTATGTAGAATAGTTTTACCAATAAACCGACGCTATAAAAAATTAGTTTTAAAATTTTTCATATCACAATCATATTTTTTTTTCTTATGTTGGTTGTTTTAACAATAAAGTTTTAATTTACCTATCAAAATATTTTTTTTAAACTTATTTTGAAAAAAAAATACCGGGGTTCGGGATGTGACGAGAAGAGGTCAAAGAATATAAATAAGATTGGGGTGAACTTCTAAACGGTGGCGGGATTGGGAAAGGGGTATCTCGCCCCGAACCTGTTCCGTTGTCATTCCTAAACTAACAATTATTTGTACTCAACCATTATTCTCTCCTCCCTCCTCCTAATTTCATTTCTTTTGGAATGTGTTATTCAAAAGTTAATTTTTTTTGAAGAAAAGAAAAGAGAAGAGGAGGAGATGAAAATGAGAAAAACAGACTACATGAGTTAGGATTGAAGGAGAAATATAGCCATCTAGTGTATGTTCGCTAGGTTAACTCACAACTATAGGAATAAAATCCAAACAGGAAAGAAGAAATAAACAAATAAACTATATATTTTGAAGAGTGAGAATATAACTCATGATTTCCTTCCAAAAAAGGGTCCTGACCATTACCAATCAGACTAGCCCAATTAATATTCTCTAGGTTAACTATAACAGGAATACATGGGTCTATAAACATATTGGATTTAAATTGAATCAGGAATGATCTTATTTTGATTTGTTAATGTTGAAAATTGGAAGCTCAGCTCCATTCAGCTCCTTAAAATCCAGGTGTTAAGAAGAGGGGCCAGGATTACATTGCCCGCGGAGGGAAGCCTAGGTGAGCGCGCCCCGACTCCTCTAGCCCAAACCAAGTTCTGATACCTATGTTAAAAATTGGAAGGCCCAACTCTAAATTAGCTCCTTAAACCCAGGTGTTAAGGAGAAGGGGCAACCAACCATATAAATCAATGTCGAGGGGCTAGAGGCGAGTAATGTGAAACAAACCAACAGATTAATAAAATTATAAAATCAGATAAGCTGATCCGATAATTCAAAGGATAAAAGATCTTTTAACTAAAATTTGAATTAATTAATTATCAAACCGATAAAATTAAAATTGACAAACATTGACATTTAAATATATTAAAAACCATTATAGTGTTTCTACTTTCCACAGACGAGATTAATGTGTGTGTGTGTGTGTGTGTGTGTTACGTTTGCGATGCACTCACCGCTCCATGGAGAACCTTTAATGATGCATTCACAATTAAGCAAGGAATGTTTTACTTTCTGGTCGTGGCTTTATCACCTTAGACTTATAGCCTTTTCAATATCATTATAATAATACCTACCATTCTTTACTATCAAATCTTAAAATTATTGCTAATTTTCATGTGTTATGAAGTTCTTACATGCATGTCCCATAATGTTATCCAGCATTTCAAGCTTAAACTCAAATAATGCATATTCATAAAAATTGAATCCCTTGATTTCTCATCAAACAACGTCACAAGAATCAGAAACATGCATGAGTGGCACCTAGAAGAACATGCTTAATTACTCACTCTGCATTGGATCTCCAACTGTATCGCTTTGATTTAAGAATGCAAATTAAAAGAGAATTTTGAAGCATTTTTTCTTTTCTTTATCTCTCTCTCTCTCACACACACGCACACACACACACATACACAACCCAATGCAGACTTGGTTCAGAACTGTATATGAGAAGGAGAGCATAAAATGTACGTACCTGAAACCCGGGGAGGATGGGGTAGTGCAGAAAGATGATGAAGATGAAAGAAGAGCATGATGATAAGGACTAACAATCCCATCTTTGTAAGTTCCATGCCATTCCAATGGCCTGGAAGGAGTTTATCTTTCAATTTTAGCTTCTACCTACAGAAAAGGATTTTATTCCCCTTTAGCTTTTTCAAAAGAAACACCGAATTCCTGCTGTAAAGTATAAAAACATACTAGCTAGGAGGTTTCCAAGAAAGGCTCTTGCCTTGCTGGTTGATTAGATTGCTGTCACTTTTGTCGTGTCAATCAAAGTTTTAAAATTAAGACAAAGATAAAAATAAATAAATAAACATACACCGGTTAAAGAAGGCGTGTTAAGCTGCTCTATCCTGATTATATAAAAGTTTTTTTTTTTCTTTTTCAAAAAAGTTGAGTAGACTTTAATATATATATATATATATATATATAAAGTTATACTTACCGTGGAATCAAAGATTAAGATGTGTGCCCTTTTATCCCCCACTCGCAACCATGGCTCAGTAACGCTTATCTTTCTCTCTTCCAATAATCTTCATCTCTCTTTCCTTCACAGTGCAGACACCGGTGATGACTTCATCTTTAATTATGCTACGCTATCACATTCCACTCTCTTTGTGTCCAAATTGAAAGCAAAGAAAAATGTTCAGTGCCTTAATTTCACTCGAAGTACTTGATTACTATGGTAAATAGAGATTATCAAGAACAGAGGATTGCAACCTGACATTTGATGACCTACCTAACATTTTTCTTAGAGTATTTATGTGAGATTGAAAAATTCTGGACTTGTTTACACTACATTGCTTGTATGTATATTTTTGAAAAATGAACTGATGTGAACCTCGCCAAGAAAATACGAGACCCGACAATGAAAAAGGAGAATCCAAGATCGTTCTATAATCAGATCCGACTGGAAAACCTCGACCCATTGTTTACGACAATAAGAACCTCGGTAAATATGACCTCAACCCGTTGTTTAGTGCGAAACAAGAATCTCGGTATATATGACTTCAACCCGTTGTTTACGACAAACAAGAACCTCGATATATATATATATATATATATATATATATATATATATATATATATATATATGACTCGGTATATATGACTTCAACCCGTTGTTTACGACAAACAAGAACCTCGATATATATATATATATATATATATATATATATATAACCTCAACCCGTTATTTAGTGCGAAACAAGAACCTCGGTATAAGGAAAACGCCACAAACGGTAGTGGAAATCCGTTTGATAAGTCATTGGTGAACGCCACGGAAAATCCTGATAAGTTCAGATAGTTCTTCAAAGAACCGTAGAGAAAACACTCTCCAAAAATTTACTTGAATAATCATCTTTCTGCCAAATGCAGCTACAAGTTATTTTTAAAACATTCTATGAAACCCTAGCGCCGAATAAAGCCTACATTAAACAAAAGATATGGGCTAAACCATTTTAGGCCCAAAACATCCTAAACTACCGACTAAAAATAATAAAAGAAATCCACTAATTAAGTTACAATTTTGCATAGCCAAAAACGTCATCAATGTAGGTACAGCAACTTCAAATCCGATTTTGACCTTGATGCAACCTGTACCTCAGAACACTCAAAACATGGAAGTTGTAGAACTATTCATTGGCTTTCCATAGCATATTGAATCATCTCAATCGGAGCTCGGATGAAAGAGTTATACCCCTATTACGAAGCGACGTCGAAATTGTACGAAAATCACCCAATTAGTGTTTTGTGCACTTAACTTCTTAACTCTCGACCTTGTGATTGCCCATCTGTAAATTATAAAGGATCTTTAAGACTCGGTCTACCATGGTGCCCATCATTCCCTCTCTCTTCAAAAGGATTCGTCCTCAAATCTTTAAGACTCGGTCCGCCATGGTGCCCATCATTCCCCCTCTCCTCAAAAAGATTCGATCACGAATCGTCACTTACATCAAAGGGAGAAAGATATATATATATATATATATAGATATATATTTTTTGTTTTGTGAACTCTCTTTTTTTTTTCTTTTTACTCTCCCTTCTTTTTTTTTTTTTTTTTTTTTTTTTTTTTTTTTTCTGTTAAAAGAATCACAGGAAAAGGACAGAGCAGCGGTGCAACAGCGTAGGAAACAGAACGAGAAAAAGAAAGAAAAGAAAAGGGGTGCGGCTTGTTGCGGCTTGGGAGTAAATTTTTTTTTTTTTTTCAAGGGTAATAATCTAATGCACGAATTAAAAAGGATAGATTAGATCTGATTTGTAGTCTGAGCTCTGATACCAAATGATGTGAACATCGCCAAGAAATAACGAGACCCGACAACGAATAAGAATTCAAGATCGTTCTACAATCAGATCCAAATGGAAAATCTCGACCCGTTGTTTACGACAAACAAGAACCTCGGTATATATAACCTCAACCCGTTGTTTAGTGCGAAACAAGAACCTCGGTATATATGACCTCAACCCGTTGTTTACGACAAACAAGAACCTCGATATATATATAACCTCAATCCGTTGTTTAGTGCGAAACAAGAACCTCGGTATAAGGAAGACGCCACAAACGGTGGTGAAAATCTGTTTGATAAGTCGTAAGTGAACGCCACGAAAAATTTCGATAAGTTCAGATAGTTCTTCAAAGAACCGTAGAGAAAACACTCTCCAAAAATTTACTGAATAATCATCTTTCTGCCAAATGCGGCTACAAGTTATTTTTAAAACATTCTATGAAACCCTAGCGCCGAATAAGGCCTACATTAAACAAAAGATATGGGCTAAACCTTTTTAGGCCCAAAACATCCTAAACTACCGACTAAAAATAATAAAAGAAATCCACTAATTAAGTTACAATTTCGCACAGCCAAAAACGTCATCAATGCAAGTACAGAAACTTCAAATCCGATTTTGACCTTGATGCAGCCCGTATCTCAGAACACTCAAAACATAAAAGTTGTAGAACTATTCATTGGCTTTCCATAGCATCTTGAATCATCTCAATTGGAGCTCGGATGAGAGAGTTATACTCCGATTACAAAGCGACGTCAAAATTGTAC
Source organism: Nyssa sinensis (assembly GCA_008638375.1). Lineage (NCBI taxonomy): Eukaryota > Viridiplantae > Streptophyta > Magnoliopsida > Cornales > Nyssaceae > Nyssa > Nyssa sinensis. The sequence goes on from CM018031.1 coordinate 30,247,924, forward strand.
GAAAATCACCCAATTAGCGTTTTGTGCACTTAACTTCTTAGCTCTCGACCTTGTGATTGCCCATTTGTAACTTGTAAAGGATCTTTAAGACTCGGTCCACCATGGTGCCCATCATGAACAATCAAGTGTACGTTCTAAGCTTGTGCAACAACGGAAAAACATTGTTAGTACCGCTTTTTTACTATTGATCTTGCATTGAAATAGAATGAATATATGTGTTTGTGTATATTTTTGATGATTTAAATGCGTGTATATATGTTGTTTTGGTGTGTAGTTTACCTTTTCAGGTGATCAAGTTCAGCAAGTTTTTTAATTTGACAAAATGTAATGGGTTTAAGAGTTGTAATTTTCTTATTTATGTTTTGTCCAGAATTGTTAAAGGAGAGATTGTTAGGAGAATGATACCATTTTATTTTGGCAATTCTTTTCCAAAAGATGTATTTCTTTATATAGTATTTACTAAGTCAAGTGAATTATTACCTAGTCTTAAAGTGAAGATTCAATAAGCCTTGCAATTACATCAAATCTAAAGAAGTGTGTAATCCAAGGTATGCGACCATGTATTACATGTATATTACACTTAGCCACTACACCTTAGAATTGAATTTAAGCTTGAATATGAGCTTTACAATGGTTAAAATGACTTTAAGTATGAGTTAGTTTTGATTATAGATTAAGTTTACTTATGAGAATTACTAAAAAGAGTATTTCTAAACTTATTTTATTTTAATTAAATGATTATTGAAAAAATCAGAGATATTCCCTCATAAAACTCGAAATATCTTTTCAGTAACTCATCCGTCCGAACACTTGTCTGATAAAGTGGGTTGTTATTGGTTGCAACTTGTTGTATTGGTGCATAAAACTATTCTAATTAGGAGTAAGGTTTTCACCTTTTTTTTTTTTTGGGGGGGGGGGGTGGTTATAAATAGGGTGCTTTGTGATACTCAAACATAATCCTAACCACTTGAAGTATAGAGTTATTGACGAAATACGAAAACATGAAAGGAATTGAATACGTCGAATTACTTGAAAACTAAGTAACATGAGGATTATTCACCGAAGAAGAGATGAAAATTTCTAAATTCAAAATCTGATATATTATTGAAAAGTTAAATAATAGAAATTTATTTACATCATATTTAAAGAGCTAAAAGACTACAATGCCAAATAGGAAACTCCAAAATTTTATACTAGTTATAATAAAATTAGGAAACTAGAGAAATAGAAACATAGGAAAATTCGGAATAAATTAGAATTAGGTCTTTTTTTAGAAAACTTAAAAGTAGATAAAATAGGGAAAAGATAGCCACAAATGACACCCCATTTCGAAATTCTTACGCAAAGTAATTGCAAATTTAAAACTTATTATAAATGGTAAAAAAATCTAATTACGTCATATTAAAGGTCTAAACTAATGAATTTAGCTTAGAAACTAAAAAGTTGGGATAAAATCCCAAGTCTGGTTCATTAGGTCATCTTGGAATAGAATAGGGTGGTTTCAGATATGGGTATGTGGAGGTGACCGCTTTCACTAGGAAATTGGCTTCAATTTGGACTACTTATAACACTCCCAATGCTCTTATAAGAATTTTATCGCCACTTGTTTTACGTAAGTTCTCAAAGAGATTTGGATAGAAAGGTACTTCTGCATGATACTTATAAAGATCAACACCATTGAAAGTCTTTGAAATACCCATGTCTTCTGGAAGATCAACAACATAGGCATTGTCATTGATTTTGCACACAATCTTGTACTGCCCATATTTTGTTGGCTTCAGCTTGCTAGAGCTCCCGATTGGAAACCTTTCTTTGCACATGCAAGAAGAGTGTAACATAATCTCATTCCTTGAACACCTGGGTTTTCCTATGCTTATTTACAGCTTTCTTGTACTTGACACTAATTTTCAATTTTTGTTTCACCTTAGCATGTAATGCTTGGGCTTGTTCTGCTATGTTTTCGTGCTACATTAGTTATATTGAGAGATTTATAGCTTCAATGTTCTTTTATACAGTCAATTCTTTACAAGATTTTGTACCATGTGTGTTGAAGTATATATACCTACTGTCGGACAGTACACACAAGTTCATATAGCAGACTACACACATACTTATATTGTATGAGATTTGCACACTGTTGCGGTGATGAATTTACAAATTATGGATGGTGTTGAGGTCGTAAAAAGTTAACCAAGAAGAAACAGAAAATAAGAAGATTTAAACAGACTAGTGGTAATCGATTAGGTCATAGCAGGTTAGTCGTTTAAGGGTAAATATCAATGTGGACTTGTACTATATTCATTATTAATTAATAATTTTTTATAGCGAAATGAGTTTTAGTTCACAGGATGACTTCCCACGTAAAAATTTTCGTGTCCTTATTCTCAGTATTTTGATAATTTTTATTATAGGACTTGATATATTTGAATTCATTGTATAACTGATCTAATAAAGAAGTTTCTTAAATAATAGTCAACCTCACAAGTTAAGTTTAGTAACAAGTATGGCATTGATTATCATGAATTAAACATAATCTTATCTTATTAGGTTTTTAGTAATTGAATGAGTATAATTTTCTTTATATTTTTTTATTGATGATTTCATTTAATATAATAATATTTGAATGTATTATATTTTTTTGTTAGACCAAACCATCTCCATAGGGAGGCAAAATCTAGCATTGACTTATAGGATATGATAGACATATAATAATAGATTTTGAAATATATATATGATACACCAAAAAGATACTCCCAGTTGGGACCTGACACGTGTCCAGCGTGAAATCTATAGACTTCTCCAAATAAGTATAAAGAGGTTATTACCACCCGATATACTCAACAAATAGCCGAGGTTATGTGTTAAGGCTACCGAGGTCACTATCAGAGTATCTCGGGATAACGATGTCCTGAGGGGACAACCATTTATACATATTATTATGACGTATGTCGTCATGATGAATGTTGTGACCGCCTGACAGGCGGTGGGATCTAGTTCTGACCAAGGACGATATAAATCTTAGCCCTACACCACTGTCAAATCAACAAGGAATAGTGACATAAAAATATCATTGATTCCACCGCTTAGCACAAAAGAACAAAACCCACTAACCTATAAATACATTGGAAAATGTATGTATATGGGATCTGAGTTTTTACTTAAAAATCAAAAAAAGAAGATATTATTAGATCAGGTAATTTTTCTTTACTTGATCTCATTAAACCATCGGAGCGGCTACCCACCGGAGCCATTCCCGGTGGCTTTTCACCTTATTTCTTTGCAGGTTCATTCGTAGTGACGGTTGTATCCTTGACGAGCCAAAAATAGCTGCATCAGCTTGGCACCGTCTGTGGGAACGTTTATCGTTCTTCGTTATATCATTTTCTTCATTCAAACGTGTTTTGGTAGTCATGGCTTCTAACCGTCGCTCTGCACCAATATCCACTCAACCGTTGGCTCAGGGCGAAGAAGTGGCAACTTCAAATCCTGTACAGCAACAACTCGATCAAATTCGAGCGCAGATGCAGAAACAATCTGAGCAGACGCAAGCTCAGCTCTTAGCCATATCCCAAGTCTTGGCTTCGTTAACTCAAAATCCTTCGGTTCTCCCTCACTCAGGAGTTCCCGAAAGTGGACAACCAATCTTGTATCCCCTTGGAGGGAGGCGATATGAAGAAGGCGGTCCTAGCGCTCGTCCCTTTTCTCTACCAGGTGTAGCTCCCGTTTGAGATGACATTCCGGGGGGCATGCCCAATGTTCAACCTCATATTATGAACCATAGCAGGGGCCGTGTTGTTAGCCCCACGAATTCTGGAGCTAATTTGGTACAATCCGGACCACCACTCCAACCGGCACCTGCTTCCTTCCAAAGACAATCCGAACATGCTATTCTTAGTCAAAACAATCCTCAACCCACTGGACTTGAGGTCGGTATTCCAGGATTTCAACATTCTGGTCCGTCCAGAGTACCGCTGAGATCAGAAGAAGTGACGGATTCCATGGGACAAGCAGTTCCTGCTCGAGAAGGAAATCAACCTCCTCAACAGGACGAGATAGCAAGGCTCCTCGGTAGGTTTACTACTCCTTTCACAACAGCTATTTTAGCCGAGGAACGTCCTCGCAAATTCATTGTTCCGAAGTTCACTCCTTATGAAGGGTTGGATGATCCTGGTGATCATCTTTCTAATTATCAACATACGATGGCCCTTCATGGCGCCACCGACGCATTTCTGTGCCGAACATTCGTCACAAGTCTTAAAGGCGCAGCCCTTTGATGGTTCCACAACCTCCCTCCCAATTCAGTCTCCAATTTCTATGAGCTCAGTAGGCGTTTCCTCGATCGCTTTTTAACAAGCCGGAGACTCAGAAAGGGGCCAGAATTTCTATTATCTATCAAACAAAGAAAGGGAGAATCACTCAGGGATTATATTGCTCGATTTAATGCTGAGCTGACTGAGATCACTGACTGCAGTGCAGCCTTTTTGGTGGCCGCCTTATATGCGGGACTTTGGCCTGGGCGTTTTCACGACTCTTTGACAAAAAAACACCCCAGTAGACATGGCATCGCTTATGGAAAGGGAGAGAAAGCATATTAACCTGGAAGATACCAGAACATCCCTTCGTCTTGCCAAGGAACAAACACAAATAGAGGGAAAATCGTAAACACAGAGTACCAGTAATACCAACAAACGACAAAGGAGTCCTGATACAAAAACAACATCCCGAGGTCAAACTCAACCTACCTCGGGACGCTTCAGATCATATGCACCTATGAGTGGGCCACTCCCTCCCTTGACTGCTTTTATTTCCCAGATCTATCACCAGGTCAAGGTGCATGAAAATTTCAAGCGTCTGGAACCATTGTATAGTGATCCTGACCACCGTGATCGTAGTAAGTATTGTGAGTTCCACTGAGATCACGGACATACTACAGAATCTTGCCGACATCTTCAACAAGAGATTAATCAATTAATTCGGAAGGGACGACTGAAAGAGTTCGTTCAACGAGAAGGTGGACCAAATACTCAAAATCAGAAACCCCAACAACCTCGGCTAGACCCTAGGCCTCAGCCACAGCAGCAAGATCAGGGGTCAACTCTCGGGACAAGTCAAAGCCAACCACCCCAAACAAATACTCACGTTATCCTCGTCCTCCATGCAACCAATTTCTTCTCTAGCATCTCAAATCGAGCAAGAAAACGCTATGCTCGCGAAGCAAAGGTAGCACCAATCCCGATTCAAGTCATGACTCTTGAGAAGAGGTTGAAACCCTTACCACAAATCCAGTTCTCTAAGCTGGACCTTGCTGGCATACACTGTCCACATACTGATGCGCTTGTCATCACTCTTCGTGTCTCAAATTTCGACATTTCTAGAGTATTGGTGGACACGGGCAGCTCCGCTAATATTTTATTTTATGAGCCTTTCCGGAAGATGAATCTCAACGTGTTTGACCTCAAAGGCACCACGGCAGTAATGTTTGGTTTTGATGGACACCTGAGTTCTCCTATGGGCAGTATTGACTTCCCAACAACTATCGGAGTCGGCGAAGAACAAAGAACAGTGATATCTGAATATGTAATTGTGGATTGCCGATCTCCATACAACGTAATCATGGGAAGACCATGGCTCCATCAAATGGGGGCCGTCACATCCACCCTTCATTAGTGCCTCAAATATGTACAGAACGATCAAGTCTGTACTATTCGAGGTTCCCAATCGTCATCTCGGGAATGCCATGTTGTCGCACTCAAAGGTAAAACCCAGCAATAGCAATTATAGGCACCTCGGAAACTCAAGGTTTCCGAGCTCTCTGACCAATGTGAGAGTATGGAATGTCCTACCGAAATTGATGAACCTTTGAGCCCGCGCGGTGTAGATAACATGGTTGCGCCAGTCCAAGAACCACTTAAGATCTCGGTGGGTTTGAAGGAAGAAGAGCGTTATTTACAGGTTGGTGCCGATCTATCTCCCCCAGAACAGAAATTGATCATGGAGTTTCTAAAAACTCAACTATTAGCCTTTGCATGGGAAACTAAAGACATGGAAGGTATTGATCCGTCATGTATCTGCCACAAGCTCACGAAAAATTTTGATTGCCACCCCGTGCGGCAAAAAAGACGAACGTTTGCTCCAGAGAGACATAAGATTATCAATGACGAAGTTCAGAGGTTACTGGCTGCAAAGTTAATCAGGGAAGTTTTTTACCCAGAATGGCTTGCAAATACCGTCCTGGTTAAAAAGAAAAATGGGAAATGGCGAGTCTGTGTTGATTACACTGATCTGAACAAAGCCTGCCCAAAAGATAGCTTCCTTATCCAGAGAATTGATCAACTCGTTGACGCGACTGTTGGTTATGAGTTGATGAGCTTCATGGATGCATATTCCGGCTACAACCAGATTCAAATGTATCCTCCCGACCAAGAAAAAACATCCTTCATCTCTGAACGAGGTTTGTACTGTTATAAAGTGATGCCTTTCGGCCTTAAAAACGCCGGAGCCACATATCAACGCTTGGTCAATAAAATGTTCGCACCTCTGATTGGCGACACAATAGAGGTTTACATTGATGACATGCTAGTCAAGAGTCAATAGAAGGAGGACCATGTTGAACACTTGAAGAAGACATTCGACATTCTGAACAGGCATAAGATGAAGTTAAACCCATCCAAGTGTACCTTTGGGGTCAACCGTGGGAAGTTTCTGGGTTTTCTTGTCTCACAGTGAGGTATCGAGGCCAATCCATCCCAGATTAAAGCTTTAACAGAACTCGAACCTCCGAGGTCTTGGAAGGAGGTACAGACCTTAAATGGTCGGATTACGGCATTAAATCGCTTCATATCAAGGTCCACGAATCGCTGTCTCCCGTTTTTCAAAGCTTTGCAGGGGAATAAGGTCTTGGAATGGACCTCTGAATGCGACAAAGCTTTTATGGAACTTAAACAATATATGGCATCTCCAGAGCTGTTATCCAAGCCAAGGAAAGGAGAAAAGCTTCTCTTATATCTTGCGGTATCTGAGCATGCAGTAAGCTCTGCGCTACTTCGAGAGGAGAAAGGGATTCAAAAACCCATATTCTACGTAAGTAAAGCACTCCTGGGATCAGAAAAACGATATCCTGAGATAGAGAAGTTAGCCTTTGCACTAATTATATCCGCCAGAAAACTCAGGCCTTATTTTCAATCCCATTCAATTATAGTTCCAACCTCATATCCCTTAAAAGCCATATTACACAAACCTGAAACTTCGGGTCGTCTTGTGAAATGGTCGATAGAACTGGGAGAATTCGACATATTATACACACCTCGGACTGCCATTAAAGCTCAAGCTTTGGCAGATTTTATTGTCGAATTCACCCCAGCTCTAAAACAGAAATTGGATGCTAACCCGACTATAGCCATATGGCAACTATATGTGGATGGCTCTTCAACTGATAAAGGTTCCGGAGTTGGTATTATCCTCAGATCTCCTGATGGTATTACCACAGAAAAGGCAGTTACCTTGGGTTTTAGAGCTTCAAACAATGAAGCTGAGTACGAAGCACTAATCCTTGGCATGCAACTAGCCATAGAACATGAGGCTCATGACCTCGAAGCCTTCTCTGATTCACAATTAGTAGTGGGCCAAGTTCTGGGTGAATTCGCAGTAAAAGATGAAAGAATGATCAAATATGCTGAAATGGTAAACTCTCTGAAACAATCATTTGCCACTTTCTATATTCACAAAATAGAAAGAAGACAGAACACGAGAGCGGATGCCTTAGCAAATATGGCTTCTCACCTAGGTACTAAAGAAGATTCAGAATTATCTATCTCCTCCCGAGATCGCCCCAGTATTGACAAGGTTCAAAATGTTTACATCTCGGAACAATGTCGAGACTGGAGGGCTCCTATATTCAGCTATTTGAAAAAAGGGCAACTGCCGGACGACAGAAATCAAGCACGAAAACTACGGATCAGATCAGCTCGGTACCTAATTTTAAATGAGCAACTCTACCGTAGGTCGTACACCCAACCCCTACTAAGGTGCCTATCTCCAGAAGAATCGGAGTATGTACTAGCCGAGATCCACGAAGGGATATGTGGTAATCATAATGGAGGTAGGACCATCTCGCATCGAGCGTTAACCCATGGTTATTACTGGCTTGGCATGCTAAATCAAGCCAGAGAATATGTGAAGAAATGTGACAAATGTCAGCGTTTCGCTTCATATCAACATCTACCACAGCAGGAACTTACGCCCATTGCAAGTCCCTGGCCCTTTGCCCAATGGGGGATGGATATCGTAGGACCTTTGCCAAAAGCCCCTCAAAACAGGAGATATTTGCTAATCACTATTGATTATTTCTCCAAATGGGCAGAAGCGGAACCATTGACTCACATTACCGAGGTGGATGTAAAGAATTTTACATGGAGAAATATTGTCTGCAGGTTTGGAGTGCCCCAAACTATCATATCAGACAACGGCACCCAGTTTACAGGAAAAGTATTTAGAAAATTCTGTGACGATCTCCATATCAATCGTCATTTTTCCTCACTAGGACATCCACAGGCAAATGGGCAGGCTGAGGTGACTAATCGGACAATATTAAGTGGCATCAAAAAGAGGTTAGAACGAGCAAAAGGAAAATGGGTAGAAGAGCTCCCCGGTGTACTTTGGGCCTACCGAACAACAAGGAGAATCTCCACTCAAGAAACAACATTCTCACTTACATATGGTACCGAGGCGGTCATTCTTGTAGAAATCGGTATGCCCACGTTAAGAACAGAAACCTTCAACCAGGAAGCTAATCATCTTCAGTTAACCGAGAACCTCGACTTATTAGAGGGAAAAAGAGAACAGGCTGCAATCAGAATGGAAGAATGTCGTCGAAGGATGGCCAAAAGTTTTAATCAGAAGGTAAAAGTTAAAACATTTGAATTAGGTGATCTGGTTTTGCGAAGGATCTTCCCTAATACCAAGGAGCCTACAATGGGAAATCTATCCCCAAACTGGGAAGGAGCTTACAAAGTTGTGAAGATTAATAGGCCTATAACTTACTGGTTGGAAGATATGGCGGGAAAACCGGTTCCCAGACCATGAAACATTGAACACTTGAGAAAATACTATCAATAAAACTATTCCTATCTTTCAGGTGATATATCTTATCAACACGAAATGACTATCAACTTTTTCTATCTCAATGGCTCCTACAAGCATAAGTGCTATAGGTATGGCTCCAAGTAAAGATACTGGTCTACGGACCTAGTTTCAAGAAACAAAGGCCCCTACAAGCATAAGTGCAGTAGGTATGGCTCCAAAGTGAAGCTACTGGTCTACGGACCTAGTTTCAAAAGACAAAAGCCCTTACTAGCATAAGTGCTGTAGGTATGGCTCCGAGTGAAGATACTGGTCCACCGACCTGGTCTCGAAAACCATGAAAGCCCTTACTAGTGAAAGTGCTGTAAGTATGGCTCCCAGAGAAAATACGAGTTTACAGACCTGATTTCAAAGTCACAGACTCTTTACCGACCTGGTTCACCTCAAATGACACCAGGTTAGATTTAAATACTTGTTATAAGTGGAGACATGTTTGTTATATTTTGATTCATGACTTTTTGAGTTATATCGAAATTACAGATCAAAAACAGTCATGTTCTTCTTTACTTATGGAAACGCACTACTTCGGTATGAACTACAAGGCATTCAGAACTTATATACAAACCAAACACATTTAATTAAATCCCAACTTATGAAGCACCGGGCTAAAAATTTTTTCTTGATAATTGCCACTAAGTTGTACTCATATACTGAGTTGACACGCAAAAAGATCAAATTTTATACATCAAAGATATACAAAAACAATCATAAAAAATTACACAATGTATGGTCTACTTCGGCTTAGGAGGAATAGAGGAAATAGGAGGGACCACTTCGACCAAACCCTCTACGTCTGGAGGGTTGGGGGAGCTCGGTAACGACTCTACTTCGACATCATCCAGGCGAGAAATATCCAAATTCGGATACAACTTCTGGATTCTCCTCCTACAAAGGATGTAACCGGAGTCCACGAGCTCTCTCTCCATTGAATTCACCAACTCCATCATCCCCGTTTTTGTTTCCTCCTTGGTAACTTCCTTGACCTCCTCAAGCTTTTTAGCCATTGCTGCCTCGGTATCTTGGAAGTTCTTCTTTTGCTCGTCCATCCTCCGGCGGAATAGATCTCGTTGATCGATCATCGTTCCCAGCTTATGGCTCAAGCTTATATTTTCCTCCTGAAACGCCTCACATTTGGTCTCCAGAGATGAGACACTGGCTTGAGCCACTCCAAGTTCAGCATCAGATACCTTCAGCTTGGCTTCAACATGCTTCAGGTCCGATTGAGCAACCAGCAGCTCAGCTTGATTCTTCTTGCTTTCAGCTTGAGCTGCCCTCAGATCGGCGTGTGCCTTCTTGAGTTCGGACTGTGCTACCTTCAGATCAGCTTGCGCCTTCTTTAATTCATCTTGAAGGGTCGGCACCGTCTCAGCCTCAACAAACCGGTCCATCAGTAAACCGGTTGCCCCGATGCCCTACAAAGCAACATCGAAACATGTTAAAAAAAAAAAAAAAAAAAAAAAACGAGGGGGTTCTCAAGAAGTATTACCCTTACATAGCCTGACATCAACTCTCCTAGAATTTGCCTCGATCCTTTTTTGTTAAAACCAAGGGGCAACCCCATCTTCAAAGCCACCTTTATGGCCTCTGAACCCATAGAGGTTTCGGCAGGATTCAGGAGCACAGAGCTCGGTCCCCCTTGAGCTCCAATTGGGCCTACAGGCGTTGTCCTAGGGGCGGCTGAGGCAGCTTCGGTTGGTCGCCCTTGAGCCTCGGTAGGAGGTGGAACTTAAGCCTCGGTAGGTGGAACTTGAGCCTCGGTAAGCTGAGATGCTTTCGATTGAGTCCTCTTATCCTGCGCTACAGCTTCGGCAGCCTCCTGAGCAGCCCTCGAAACTACCCTCCTCTTCTTTTGGGCTAGCTGAGGTACTTCTGATGACATCGGTGGCTGAGGCGTTTCTGACGACGTCGGTACCTCAGCTTGTTCAGGTATGGAAGAGGTAGAGCCCCCAGCTTTAACTTTGCTGGATGGGACATATCCGGCCAAAATGGCTTTCTTTACTTTGGCCCCATCTGCCTTTGTCAAACCTGCCTCCATTAAATTTTTCGGTGATAAAATTTGTAGATGATGACGGAAAGCAGGTTGGAGAAGTTGGTCGTATCTCTTCTCAATTTCAGGAGTAAAGGCCGACCTTTTCCACTTCCCTTTATCTGTAAACAAACCCAAAAGCACATACTTATCACATATACCTCAAAGAGAAACAGATACATCAACATATGAGTATATATCAAACTGAAATCTGACAAGACTCACCAATGGGGCCAGTCTGCCGAGGAAAAAGACTCAGGTCGCCTTCATAGTCTTCTCGCTCCCAACCTCCCCCGACGAAAAAATACCATTTCTTCCATGTTTTATTGGAAGATGGTACCATAGTCAGAGGTCGGTACCTCTGATCAAAACAGATATAGTAAAGTCCCTCAGTAGAAAGGAACTTCATGTCCATTTTACTGCGAATAAGATCCAGATCTACTTGGACCTTATTCAGATGGCCTAAAACTAAAAAACCTAAAAGCTGCCTCCAACTATTAACATTGAGATCAGTAGGACAAATGTTAAAATAAGTAAAAAATTCCCGAAACAGAGGATGAAGTGGGAGGCGTACGCCTAACTCAAACCATTCTAGATAAACACAGATCTCCCCCCGTTTGATGTCGATAGGACGATCTGAAGGCTTAGGGACCCTACAGGATACATTCCTTGGAAACTGGTATTGTTTCCTAAGGGTTGATAACACCTCCTTCGTCATGTGACTCTCACCCTATTCCCTATGAGACTTGCTAGCCTCCCTATCACTCGATTCTAGGGCAGACTCAGAAGACGAAAACGAAGAGGTAGAGGATGAAGATGGTGGATCGTCTTCACCCCCAATTTCTGGCTCAACCCTAACTTCTCCCATGGTTGACCCAGACATGATCAAAACTCAAAGAAATTGCGAGAAACTAGAGAGAAGAATAAAAAGATGCAACTAAAAAACAAAGCTTGAGAACGAAGAACAAAACGACGAAAACAAACACTAGAAATAAAGAAGTTACCGGTCACCGTTGCCAGAAATCGTTCTGACTTCACCGGGGTTTACGCCCGAAGAATATATTGAGATTGTTTATAGAGGGGCAAATAGTTCTCATACAAAAAATCAGCGGGATTTCTAAAAAATGTATGTCCTTTTTATGATTTCACGAAACCGGGAAAATAAAACATTTCAAAAAACAATCTCGAGAATAACAAAATAAAACGGCTGGCGTAATGAATAGTTTCAATTCTCGAAACGACGATCGGCGCATTAAAAACGCCATGACGACTCATGCCTCCTTGAAATACCGAAAAAGCCACTTTATTAATACGCGTCCACGTGCCTTTTTCGTGACAACAGTAAAAACCCTAACCTCAGTCCTGCATGCACGATTCAGGACTCAGGCTTAGGGGGAAGTAGCTGATACACCAAAAAGATACTCCCAGTTGGGACCTGACACATGTCCAGCGTGAAATCTATAGACTTCTCCAAATAAGTATAAAGAGGTTATTACCACCCGATATACTCAACAAATAGCCGAGGTTATGTGTTAAGGCTACCGAGGTCACTATCATAGTATCTCGGGATACCGATGTCTTGAGGGGACAACCATTTATACATATTATTATGACGTATGTCGTCATGATGAATGTTGTGACCGCCTGACAGGCGGTAGGATCTAGTTCTGACCAAGGACGATATAAATCTTAGCCCTACATCACTGTCAAATCAACAAGGAATAGTGACATAAAAATATCATTGATTCCACCGCTTAGCACAAAAGAACAAAACCCACTAACCTATAAATACACTGGAAAAGGTATGTATATGGGATCTGAGTTTTTACTTAAAAATCAAAAAAAGAAGATATTATTAGATCAGACAATTTTTCTTTACTTGATCTCATTAAACCATCGGAGCGGCTACCCACCAGAGCCATTCCCGGTGGCTTTTCACCTTATTTCTTTGCAGGTTCATTCGCAGTGACGGTTGTATCCTTGACGAGCCAAAAATAGCTGCATCAATATATATATATATATATATATATACAAATTTGTGTTTGTGAAGAAAGATTATTTTCACTTGACATTTGCAACATAATTGACATCAATTAATGTTTAATGTTTACTATTATTACACACCGGTTAAAACGCATTGTGATTCTTAATTATTTTGTGTATGGCAATATTTTCGTATCTTGTTCTTCTTTTGTCTGATCTGGTGGTAGGCTTTGACAAAGATAAAGCTATTAGTAAACATGCATGTATGTAGCTAGCCAAGCTAACTCTTGACAATTTGACATCACCCCACATCCCATTCAACTATTTTCTTTCTTCTTAAAAACTGCACCACTACGTTATAATAGTATTTTAATTTCTCGCCAGTCAAGTAGTGGATCTGTTATTAATTTATTTATTTTGAATTAATATATGGTTCCTCTCTTTTTATTTTGGGTCAGGGAGGATTCATATGGTCCTGAATTTGGGCAATGCCATTACATGACTGCACGTTCAATTATAATCTCTTTGTAGTATGTAGAGACACCCCAAACATGGATGTGGTGTCGTGCAGATCGACTATTCAACTTAGTAGAGAAGGTGAGAATTTCACAAGTCCTCACTTAGTTTCCCTTATAAATAGTTGAGAAAGATGGGAGTTGTTCCATGTCCATTCAACACAAAGAGAAGTTGAAAATCTCAAAGTCAGCTGCGGTGGCATTAGCCTTTGGGCTCATCTCCATGAACATTATAGGTCAGTGCCATGGTGATTGTGCACTACAGGTAGGATTTTATAAGGGAAAATGTGGGTTCGCAGATGTTGAAGGTATTGTCGCCGGTGTCATCACCCTGAGGTTCATCAAGGACCCAACAATTGTTACTGCTCTCATATGCATGCAATTCCATGTTTGCTTTGTCGACGTAAGAAGCTTTGTTTAATCTTTTTTGGTAATTAAAAATTAGGAGTGTTTTGAAAAAAATGTCCCTTGTATCTTGTCACATCTCAATTGATTTAAAACATGGAATAGAGCCCTAGGTCGGGTTTGTTTTGAAAAATGAGTGTTTTGGTGGTGTGATTTATAAAAAATGGGCAATAGGATCTATGTCTTGATTTTCGTTTATTAAGAAATAAACACAAGTCTACTCCTTTTGACGGTCTTTGATTAATCTTGTTCATCAAAAAAGGTTGTATCCTAAAACCAATCATTCCATTTGTTTTCTATGCATATGAAGTCACAAATTTGTCCTCTTTTCTATGCAGTCTTTACAAAGCAAATGGAGTCATGAACTGCAAATTTAGACACTTTGAAGTTATTTTGGTAAAATTGTTGTACTAGTGTATATGAGCTTGATGAAGTTACCAGGTGTTTTTATTGCTTTGAATTAGTCATGTTAGGAGTCAAGTCTTGAATTGAATAAGTCCGAGTTGTTGGTTATTTCCTTCATTTTCGCAACAAATTATTTGTTTTCATTAGAACGTGCGTATTATCATGGCAAGTCCATTATACTCCTCTTATTTAAAGAGGCGATCAGATGATTAATGGATATCCAGAAATTATCATTTTCAAACACTTATCAAACAAGTGCCTATCGGAGGTCTTTGGGTTTCCTCAAATTAACCCAGTATCACTACTTTTGTGTACCAACTTTTTGAAGTCAAGATAGGTAAAGCTAAGAGTGCTGTACCAAAGTGGTATCAGAGCTCGGGCATGGATCAACGTGTAGAGAAATTGGAGCAAACCATGGAATCACTTTCCACTGGTTAACAAGAACTCTTTAACCGTATGGCAGACATGTTTGAAAAATTATCCATAGTTTTACGACAGAATAAACCAACTGCTTTCTACAGCTATGCTCTCAAAGGCAAAAATCTTTTGCTGTCAACTTACGAAAAAGGGATGTTAGCACTGGTTATGGCAATACAAAAGTGGAGGGCATATCTTCTAGGCAGGCAGTTTGTGATTTGTACCGATCAACAAAGCCTTAAACATCTATGGCATCAAAAAATCACAACTAGCGCACAACAAAAATGGCTGTACAAGCTGATGGGATTTGATTTTGTCATCATTTACAAGAAAGGGAAAGAGAACATTGTCGCGGATGCACTTTCTCGACAACACAAACATAACAAAGGGGAGGCACTAGCAATTTCTCAACCAGTTCCTAGTTAGACGATCGCAATCAAAGAAGAAATTGTAACAAACTCAGACCTCCAACAGTTGGTGAAATTGATCAGTGATGGGGAAGCTTTAGGTCCTTGAAAATTCCAGAATGGACTACTATTTTTCAAAGAGAAGATCTATCTTGCCAAAGACTCATCTCTTATCGCAGACATAATTAGCCAATTTCGCGGTAGTACTCATGAAGGATTTATGAAATCTTTTCATAGAATACGATCTACTTTTTATTGGCAGGGAATGCGAAAGCAAATCAAGGAGTTTATCAAAAGGTGTGATGTTTGTCAACGTCATAAAGTAGACCATCTTTCACCAGCAGGTCATTTGCAACCATTGCCAATTCTAGATTAGATATGGGAAGACATTGTTATGGATTTCATCGATAGCCTGCCCACTTTTAAAGGAAAATCTACCATATTTGTGGTAGTAGACAGATTGTCCAAGTATGCCCATTTCATTGCCATGTCTCATCCATATACTGCTGTGAGTGTTGCTCAAATTTTCTTTGATAACATTTTTCATTTACACGGTATGCCTAACTCAATTGTTTGTGACAGAGATCCGACATTCACAAGCCATTTTTGGACAGAGTTGTTTCGGTTGAATGATACTAATTTTAATTTCAGTTCGGCCTATCATCCCCAGATTGATGGCCAAAGTGAAGTGGTGACCAGAACGATTGAAATGTATCTCCGATGTCTCATTAGTTCACAACCCACGCATTTGGTCCGATGGTTAGGTTGGGCAGAATACAGTTACAATACAAGTTGGCGCTCAAGTATTAAGAAGATGCCTTTTGAGGTAGTATATAGACGTGTTCCTCCAAGCCACCTGTCTTACATACCGGGAACAACAAAGGTTGACGCAGTGGAGAATGACTTAATTGATAGAGACACAACTCTTAGAGAGTTGAAAGAGAATTTAAAAGAAGCTCAGGCATAGATGAAACAAGTTTATGATAAAAAGCATTCTGAAAGAGAATTTTCTGTTGGTGATTGGGTGTATTTGCGATTACAACCGTATCGATAGTTATCTGTCTCATTGAGGAAACATACCAAACTTTCTCCTAAGTACTATGGTCCATTCAAAATCTTGTAGAGAATTGGGGCGGTGGCCTACAAATTAGAGTTGCCAATGGAGTCCCGAATTCACCCTATTTTTCATGTTTCCTTACTCAAAAAACAGGTGGGGAACAATGTCACTATTCGGACTCAACTTCCTACAACCAGTTCTGAGAAATTGATGCCACATCCTCAAGCTATTTTGGATCAAAGGAAGCAAGGGAAAGAAGTTTTGGTACATTGGCAAGGGACTTCACCAGCGGAGGCAACATGGGAGAATTTGGAATTTATGAAAAATCAGTTTCTAGATTTTAAAGATATCAGCACTTGGGGACAAGTGCTTGCTTTAAGGAGAAGGAAATGATGAAGTTACCAGGTGTTTTTACTGCTTTGAATTAGTCATGTTAGGAGTCAAGTCTTGAATTGAATAAGTCCAAGTTGTTGGTTATTTCCTTTATTTTCGCAACAAATTATTTGTTTTCATTAGAACGTGCCTATTATCATGGCAAGTCCATTGTACTCCTCTTATTTAAAGAGGTGATTAGATGATTAATGGATATCTAGAAATTATCATTTTCAAACACTTATCAAACAAGTGTCTATCGGAGGTCTTTGGGTTTCCTCAAATTAACCCAGTATCACTACTTTTGTGTACCAACTTTTTGAAGTCAAGATAGGTAAAGCTAAGAGTGCTGTACCAAAATGGCATCAGAGCTAACATAATGTTAATGGTGAAAAGGGGTGTGATGCATCAATTCTACTAGACGGGAGAAACATTGAGAAAACTTAACCTCCGAATCTAAGCATGAGGGGCTTTGATATCATTGATGCAGCAAAGGTAGCTGTGGAGGCAGTCTACCCTAGAGTAGTCTCTTGTGCTGATATAATTGTTATGGCTACCAGAGATGCCATTTTCTTGGTCAGTAATATATCTATTTTATCATTAGTTTCCTACATTAAACATGTTTTTAGAAGTGTAGCAATTACAAGAAATGGATTTTTTCTAGTAGTACATAAACATACCAAATATAAGACCCACATTTGATCAATCCCAAGTAAAACAACATGAAGAATATGGTTTTTATTTATCAGATGAATAATAATAATAGTGGCAACAATGATAGCAATGAAAACTTCTATGCAGAGTGGAGGAGGGCGATATAATGTGAAAACAGGGAGAAAGGATAGCTTTGTATCTCTGGCTAAAAATGTGAATCTACCGGCTCCTTCTATATCTGTGCCGGATTCTATTTGTTAAAAGTATAATAGTTCACATATATATTATTGTGTAATTCTAGTAAGATTAGGATTTCATAGTTTATTTCTTTTATTAATACTTTTCATATACAACCTCATAACACTCCTATATAAGGAGCTCTCTTATTTAGTTTCAGTGTCAATTCAATCTAATACAATAGAGTCCTTTGAATTTTTCCCTCTTCTCTCTTTCTTCTATATTTTTTGTCTGTTTTATGTTATTCTTCCAAATCTTATATCGTATCAGAGCCATCTTGATCAGTGGCTTTTACCATCTACTCAAATTTATTGTTCTGATCTGGTCTGATTGAGTCAAGCAATTTGCTGTCCCAATTTTTTTTCCCCAATTTTCTTGTCTTCATCGTTGCTGGGTCAACAACACCAGTTGTTCCTTATTGTGACCACCGTCCATCTTGCAGGCTCGTCGCCAATCAATCACAGCAGCCACATCGGAGAGCTGCTATTTGTTGCAGACCCAACACCACTCAATCACAGCAGCCTCTTATCCTCAAGAGCACTACGCTGCTATCTGAAATCAATCATCACATGTGTATTACCGTAACAACAACAACACATCCATAGTGGTAATTGTCATAGAGTCAAAATTCGAACCAAATTTTTTTGCCTGTGCGGCGTCAAGATCGCTGCCTTGACAAGCCAACCACACAGCCCAAAGAAAGGCTACAACCCTAAAAGAGGCTTACAACACTATTTTGCATAGTTTAATTAACACATAGAAACTAAGGCACATGAATACACAAAGAACACATCCATTACAGGGAAAGACTTCCAACCTTTTATTCACTATACTCAAATAATGAATAAAAAGGACACTAGGCTAAGGATTACACTTAGACTCCTACTCTAGGTTCGTCTTCTCCACACACACTTTTGTTTACACCTCTATATATATTTTCGTGTCTCTGCAACCCCAGCATGCATGCATTATATAGGCAGCCATGCACAATTGCTTGGCAGTTAACACCCCTAATTGCCAAAGGGCTTACTGGCACCAACCAGCCACTGCCACCCACTCTGCAAATACATACACACGTACATATATATTGACAGAATATATAGAGCTGTCATGGTGTCTGTGACATGCACATGATAGTGCAGTTGACACCCCCAACTGCTAGGGTTTGTCAAAAATAAAAGTACACAACCACCTGTCCTAGCAGTTGACACCCCCAACTGCTAAGGCTGTCTGAAGCCACCGATCCGCGCCACACATGTGCAAGCAGTTCATCCCACTGCTGCACTCAATGCTAGCCCTTGGATCAATGCGCCAGCACAGCATGGCAGTTCTTTTTGTTTGCCTTTAAACAGCTTTGTCTTGTACTAAACCAGCAACTGCCTTGTCCTTGCTATAGCCCAACCTGTGTCTGCCACGAGCTAAGTCCACACACGCACTGCTGCACTAAGGTCTGTACTGAACCACAAGTCTCAATGCCAAAGCATGCCTGATTACGCCCAAAGAATAACGCGGTAGTTGTAGTGTAACTTTGGGGTGTCGATTCCATAGGGAGACTAAATTAAAAGAATAATAAACAGAATTTCTGAAACTACAGAAGTATTAGACGGTTAATGAGAAAAATAAAAATATAGAAAGTGATTTTGAATGCAACTAAAAATTAAACAAATTAATTAATGGAAGAAAATATTCAAATTTAACGAACAGTGGAGTATCGGGAATCCCTTGCACATATCTGGTATTTTAATTATTTTTAATTCACTGATAACTCAATTAAGAAATTAAATTCCAAAAATCTCAATCGGAAGATATAAAATTATAAACCAAAATTAGACTAAAAATAACCCTTTGAAAAATCATTCATCATCTTTAAATCACTCAAATTATTATTCACATTGATAAAATACAACGACGAAAATATACCCAACGAGCAATACTGCAGCAGAGAATTGAATCAATATAAATATTTAATAGTTCCAAAAATAATCAAAACATTAATCCATTCAATAGAAAAAGCATGACTGAATCTATAAACAGACTGAATCCTTTAATTATTCGGAGAATAAAATCCAACAATTAATTATGAATGATCATCAAAGAATTTAACAAGTGAAAACCACGTACAAGAATCAAAAATAAATTAAAATAACCATCTATGGTGCAAGTTCATTTCTAACCCTACTTGAAAATTTAGTTACCCATACACAAGACGGATAACATAAATTTCACGAAGAACAATCGAGCCATGGAGTAGCTGCACTGATGTTTTCTTCTTCTCTGCACTGCACAGCCGCACAATCTCCCTCTGTTCACTCTTCTCTTTCTGTTGCAGCAACCTGTATCTCCCCCAAAAACAGCGCTCCAAACCCTTTTAGGTTTAGGTTTTTTTTTTTTTTTTTTTCTCATCCGGGCCCACATCACACCCTCCTCATTCAGCAAACAGCCCGGGCTCACTTCAATTCAGTCCACACGCCCAGGTGCGCCGCACACTAAAACCCAGCATGTGAGGCCATCTTGCCCCGCACAACCGCGCCAACCTAACCAGCCGCAGGCCCATCCAGCCACCCGGACACTTCTTTTGCTTCTTTTTTTTTTCAAGCCCGGGCCCACACCTTGTTCCTGTTGCAAAACAGTGCAGCCCCTAACCACATGCCCAAGCGCCTACCGCCAAGTCCCCAAGCTAGCCGCATCAGCAATCCTCCTGGGCCCCACAATGCCTGTTCAGCCGCACCTTGCTTCAGCGCCCCTCTTCGCACATGGTCATGCACGCATCAACCAGCCATGGGCCCACTCTGTATCCAATTCTGCGCCTGATTCAATTCAGCCCAACGCATGGGCAGGCCTTGCTAAACACTCCAGCACATGGGCCCCACATCAGCTGCGCCAAGCGAGCCCCCCTTCAACCACTTCTAACCGCAACAAGCCCAACAGCCGCATAACAGGCCGTATAACAGCAAACAACCCGGGCCCACTCTTTGTTTCTTTTGGCCATTTCTTTACTTGTTCTTCAATCAGACCTTTGATTGATATTTCTTCAACTTGGCATTTGCATGCACCTGCAATCTAACAAATAACAATTTAATTTTACTCGTGACTGAAACATAAGATGAATTCTACAATTGTTCATGAATAAAATTTTCAAGGACTATTTAATGCATTCATTTTTGAGATTTAAAATATCATGTAATGTTCAAATGCATCTCACCATAAATAAAAAAATAAATCAAATAATATCAATTACAATCCAATATTGTTATTCACTTTCTAGTATTTTAATCAAATAATAGGGTATTTAGAGTGCACTTTTGCGCACTCATCAACGCCCCCACATGTCCTGGTCTTCCTTAGCCGCATAGGACACTCGCCCATAGGCGCCTTAAGGAGGTACTCCCCCTATATATGTCTTATGAAGATTTGTTTGCTTGACAAGAGTAGATACAATTGCTTGCAGAACCAGGTCCTCCTCTTGTGTGCATTAGTCTTGCCAAAGGCAAACAATGCACCTAAGTGTTCACAAAGTGCAGCCTTGACCCTTGCTGTCAAAGGCATGCACATCAGCTACACCAACTCTGGATTGTCTAAGTATTCCTCCAACACTTGGAACATCTTCAACATATCCACAAGGATGCCCATGACAGGCCACCCTTATCTTGGCCTTGGCATTGGTTGAGGCTCACCAACTTGGCCAACTTCGGAATGTCATTCCAACCCTGAATGTCATTCCGCTCCTGAATCCCATTCCACTCCTGAATGTTATTCCAATGGCTTAGCATGCCTCCCCCATGTCAAGCCCTCAAGGCATGGCATGCCTCCTCATGCCCATGTCGTCGTGTTAAGTAGAAAAGGGTCTAACAAACCACCCCCACTTGAAGAGTCCGATGCCTTCATCAGATTATTCCAATGCTGCAAGTTCATCCACATTGCACTTGGAAAATTTGCACAAATGCTGCACCTAAAACAGCCCCCAAACAACATCATTCTGCACTAATCCTTGAACTCATCAAAGCCCACTGCCTTTGATCAGCTGTGACTGCTATCACGAACACCCACTGTTTTGATTCCTCGTAGCCACCATGCCACAAGCGTTCACCGCCTATGACTTTCAAGTTTGAACACTGTTGAAGAACCCCCCCGGTTGCTTCTGTCATAGAGTTGGCTACTGTCTCAAACATCCCCCTACTTTTAACTAACTACCACGGACACCCACTGTCCATGACCATGCTTGTTCCACCCCAAGCTCCAACAGTCATCACTGTCTTACACATTGCTATATAGGACACGTTTGTCAACCACAGCACTGCACTTGTTCAAGCCCCACTGTTATCACGACCCGAAACCCACCCTATGTGGATCTCGTGTCGTGGGGCCGACCCAATGGTCGTCCCTACTTTTTTCATTCTTTTACCAATGATAATAATAAGAAATATAACTATAACATTAAAGTGTGGAAGTCTTATTACATCATTGTTCCAAAACTAAAATAAGTCTGACAAATCCAAATGGAAACTAACATAACTTAAACATAAACCATTGTTTTAGGTGGTGAGTGCATGGGAGAACTACTGTATTCTACTGTGCTCCTTAACCGTCTCCCTACGCTCTGGATCTCCTACTGTGGTTCTATAGCATTCTCACCTAAAAAATATAATGAAGGGGTGAACTAACAAAGCTCAGTAAGTAAAAGCCTATCCCCAATACGGGTGGGGATGACATAGATGAATACAAGTCAATGTAACATGATAGCCAGTCATGACAACGATTGCAGTCAACTGTAAAATGCCTCAATGGCCAATAAATGACAAGGTACAATAACGGTCAAGAGTAACCAATGAATAACAACGTACAATAACCGTCAAGAGTAACAACGTAGCATGAATATAGAATAAGCTCAATGATCACGATCAACATAAATACTGCCACAATGAAACGGTCACAATCAAGTCCAATAAATCAAAATCAATCAACATAGAACTATATCAATTAACATAGATGATGGCTTTACTCTGTTCAGGGTTTGGCAGACCCTCGGTCTTTTGGGGCCTGGCATACCCCCCATTAACATAAATGCATACAAAATGTCCATTAACCTTACTGCGTAAAAACGCTATAATTGTCATATGTCTTTTTGACCCGTAGGTCCCATAAATTGACCCGTAGGTCCTAGTCAATCAGATAGCATCAGATGGATAATGTGACTGAGCACAAAACCCGGCACTTAACATAAATTAAGATTCTATAGTATTCCAAAAGAAGGTACAAAACATGGAACATCATAACATAACATACAGTAAATAGACATAAATGAAATGAATCAGTCATGCAACATCAACCAATAGGCATCCACCAGGTAGAACAATATCCATGGTGGGAAACAATGACAGTGAATACATGTATGAGTACAAGGTTGGCAGTAATGGAAAAATCGTGGCTTGGAAACCACGTATCAAAGATAGGAATTTACTTACCTTATCAGTGTCCTAATATCCCGTGACTTTCTCCTTTCCTTTTGACTTGCCTATAAATCAATAAACACGTTTCAGCTTTCATATCATTTATCAAATTTATGCCTCGTTACTCTAAATACCTCCCTTACTAATTTATGCTTTATGGTTTTTCATTTTAAACTTAATTTACCCAAGGGCAAAATGGTCATTTACGTGTCTCTACTTTTTAGGTTCTGTTTTCATAATTTGGACTTCACCGTTGAGTCCATTAGGTTTGAATTAATAAAAATTCACTATTTACTTAACTAAATCGGAGTCCGTTTGACTCACCTTCGACGTAGGGGCATTTTGGTCATTTTGGCATTCTACGGGTATTTTATTTTTTTGGGACTCCGTCTCGTAAAACGGACCTCACCATTAAATTCAGAAGGTCCAAAATAGTAAGTTTTAATTATTCATTCTACTAATTTACGCGTCGAAATTAAATTTGAAATTTATTAATTTAAACCACTTATTTAAATTAATTAATCTAGCTAATACATATAGTATTTGAGCCCAAACAGACCACATGCGCCTTGGTGGCACAGTGGCTAAGCTTTTCCCCCTTTCTCCTTTGGTCACAGGTTCAATTCACTGCCCATACCAATTTTTCATTTCCTGTTATTATTTTCATTTCCTGTTTAGGTTTAAGCCAACCATTGGATAGCTTCTCCTTTCCAACCAAACACTATCTAAACTCAAATTTAAAAATTTATCCATAAAGTAACAGTGTTGGGCAGCCATCTGAATGGGTGGGTCGGGTCAGACCCGACCCGGTTTGGCCCAAATAAAATCACAAAGTCCAGCCATGCGTAGCACTTTCCAGCACAGTCCGTTCATCTCTTCAGTCAATGACGAGTCGCCAGCGACAGATTTTGTTACATTTTTCAGTAGGGTTCACACCTACTAGTCATGGGCAACTCAAATATATCCTCGGGTTTCACATCGGAGTGCCGGAACACTCCCAAAATAGGAAAACCCGTAGGCTCACCGGGCTGTGCAAGTTTTCCGGCAGCCCTGTTCTCCTTTATTTTTCTCACCTTTTCTCTACTGTTTCAACACAAATTAATCCCTACAATGTTCCTACAACTTATACACATAACTCCTAAGCATTCAAATTAAATTTCATATATCAAAATCACAAAAACAAATTTTTAAATCTTTCCCTGGAATTCCTGTTTTCCTACTAGTTTCCGGTTAGGTTTTCTTAATTCAATTTGTAATACAACCCAATTTACATGCTTTAGGAGATTCTAAATTCATATTCATGCTTAAAATGAAAACGCAGAAGTTGATCTATCTCACCCTTCCAAACGTGCGCACAATGATCTGTCCCAGTCACCCCGCTTCACGCCTTTTCACGTCCTGAGCTCCTCCACTCAGTCCCGATCTCCTTAGCTCGATTGATCCTCCTCTTCCAGCACCACTCACGCAAGGCCAATACATTTTCCACCTACAGCGCCCTGATTTCCCTCATTGCGTCGTTGGCTTTGCTTCTTTTCTTTCCTTTGTTTTTTTTTTTCCCTTTTGTTTCCTTTTGGTTCTAATGCAACGCCTACTTATAAAAAAAAAACCGCCCCTCACTTAATCTCTCTCTCTCTCTCTCTCTCTCTCTCTCTCTCTCTCTCTCCTGCGCCCTTCTAGTTTCTGCACTTCAGCCCCCCATCCGTTTTCTTCTTTTCTTTTTTCTTCAGTTACATTAGTTACACCACACACACACATCTATATATATATATATAAATATGTATATATATATATATAAATTCTCATTTTTATTTCTTTCCAATTCCTATTTTTATTTTTATTTATTTATTTATTTATATATATATTTTAATTTTGTTTCATTTCCTTTTAAATTTTATTTTATTTTATTTTTTATTTTATTATTATTATTTTCTTATTATCGTCATTCGGTTGCCTTGTCATTCATTCATATATTCCAATTATTGAAACTCAACCCATTTATTTCATTATCGTAGTGTTAGGCCTTATTGGCTTGGTTACAATGGGTCAGGGTATTACAACTGCACCACTGCAGATACCACTTCTGAACAATTTATTAGGAAGATTACTACCAACAGAGCCCCTTACTGGTAGTTGAGGGTTGTGAGGGCCTTTCCCATGGCCAACACACCCTTTGCCGCAACCCTTCACTCTTTTGAGTGCAGGTCTTTCTAGACCTGGATGCAATTTAGCAGCACCATTAGGTTCACTCGAACGGCAACACCATCATCGGCGTTTGAGGACCCTTCATCAGAGCCCTCACGAACCATTGCAGCAAGCTTTTCCCTTGATGGGCAGTTCTTTATCCGGTGTGGTCCATTGCAAATGAAACAACTACCAGTCCATGGTTTCTTTTAGTCTGCTACCTCCGCTTTGCCTTTGTCCTTGCCTTATCCGCCTCTATCCCACCCTCATTGGCCTTACCCAAGGATTTTTCAAACTTCCTGAACTCGCTGGTGGTAGAGTTGGATTTGTCAAGAGATAAGTCCACCAAACTTCCTATTGCTGCCACAGCACTAGGGAGATCTCGAACTCCCATTATTCTCAGTTCTGCCTGAGCCCATCCTTGTAGCCCCGACATAAAGTTGAACAACTTGTCTTCCTCAAACATGTTCTTCTCATCCAGCATCAACGAACTGAATGCCTTGACATACTCACGCACTGTCCCAGTGTACTTGAGTAGTCGCAATGAGTCTCAAGCCACCCAAGTCGAGTTGGCAAGAAGAAACTGCTTATTGAGTTCCTTCTTCAGATCTGCCTAAACTCTGATCTCCGGCTGTCCCTCGTCTGCCACGCGAGTACGCCACCAAAGCTTAGCATCACCAGCCAAGTACATGCTGGTCATGGTGACCCATTCACCATCTGGAATATAAGCAACAGTGAAGTACTACTCCATGTCCCACAAGAAGTTTTCAAGGTCTTTGGCACTCCGAACACCGTTGAATGCCTTCGATTCAGGTACCTTAACCTTCTTTGCACCATCCTGCCCACCAGTCTGATGCATGGCCCTCTTGATTAGACCCATCTCTTCCTCTGTGTCGAGTAGAGAGTCCCTCGTTGAGTCTGCCAGCGCACCCACGTCATTGAGCATGTCGTTCAATCGACTATTGATGTCAGAGATGCAGTCCTGCAGTCTCACCTTCAACTCCTCCACTTCCAGTGCTATATAGTTCACACTGAACAACAAGAGGTGATACCCCGTCTGCCTAAAGGAGTCCTGACTGAAATCCTCTATCCTGGCAACCCGTTCTCGTAGTGCCTCACCACCGGCCATTTCACCATAGCCTGCGCTCTGATACCAATTGTCACAGGGTCAAAATTCGAACCAAATTTTTCTGCTTGTACGGACATCAAGACCGCTGCCTTGACAAGCCAACCACACAACCCAAAGAAAGGCTGCAGCCCTAAAAGAGGCTTACAACACTATTTTGCACAGTTCAATTAACACACAGAAACTAAGGCACATGCACACACAAAGAACACAACCATTACAGGGAAAGACCCCGAACCTTTTATTCACCTATACTCAAATATTGAATACAAAGGACACTCAGCTAAGGATTACACTTCAGACTCCTCTTCTAGATTCGTCTTCTCCACACACACTTGTGTTTACACCTCTGTGTATATTTATGTGTCTCTATAACCCCAGCATGCATGCATTATATAGGCAACCATGCACAACTGCCTAAGGATTACACTCAGACTCCTCCTCTAGATTCGTCTTCTCCATACACACTTGTGTTTACACCTCTGTGTATATTTTCGTGTCTCTAAAACCCCAGCATGTATGCATTATATAGGCAACCATGCACAACTGCTTGGCAGTTGACACCCCCAACTGCCAAAGGGCTTGCTGGCACCAATCAGCCACTGCCACCCACTCTACAAATACATACACATGCATATATATATTGACAGACTATATAGAGCTGTCATGGTGTCTGTGACACGCACATGACAGTGCAGTTGACACCCCCAACTGCCAAAGGGCTTGCTGGCACCAATCAGCCACTGCCACCCACTCTACAAATACATACACATGCATATATATATTGACAGACTATATAGAGCTGTCATGGTGTCTGTGACACGCACATGACAGTGCAGTTGACACCCCCAACTGCTAGGGTTTGTCAGAAACAAGAGCACACAACCACTTATTCTAGCAGTTGACACCCTCAACTGCTAGGGCTGTTTGAAGCCATCGATCTGTGCCTACATATGTGCAAGCAGTTCATCCCACTGCTGCACTCAATGCTAGCCCTTGGATCAACACGCCAGCACATAATGGCAGTTCCCCTTGTCTGCCCTTAGACAGCTTTGTTTTGTGCCAGACCAGGAACTACCTTGCAACTGCCTTGTCCTTGCTATAACTCTACTTGTGTTTGCCACGAGTTAAGTCCACACACACACTACTACACTAAGGTCTATACTAAACCACAAGTATCAATGCCAAGGCACGCCCCCACATGTCTTGGTCTTTCTTAGCCGCATAGGACACTCGCCCATGGGCATCTCAAGGAGGTATTCCCCCTTATATATGTCTTATGAAGATTTGTCCACCTGACAAGAGTAGATACAATTACTTGCAGAACCAGGTCCTCGTTCGATGTGCATTAGTCTTGCCAAAGGCAAACAATGCACCTAAGTGTTCACAAAGTGCAGTCTTGACCCTTGTTGTCAAAGGCATACACATCAGCTGCACTAACTCTAGATTGTCTAAGTATTCATCCTATACTTAGAACATCTTCAACATATCCACAAGGATGCCGATGATAGGCCACCCTTATCTTGGCTTTGGCATTGGTTGAGGCTCACCAACTTGGCCAACTTCGGAATGTCATTCCAACCTTGAATGTCATTTCGCTCCTGAATCGCATTCCACTCCTGAATGTTATTCCAATGCTATAGCATGCCTCCCCCATGTCAAGCCCTCAAGGCATGGCATGCCTTCCTCATGCCCATGCCGTCGTGTTAAGTAGAAAAGGGTCTAACAGTAACCCACTTTCGTACTGCCACCTCAGGGTTTTCCATCGTCACCGATCATCAACATCTCCCGCGGCTAGAAAATACCTAGATTAATGGGTTTGTTACATATTTGACAGTACTCAATCCCTCTTTCAGTAGCAATGTCACCAACATCACCATACTTCTTGCTCTTTGCAACCAAGGGCCATCACCATCATTCGCACTGCAGCTTCATCAATTTCAGTCACCATTAGGTCTGACCAAACTTCAAAATCCAGGGAAGCAATCCCAGTGGTCATCAAGGAAGTCTCATACCAGCCTTACCGATAGTTACAGAGTATATGCCGTGTTCATCGCCATCGCTTTCACGAAACCCTCCCCTCTTTCTCCTCTAGTAATGACGACTTCATCAATCTTGTTAGATTTTTGCTACTTGCACTACCTCAGTCGAAAATTCTTAGTTGATAAGAGAGAGCTGATCAGATTTTCCAACCTTTTTTTTGCACCAACTGTTGGTCCTTAGAACTGTGATATTGCCTATAATAGAGCATGGATCAGTCTCATTTTCCCTGCTTTCTCTGCACCATCCACCTAGGAACAAGCATGGTTTGCCCTTATAACAAGAGTTCAGAATCAATTTTGTGGAGAACTGGATCATCTTGGTGGAACTTCCTTGCAAATCAGGCATTACTGTCAACCATCATTGACATGTCATCAACGATCAAGTAGTAAGGATGCTGCTTGGGAGGGTTGTCCCAGGATATGAATGTAGAGATCACTATTCATAGTGGTATTGTGAAATTTCTAGGCATTACAGATGATAGTGTGGAAATAGTGTTTTAGAGAAGAGATGAAATTGCCGTAGTACTGTGAGGACTGTTCGGGGTAAGTTGTCCCATCCCCATATGCAGAAGTCAACAAAAGGCCGAGAAAGTGTCATCTAAGCAGATGACAGTGTCTCTCAGTGTTAGCAGTAGCACCATCACAATCGTGATCGCCTTCATCAATCATCGCAAAGCCTCTAGTAACATTTATCTTTGTTCAGACTCCCCCAGAGTCACAGATTGTCAAGAAGCCACAACAACTCTAAAAGACCATTGTTCGTCCTCATTTGAATAGTCTTACCATTGGTTACACCCATCAGCGCCTCTGTTCAGATCATTGGCATGTCCCATGCATCCTGATCATAGCCAGGTTTTATCCTCAGATTCATCACCCTTGTAGATTCAACCATTCGTCAAAGAAAATTCATTGTCCATAACATCTTCATCACCTCCATCACCAATCCTTCATCTATTGTCATTCAACATCACTCACTCACTCACTCACTCACTGTTGTTCAGTCACAGGCCGAAGGTCATCAGATTGTAACTTGTTGGCGTGAGTTATCCTTGGAATCAATTAGAGAGATTATAGGGATGAGTCTTCAATGTAAATCTCCCTGTTTCAAGGGTCACCCCTTATTCTAGCCAGTAACATTTGTATATCCAAAAATAGGTTTCAATTATCTTCTATGTATGTTTATTTCCATGCCTTGTAAAAATTACGATGAAGATACATACAATTTTTTCCAAAGTTTGTCATGGTATCAGAGCTAATCGATCCGTGGCTCTCTGTTATCCCTGACGTTTGATCAACTCACCCTTTCCTCATCGACACCAATGGAGGACACTAGTGACCTCGACAATTCTGGTGGACTCCAAACCAACACCATCCTCATAGAATTAACTTCCCGAATGATAGAAGCTTTTACCAAAGCTCAGACCTCGACCTAGACAACCGAGGATTCCGCTGCACCAATCGGCATCAAGTTGAACGGCACCAACTATGCTCTCTGGTCCCAAGTTGTCGAGATGTACATCTCTGACAAAGACAAGTTGGGATATATAAATGGAGAATTTCCCGAACCTCCGTCAACGTCTGCGTCTTTCCAAAAATGGCGCACAAACAATGCCATTGTCAAGGGCTAGTTGATCAATTCTATGGACCCTTCATTGATTAGGAACTTTATTCGGTTTCCCATGGCAAAGTAGGTCTGGGACTCCATTGCGACTACATATTTTGATGGCAGTGATACTTCGCAAGTCTACGACTTCCGACGTTAGTGTAACCCTGTTTGCGACAAGCGAGAGGTTTTCTTGAGAAAT
Source organism: Nyssa sinensis (assembly GCA_008638375.1). Lineage (NCBI taxonomy): Eukaryota > Viridiplantae > Streptophyta > Magnoliopsida > Cornales > Nyssaceae > Nyssa > Nyssa sinensis. The sequence goes on from CM018031.1 coordinate 30,278,141, forward strand.
ATTACAACGACCTCCAAGGTTATGGTGCATGAGATTGATTTTCGTTGTCCGAATCCGATGGAGTGTCCTGCCGATATTAAACACTATAACCATCTTCTGCAGGAAGACCAAGTGTACGTCTTCTTAGATGGGCTTCACGATCGACTGGACAAGATTCGGGGTGACGTGCTGCAGATGCATCCATTTCCTACCATCGAACAAGCTTACGCTCATATTGACCGAGAAATAATCGGGCAAACTGTCATGATCATTGGCAGAACCAATGACACCCCATGAGCAGTTTTGGTTTCTAAGGGTGTCAAAGCAGGGAAAATCAGCATCTTCCTCTACTGGATTTCTTTCACTGGGTAGTGGGAAGTTCGGGGCGTCTTCCAAGCCACAAACTTTATCTGATGGAACCAAGTGTACTCACTATGGAAATTTGAAAAATACCCGTGAGACCTGTTTCAAGCTACATGGGTATCCCGACCGATGGAACGAACTTCAGGCTTGGAAACACCGTGACACCGCGAGAAATGATGGAGGGACGGGGAAGGCTGCCATGGCTATTGCAGAGTCATCTCTTTCTCTTACACCTGCCTGTCGAACATTCCCAATGAGAGTTATCTCTTTCGGATTCAGGTAATTCTGGTGCTGCTTTATTTACTTCTCATCGAGATGCTGACAGTGATATTTGGAAACTTGACTCTAGGGCTACCGACCACATGATGTTCAACGCCAACGATTTCTCACACACTTCTTCCCCACGACGTATTAGCTTTGCAAATGCCAATAGAGTTATTTCTTCGGTCACTAAGGCTAACACTGTGACTTTGTCACCTTCTCTCACATTATCTAATACTTTATTGGTTCTCTCTCTGTCTCATAAGTTACTTTCTGTCAGCCAAGTAACAATAGACTTAAACTGTGTTGTGCTCATTTGTCCTACCTTTTGTCTTCTTTAGGATATTCTCACTAAGGAGATCATTGGGCGTGATACTATGAGGGGGGGATTATACTACATGGATGATTTTAGTGTGGGCCGAGCACATCATATGCATCATCCGAGTGGTACCAAGGCGAGATAGATTTGGCTTTTACATCGTCGGTTAAGACATCCGTCATTTGGTTTTATGCAACATTTGTTTCCTGATTTGTTTTCTCATATATCAACTGTTGACTTTAAGTGTGATACTTACATCCTTGCTAAAAGTCATCGAGTTACTTATCCATTGAGTATGAATAAAAGTGATGTTCCATTTGCTTTAATTCATTCCGATATGTGGGGTCCCTCTCCTGTTTCTACTGCATCTGGTAATCATTGGTTTGTAATATTTGTTGATGATTGTACTCGCATGACTTGGCTATACTTGCTGAAATATAAAGATGAAGTATTGAGTGTGTTCAAATCATTTCATATAATGGTTCAAACTCAATTTTTAGCTAAGATACAAATTCTCAGATCCGATAATGGTGGTGAATATGCTAACCAAGGGGTTCCATGATTATTTCCAAAACCATGGAGTTCTTCATGAAACCTCTTGCCCACAGACTCCTCAGCAAAATGGTGTTGCAGGAACGAAAAAAACTGACATATACTTGAAACTTGCTCGTGCTCTTTTACTTGGAGCCCATGTGCCCAACTAGCACCGAGCTGATGCTAGTTGCTACAGCCGTGCACCTCCTCAATCGTATGCCATCAAAAGTCTTAGGTTTTAAGACACCCCTACAGGCTTTTTCAACTTATGTGACGTTGCCCACAGTGTTGATGATTCCTCCCTAAATCTTTGGATGTGTAGTTTTTGCTACATTTCTATAAGAACCAATGTACTAAACTTGATACCTGTGTTGTTCGGTGTCTTTTTTTGGGGTATGCCTTACATCAAAAAGGATACCGCTGCTATGATCTGACCACCAAGCGCACCTATGTAATTATGGATGTAACGTTTCTGGAATTCGACACGTTCTACTTTCCCTCGATATCCAATTCTTTGCTTCAGCGAGAGATCCAAGATGAAGAGCTGAATTGGTTAAGATTTGACTGTCAGGGGTTTAATGACATAGATATGGTAGTCAATGAGGAACCTGATAAAGCTCTAGATGCATCTCCGGAAGATGACATAACTTTAAGTGCGACATCTATACCACTTGAAGCTGAACCAAAATTCCCCCACCTCTCCTCAGTACCTGAAGAGCCATCTCTTGAGAATATCCCTGAGGTAAAGTCTATCATTGCACCTTCGACTAATAATGATATGGATACCTCTGCTGGTTATATCTTACCTTTTAGGCATAATCGTGAAAAACCACCAAATAGATACTCTCCAGAACTTGAGGAACGAAGGTCAAAATATCCAATTGCCAACTATGTAACCACAAAGAGACTATCCGAATCCCTCAAAACATTTGCTGCATGAACTTTCCTCGTGGCATGTTCCCGCTAGTGTTTAGGAAGCTCTAACAGACCCTAAATAGGACCCATGCTATAAAGGAAGAGATGGAGGCATTATTGAAGAACAAAACATAGGCTCTTGTTTTGTTACCTTGAACAAAAAAGGATGGTGGGATGCAAATGGGTGTTCTCCATCAAACACAAGGAAGATAGGATCTAATCGAACGGTATAAAGTAAGGCTGGTGGCAAAGGGCTATACAGCAAACATATGGCGTGGACTATCAGGAAACTTTCTCACCAGTAGCCAAGTTGAATACAGTTAGAGTTTTGCTATCTCTAGTAGCAAACCTTGATTGGCCACTACACTAGTTTGATGTAAAGAATTCCTTCCTTCACGGTGATCTTGAGGAGGAAGTGTATATGGATATTCCACCAGGCTACACGGCAACCTCAACAACTGAGGTTGTGTGTAAATTACAACGAGCACTGCATGGACTGAAGCAATCACCTCGAGCATGGTTTGGGCGATTTAGCTTAGCAATGAAGAAATATAGCTTTCAACAAAGTAATTCAAACCATATACTCTTTCTAAAGCATCAATTAGGCAAGGTAACAGCTTTGATAGTCTATGTAGATGACATGATTATTACAGGGAATGATCCAAAAGAAATTTTGAGACTCCAAAAGCAGTTGGCGACTGAATTTGAGATGAAGAACTTGGGAGGACTTAAATATTTTCTGGGAATTGAAGTGGCTAGATCAAAGAAAGGTATATTTCTCTCCCAACAAAAATATATACTTGATCTACTATCTGAGGTGGGATTACTGAAGTGTAAGCCTATAGACACACCAATAGTTCAGAACCATAGACTTGGAGAATATCTAGACCAAGTGCCTGATAGACAAAGAGAGGTACCAGAGGTTGGTTGGGAAACTTATTTATCTCTCACATACTCAGTCCAATTATTGCTTATGCTGTAAGCGTAGTAAGTCAATTCATGCATTGTCCTAGTGAGGATCACACGAATGCAGTGATCAGGATTATTCTATACTTAAAGTCATCTCCTGGAAAAAAGGACTCGTGTTTTCAAAAAATAATCATCTAAGGGTTGAAGGACTATACTGATGCAGATTGGGAAGGGAATATCTTTGACAAAAAGTCTACTTTAGGCTACTTCATGTTTGTTGGTGGGAATCTGGTTACATAGGAGAAGTAAGAAGCAAAAGGTAGTGGCATTATCAAGTGCTGAAGCCGAGTTTCGTGGAATGACAAGGTTCTTTGTGAACTCCTCTGGCTAAGGAGACTATTGATGGAAATCAGCTTTGCTCCTAGCTCTGAGATGGATCTATTCTGTGACAATAAGGCAGCTATTGATATTTCTCACAACCCTGTCCAGTATGATCGCACAAAACATGTGGAGGTAGATCGACATTTCATCAAACAAAACCTTGAAGCTAAGATAATTCAGTTTTCCTTTCGTGAAGTCTGAAAACCAGTTAGCGGACATATTTACAAAGGCAGTATGCAGTAAGAACTTCTACAACTCACTTGACAAGTTAGGCATAAGAGATCTGTATGCAGCAACTTGAGGAGGAGTGTGGGCAGTGAGTTGTCCTTGGAATCAATTAGAGAGATTATAGGAATGAGTCTTCAATGTAAATCCCCTGTTTCAAGGGTCACCCCTTATTCTAGCCGTAACATTTGTATATCCAAAAATAAGTTTCAATTATCTTCTATATATGTGTATTTCCATCCCTGTAAAAATTAGGATGAAGATACATACAATTTTTCCAAAGTTTGTCACAACTCACTCACTCACTCATTGTTACACCATCAAAATCTTCTCATCATTGTGCAAAATCCTCTAGCCATGTCGTCATCTTCTCTACTTTCACTATCACACACCCGTAATAACCTATCTCAGCCTTGTACCTCCACTACATCTTCCAATCAACGATGCAACGTCTCTATTCATCATCACAAAATCTCCATCAAGCCCTGTCATCACCATTGACTCTTTTAATACAGCCTACCACCAGATTGGTCGTCACCACCCAAATCACAATAAGCCATTGTTCACCATAACCAGTCACTGTTGTAACATTCACCCAACAAGTGAACTACCAAAGTCACGGAAAAGCTCTCACGTCTTTTCTTTGCTTTTGCATCTTTAACATTCGATCAACCATCCGGCTTAGTAGTGACCATGTCACTACTTTCTCGGCTACTGCACACTATCATTTGTGCTTCCATGCGCCGCCTTCAGCTCTAACTTCGCGCTTTCATGCGTCGTCATGAACTATATTGAGATTCCACCTCCACAACCATGTCAACTTAGGTAACACCTACATTTCAACCACAACTCCAACAAGTCAATTGTCCACTTTCAGAGATTTTTGTTTGCAAACTCAAGTTGTTCTACCTCCCACCATGAGTTTGAGGGGGGGTGTTAGAAGTATAATAGTTCACATATATATTATTGTGTGATTCTAATAGGATTAGGATTTCATAGTTTATTTCCTTTATTAATACTTTCCATGTACAACCTTATAACCCTCCTATATAAGGAACTCTCTTGTTTAGTTTCAGTATCAATTCAATCTAATACAATGTAGTCCTTTGGGTTTTTCCCTCTCCTCTCTTTCTTCTATATTTCTTGTCTCTTTTATGTTATTATACCAAATCTCACACCATTAAATTATTTGCCAACAAAGGACTAACTGCTACTGACATGGTTTATCTCCTAGGTGGTCACACTGTTGGGGTTACACATTGTTCGCTCTTCAAAAACTGTCTCTACAACTTCTAACAAACAGGGAAACCTGACCCAACCATGGATCCTTTGTTGCTAATTTTTTTGAAACTTAAGTGACCTCAAAATGCAACAGTTGACAACACTGCTAATCTTGATCAGAAGCCTCTAAGTTCTCTCATTGCGTACAACTCTTACTACCGACAAATACTATTGTATAGAGGAATTCTCCAAATTGACCAAGAGCTAGCCTTGGATCCGTTAACCAAGGACACGGTGACAGCAATAGCTAATGGGTTTGAGTTCTTTACCAGATTCAGTCATGCCATGATCAAGTTAGGTGCAGTCCAAGTTCTTACTGGCACACAAGGGGAGATTAGGAGATCATGTCACGCTATCAATACACACTAAAAATCTTTATCATTAATTAAGGAGAAAGTATCTTTGTTTTTTGGTGTTCTTCATTTATTCATTTTTCTTTCCTTAATCAAGGATGAAGGTTTTGAAATTCATTGGAAATTCTTTTGTCCCTATTACTTGGGGCCTGATTAGGAGAGTTTTAAAGTGTGTTTTTGTTTTTATTATTTATTATTTTTATCTTTCCCTGTTCTTTTAAATTCAAGTTGTGTTGCTTTAATCATAATTGATTGTATGGGATGTTAATGCTGAAACTATGATTCAATCCAGGAAAAAAAAAATGAAGTACCAGTTTTATGCAACTGTGATATTGATTCTTCATTAAGTTGGCTTGCAGATCTTCTAAGTTCTGTGATGTTGTCTGAAATTGTTTCAGAATTTGCTTCCCTCTTTTTTCTCAACAATTGTTTAGTATCAACATATTTGTGTTTCTCAAGAATCCTTTAGAAATCAATTCTCTACAAATTTTGTTATATTTCCCTTTGTATAGGCCTGCGGGGAAACGCCTTGTATCTTTGTATAGTTTTTGTTTTTAATACATACCTCAACTTCCCAAAAAAAAAAAAAACTTATGACATCACAATATATTGAATCAATTTTATTAGACCAAGAACTTAATTTTAGATAACACTTTTCCATTAATTATTACAATCATTACTGTTGTAAATATTGACTTAATCTGTAACTTAATTTAGGTATTAAATTGAATTGTATTGATTGTAGGAATTAATTTAAGATAGTTTCCTTATTTACTTGAAAGTTGTTACTATAAATATTGACCTCCTAGAGAGAAGACTATATCTTTTTCATTCTCCAAAATACCTTTGACATGGTATCAAAGTAGGTTTTATAAATCATAACTTCTCTTTCTCAATCCTCCCCTTCTTGGTGCCTTTCGTCTCCTTCGGCCCTTCACGACAGAGCCTCTTGGCTCCTTCGGCACCTCTCGACCTCTTTGGCCCTGCCTCTCTCATCACTTTCGGCAAAGCCTCTCGGATCTCTTAAGCCAGTCTCGGCCAGCTTTTTTTGCTTCCCAAATCTTCGTTGTCCTATCATGGCTGATAAATTGGACACCAAGGACAACAAAGAGTATAATTTTATTCTTCAGCGAGCCAATGCCTCTTCTTCATCCACATCCAAGTCTCTCTTGTCACTTTTGGCAGAGCCTCTTGGATCTCTCAATCCAGCCAGTCTTGGCCAGCTTCTTTTGCTTCTCAAATCTTTGCTCTAACATCTTCTTTGTCTTATCATGGCTAATAAATTGGACACCAAGGACAACAAAGAGTATAATTATATTCTTTAACGTGGTAATGCCTCTTCTACATCCACATCTAATTTGTTCTCTTTAGGTAACACATGTCTTCATTCTTTTTCCAGTACTTTTTGGATTCTTGATTCTGGGACGTCTGATCATATGACAGGTAACTTATATCTTTTTTCTAATATTTTTCATCCTTCTTCTCACTCCTTTGTCACTATTGCTAATAGGACTAAAGCTTGTGTTCAAGGAATTGGTAGTGTTTGCACTTCTGATCTCACTTTTTCATCTGTTTTATACATATCCCAATTTCTTTTCAATTTGTTGTCTATTCGTAAACTTATCAAATCCTTCAAATGTTCAATGACCTTTTGTCCCTCTTATTGCAAATTTCAAGATCTAAAGACGAAAAGGATGATTGGTGAGGGATATGAGAAGAGTGGACTCTATTACCTTCAATCATTTAGTAAGTCGATTTTTTCTGCTCTAAATTTCGTTGTTTCTCCTTACCAATGGCACTGTCGCCTTAGACACCCGTCTTTTGCGAAATCTTCGTCACTTAGTTCCTACTTTATTTGATTTTTTTAGTTTTCATAGTGAGACATGTGAACCTAGTAAGCATCATAGAGTTTCATTTCCTCTACATGTTGACCCCCTTTGTTTCCAATCTTTTACACTAGTTCATTATGATATCTGGGGACTAGCTCAAACCACTAGTTTATGTGGTTCTCAATATTTTGTTAGTTTTATTGATGATTATTCTCATTTGACATGGGTATATGTGCTTAAAAGTCGTTCTCAATTGTTTAATATTTTTCAATCCTTTTATGTTGAAATTTCTAATCAATTCAATGCCAAATTGTTAGATTTTTGAACTGATAATGCTTAAGAGTATAAAGCTAATTATTTTAAACAATTTCTCAAGTCTAAAGGCATTATACACCAAACATCCTGTGTCACCACCCCCCTAACAAAATAAGATTGCCAAAAGAAAGAACGGTCCTATCCTTGCTATAGCTCGTGCCCTTATGATTCAGATGCATGTTCCCAAGTGTTTTTGGGGCAATGTTGTCCTTACATCTACGTATCTTTTAAATAGGATGCCTTTTCGCATTCTACAGTAAAAATCACCTTTTAATATCATGTTTCTTAATAAAACCCCTTTCTCCATTTCTCCCAAAGTTTTTTGATGTGTTTCATTTGTGCATAACTTGCAGCCTGGTTGTGACAAGTTTGACCCTCGTGCTCATAAATGCATATTTCTTGGTTACTCATGCACACAGAAAGGTTACAAGGGCTACAGTCCTATCTTACATAAGCATTTTGTCAGTGCTAATGTCACTTTCTTTGAGATTGTTTCTTATTATTCTCTAGAAGGAAGTCAGTTACATACACCATTATTTCCTGACCTTGTTTTACCTACTAGTGTTCCTACTTGCCCGCCTATTTTAAAGGTGTATGTTTTTCGTCACCAGGCTACAACTCCAGTCACTCTTCCTGCTGGACCTTCTTTCTCACATCGTCCACCTACCTCGTCGTCTACCGATCTATCTCATTCTTCTGACTCCGATCTTGATCTACCTATTACAGTCCGTAAAGGTACACGTACTTGCATTGCTCATCTTATATCTAACTTTGTCTCTTATGATCATTTATCTTATTCTTTTCAAGCTTTCTTTATGTCCCTAATTTTTCTCATTGTTCTTAAATCTTACAAGGAAACTCTTTCCCACCCTAGTTGGCAGACCACAGTGGAAGAGAAAATGCATGCTTTGGAATTAAATCATACTTGGGCTCTCATTCCTAAACCTGCTAGTGCTAAAATTATTGGTTGTCATTGGGTCTTCACATTCAAGCAAAATCCTAATGGTATTGTTGATCGGTTAAAGGATTGCCTTGTAGCCAAAGGTTTTACCCAAACCCATGGCATTGATTATATAGAGACTTTCTCTCTTGTTGCCAAATTAAACTCTATTTGGGTTATCATATTTCTTGCTGCGAATCTCCATTGGCCTCTTTATCAGCTCGATGTCAAAAATGTATTCATATATAGTGATCTTGTTGAGACTGTGTATATGGCTCAACCACCTGGTTTTGAGTCCAAGGAGGAGTATGTTTGTCATCTTCAAAAATCTATTTATGAACTGAAACAGTCTTCTCGAGCTTGGTTTGATAAATTCGGTAAGGCAATAGTTTCTCAAGGTATGATCTAGAGCCAAGCTGATTAGTCGATATTCTTTAAGAAGACGCAAATAGGTATCGTGATTCTAGTTGTCTACGTAGATGATATTGTGATCACTGGCAGTGATAAGGCAGGTATTCAAACATTGATTTGCCATATTGGTTCCATATTTCTCACCAAAGATCTAGGAATGCTCCGTTATTTCCTTGGTATTAAGGTCGCAAGATCAAAAGCAGGAATCAGTTGTCTTAGAGGAAGTGCACTCTTGATATTTTGAAAGAGACATGTTATCTTATTTCTAAACTTGTAGCTATGCCCATGGAAACCAATCTAAAGTTGATGCCATATGTGGGTGATTTGGTTGAGGATCTAGAGATGTATTGAAGACTCGCGGGTAAGCTTATTTACCTAACTATTTCTCAACTTGACATCTCCTATGTAGTTAGTGTTGTGAGTCAGTTTATGACCAGTCCTCGAGTTCCTTATATGGATGCAGTTACTTGTATCTTGAAGTATCTTAAGAATGCCCTAGGACGTGGTATTCTTTATTGATCATCTGGATATCTTCAAATTAAGGGATATATATAGATTCTGATTATGCAGGATCACTTTTAGATCGAAAATCTACTACTGATTATTGTACTTTCTTATGGGGTAATCTCGTGACTTGAAAAAGCACACTACAAAAATGTCTACTTTTAGCGACGGACATTATTAGCGACGCCCAAAAAAGCATCGCTAAAAGCTATTATTAGCGATGCACATGAGGTATGTCACTAAAAGTGATGAAAAATGATTTCTTGCGTGAAAAAAATGGCACGCACCTTTTAGCAAGGCTAAAAGAGTTACTAACGACGCACACGTGCGTCGCTAAAAGTATAAAGTATTAGCGACGTACGAATGTGCGTCGCCAATAGTGTGATAAGTAAAACGACATCGTCTTGGATACTTTTGGCGACGCACAAAAACTTATTAGTGATACTCTATGTGCGTCACTAATAAGTTTGCAATATCTTTCCCAATCCGTACGCAGATCTCATTTGATCGGTTGCGCAATTTTCTCACTCACGCTCTCTCTCTCTCTCTCTCGGACAGTTCATTAACGGCGGTGATCAATTTCCAGCGACGGTGACCTCCGACAAAAGACAATAACTCTATCTCTCTCTCACTCCCCGATCTTGAGCTAATCTTTCTCTCTCTCTCATGGCATGGCAATTCTAACAAGGGAAACAAATTTTCCATGATTTTTTAATAGTTTTGGATTGAGCTTTTTCTTTGTACTTGTCGTAATTTATTTATTTGTTGAGTGTTATAGACTTGTAAAATAATAATTGTACAATGCACATTCCTTTGATAAGAAACAACAAAAAAGGAAAAGAAAAAGTGAGTTGTCAAGGTTCTGATTTTGCATATGGTTTTCATGTAGTGGAGGATGAATCAAGACTATCCATTGAAATCTTTCATTGTACATCATCAACCGTCAATCAAGTTTATTGATTTTTACATCATCATACACACACACACACATAAACACATATATGTTTCAGTTAGCTATATATCAACAATGTCTCCACTATAAAATTCATATGACGTTGATATTAAAATGGGGATAATTTGGTCTTAAATCTGAAATCAGAAAAAGACTCCCTTGGTTGCATGATTTTTACACACCAATATAAGAATGCGACTTCATGTTTAAAGAGCTGTCACTTTTTCCACATATTGGCATGGTATGATTTTTATTGTTTAAATTTTTAGGTGAATAGAATTTATTAACTTAGTCAATAAACCCAGTCAATCATTTTATGTCATATAGGTAAAAATAATTTCTTTTGTCTCTTTCAAACTAGACAACATGTATACGTGACATAGGCTAATTGGCCTAGTCCATGCACCTGATTCACCTAAAAATTTCTTCAAATTCCGAACTTGTATGATTCAAATATTTTTGGTTGTCATTAAAAAGGAAAAGAAAATAAAAAAATGAAAAAGAAAAGTTTAATAGCAAGCTTGATTGCTGACAATTAAATTTGTAGTTCTGAATATTAAACTGAGAAAAATTCTTTATTTATAAAAATAAAATAAAAAATTAGACTAATGATTTCTAACGTCCAAAGGATGTGTCCTTTTCAAATTATGAAAGTAAACTAATGTGCCAGAACTGATGTAGCTTAATGGTAGAAAGCATCTAAAATGCCTTAAGAAACACTTTATAATCTAGGTAAAAAAAACATCATTATCACTTTTATTAATATTTTTTTGTGCGTTTTTTTTTTAAACATTTATCCAAACATTAAATTACTTCTCCAAGAATCACTTCTTAGAAATATATTTACCATAGAATCACTTAGTGTCTGTTTAGTAACACTTTTTTAAGTACTTTTTTGATACTTGACAAATGCCAAAATTAGAGATTTAATTCGAAAGGTTTAAACTGAGACTATTATTATTATGTGAAAACTTTGGAGCTTAGCAGATCAATTTAGGCTTATGTTATGAAGATTATTTCTGTCTGTTTACTAATATGTTACTGAAAATTTTCTGTGTCCAAACACCAAATTGACGTGATGTTTGGACAACTTGGATGTGATGTGTGTTACTTAATTACATGTTTGAAATTAGCTTAATATATCATTAAGGGACATTTTAGTACAGGCATGTACAAAGATTAAATTATGTTTCTGTCCTTTTCCTATTGTTAATCAAGCTTAGTGTTCATTTGGATGAGATGAGAAGAGGTATAGTTTAATTAAAAATAAGTTTAAACTCAAAGAAAAACTAAATGATCATGTAACTCAATGTATAATTGCATTCATGTAAACCTAGCCCCATTCAGGAGTCATTTTCATCACTCATGAATCTTGTCACAAAATTTATTCGTAATTGGGCTTGTGTGTATGGAAATCGATTCTTGAATTGTCCAGAGTAGGACAGTTTGGGAATGCATAAATCTGTATTATAATCAATAGCGCATGATTTGAATATTCCATTATGAGAAGATTTCAACACAAGTCTCCTATTGTTCTCTGGGTATATATTTAGGCATGTTAACGTCTATCTCGTATACTTGGAGAACCGTGCGGAGATGCTACCAAAATTTTCTCCTAGTGGAATCAACCATTTGATTTGTTGTTGATTGCAATGTAAATTGTGCATTCACGAATGGGATAGGACCACCTTACCCTTTAGAGAGAATTTGGAGGTGCAAGGATTCATGTTTCATATTTATAATGAGCAACATTTTTTACTTGTATTAAGTAGACAAAAATATATAAGAGTTGGGATGGACTTGAAGGGCAGGCATTTGCTAAGGATATGTGAAGGGGATCAAAGATTTAATTGAGTTTGCTCGTGCATCTACAGATGGGAGAAATATGATAAGATGTCCATGTAGGAGGTGCAATAATAGGGATTATATGCACATAGATAAGGCTAAAGAGCACCTACTCCTACACGGGATGGACAAGATGTATACGTGTTGAGAATTTTATGGGGAACACCATGACGTACGAGTGGTAAATGAAGGATGAAGAAGAAGACGACGATAATGACTTAGGTGATAATGTTGGGATTGGCTACGAAGGCTTACTACAAATGCTAGCAGACTTGTAGGGGGCTACAACTGGGGCTCGTAGTCACAAAAGTGACACAGGACAATCGAAAGCGTTGGATTCCTTGTTGAGGGAAGCAAGGCAGCTGTTATATCCGGGTTGTGAGAAGTTTTCGAAATTGGATTTTCTCATGAAACTCCTTCATATTAAAACCATTAACCGATGGAGTAACAAATCATTTAATATGGTCATTGAATTGATTAAAGCAGTACTTCCTACTGGAGAGACCCTTTCGAAATCATATTATGAGGTGAAAAGAATGTTAGGAGATTTGAGCCTCGGGTATATTCCCATACATGCTTGTAAAAACGATTGTATGTTATTTTGGAAGGAGACTGAACAATGTATGGAATGTATGGTGTGGCACTGAACCCAGGTACAAGGTGAATGAAGGAAAGAGCAAGATAATTTTGCATAAGGTACTGAGATATGTTTCCTTATAACCGAAGCTACAAAGGTTATACATGTATCAGAAGACGACAGAAGAGATGCAGTGGCATAAGGAGAAAGCAGTGTTGTTGAGGAAAATGTATATACTACTTGTGAGTGAGATGCAGCCAACGTTCATCGTGCATACTACTTGTGAGGAAAATGTATATAATACTTGCCCCACTCCATATTAGTGATTGGAGTCTCGTCACTGACGAGGAGCGACAGGGATATTCATGCGCATATCCTGGTATGTCTTTTATTATTGTATTCAATTTAATTTTAACATATCTAATGAAGTAATGTTTTGATAATGAAATGTTTTACAGGAGAAGTTTGACATCAATCTCCACCTACCTCATGTCGTGAAGGCAGCGAACCATTACATAGGAGTCCATTTCTGGGACTATCGACACAAGTGCCACATGCACTACGAGATAGAGGTAGTGGTAGATAAAGATCCTCACGACAGACCCTACAAGGGGGTGACAGTGGAGGATTGGATGTTGCTATGCGATCGATTTTCTAGTAGTGCATTTCAGGTAAAAATTATCAAAACTAATTTTGCTTGTATGATAAATCATTTTCATTTATATTAACTTTCTTTGTTTTGGCCAAGCGTAGGAATTTAGCAAGAAAAATAGAGAGAGCAGAAGCAAGCAAAAGGTGACCCACTGTGGTAGATCATGATTTTTTATGCTGGTATAGGCATGAGATGGTAAGTTAATAAATGTATCAAGTTTTTATTGTGTTATCTTTTAATGAAGTCAATCTTCACAAGCTACTGTTAATTTGATACAGCTGAGACCATGAGACCGGTGCACCACCAAGCTTGATTGATTTGTGGCACAAGAATCATTACAACCCCGAAAAGGGTTGGACTGGGCCTGAAGCTTAGCGGCTTTATGTAACTTATTTAAGTATATATACTAGTATTACCTAATTTAATATTAATCCAAAGTTATAAAAGTAGTAACATATATTTATGTTTTTATAGGAAGAGATGGTTCAGCTGCTTGCTCAGCCGACCCTTGAGGGTGAGGAGCCACTGGCCAATGACCAGATATGAGAGACTGTTCTAGGCAAGAGGCTGTGGATATGTACGTGTCTTAGGGAGTAGGATGCAACTTGACGTCATCGTCCTCTACTGTCGAGAGCTAATGCTAGGTTTCACAAAGCCACCCAAAGAGCTGAGGCAGCTGAGAGACGTAATGCAGAGCTGGAGCAGATGGCGACAAACCTCAGTGCTCACATGACCCAGCTAGAGTCTCTTATGCAGACATTCCTCAGCCAGTAGTGAGGCTCTGTTCAGCCTTAGTAATTTTTTTAAAATTACTTTTGTGGCTTTATAATTTATAGAAAATGTTATGTAAAAACAAAAATTCGGATATCAACCTAACAGCCTAGAAACCCCATCACACGCTTCAAATATGAAAAAATAAACTTGCACGAACTTACTTAATTTCATATGTTCTAATGATCGTTTGAAACTTATGTAACTTTTCACTTCAAAAAGGTCCCATTTTGGGATTTTGACTGATCATAATATTGGATATCGGCCTAACTGCCCTAAAACCCCCATCACACACCTCAAAAATGATAAAATAGACTTGCATGAACTTATGGCACTTGGTTCGGATCACCGGTTTCAAACTTATGCAACTTTTTACTCCAAAAAGGCCTATTTTTGAGTTTTGTTGGACCAAAACACTGGATATCAACCTAACAACCTAGAAATCCCATCACACACCTTACAAATGATAAATAGATTTGTACGAACGTACGACACTCGGTTCAGATCAGCGGTTTGAAACTTATGCAACTTTCTGCTCTGAAAAGGCCCATTTCTGGGATTTTGAAGGATCAAAATGCCGGATATCAGACTAACTACCCCGAAAACCCTATCACATACCTCAAAAATGATAAAATATACTTGCACGAACTTACGACACTTGGTTCGGATCATCGGTTTCAAACTTATGTAACTTTTTGCTCTAAAAAGGCCTATTTTCAGGGTTTTGATGGACTAAAACACTGGATATCAACCTAACAGCCTAGAAATCCCATCACACACCTCAAAAATGATAAAATAGACTTGCACAAACTTACGGCACTCGGTTCAGATCACCGGTTTCAAACTTATACAGCTTTTTACTCCAAAAGGCTCATTTTCAGGTTTTGATGGACCAAAACACCGGATATTAACCTAACAACCTAGAAATCCCATCAAACACCTTACAAATGATAAAATAGACTTGTACAAACTTACGACACTTGGTTCGGATCACCAATTTCAAACTTATGCAATGCTTTGCTCCGAAAGACCAATTTTGGGGTTATGACGGACCAAAGTACCAGATATCGGCCTAACAACCTTGAAA
Organism: Nyssa sinensis; assembly: GCA_008638375.1. Taxonomy (NCBI): domain Eukaryota; kingdom Viridiplantae; phylum Streptophyta; class Magnoliopsida; order Cornales; family Nyssaceae; genus Nyssa; species Nyssa sinensis. Next base: position 30,293,544 of record CM018031.1, read on the forward strand.
CCATCACACTCTTCAAAAATGACAAAATAGACTTGTACGAACTTACGACACTCAGTTCGGATCACCGGTTTGAAACTTATGCAACTTTCTACTCCAAAAAAGGCCCATTTTGGGGTTTTAAGGGATCAAAATGTCGGATATCGGCCTAACGGCCTCAAGACCCCATCACACACCTCAAAAATGAAAAAATAAACTTGTATGAACTTACGGCACTCGGTTCGGATCACCAGGTTTAAAACTTATGCAACTTTTTGCTCTAAAAAGGCCTATTTTGGGGTTTTGATGGATCAAAATGTCGGATATCAACCTAACTACCCTGAAACCCCATCACACACCTCAAAAATGATAAAATAGACTTGCACAAACTTACGGTACTCGGTTTGGATCACTGGTTTCAAACTTATGCAACTTTTTGTTCTAAAAAGGCCCATTTCTAGGGTTTTGACGGACCAAAACACTGGATATCAACCTAACAGCCTAGAAATCCCATCACACACCTTAAAAATGATAAAATAAACTTGTACGAACTTATGGCACTCGGTTCAGATCACTGATTTCAAACTTATGCAACTTTCTGCTCTAAAAAGATCAATTTTGGGGGTTTGACGGACCAAAATACCAGATACCGACCTAATGGCTTCAAAACCCCATCAAAAACCTCAAAAATGATAAAATAGACTTGTACAAACTTACGGCACTCGGTTCATATCACCGGTTTGAAACTTATGCAACTTTCTATTCCAAAAGACCAATTTTGAGGTTTTGACAAGGCCAAATGCTGAATATTGGCCTAATGACCTTGAAACCCCATCACAACCTAAACAATGACAAAATAGACTTGTACGACCTTACAAAACTCAGTTTGGATCATCGGTTTGAAACTTATGCAACCTTTTGTTCCAAAAAATTCCATTTTCAGGTTTTGATGGATCAAAACACCGGATATCAACCTAACAATCCTAGAAACCCCATCACACATCCTTAAAAATGATAAAATAGACTTGTACGAACCTACGGAAATCGGTTCAGATCACCAGTTTCAAACTTATGCAACTTTTTGCTATAAGAATGCCTATTTTGGGGTTTTGACGGACCAAAATGCTGAATATCGGGCCTAACGGCCTCGAAACCCCATATACACCTCAAAAATGACAAAATAGACTTATATGAACTTACTGGCACTCGGTTCGGATCACCAGTTTGAAACTTATGTAACTTTCTGCTCCAACAAGGCCCATTTTCAGATTTTGATGGACCAAAATACTGGATATCAACCTAATAGTCTAAAAACCCCATCACACACCTTACAAATGATAAAATAGACCTATACAAACTTACGACACTCAGTTCGGATCAACGGTTCCAAAATTATGCAATTTCCTGCTCCAAAAAGGCCCATTTTGGGGTTTTGACGGACCAAAATACCGGATGCTAGTTTGTAACTTATGCTACTTTATGCCGTTCTTACTATTTATGCATGAAAAAAAAAGTTCAAATTTTATGTTCATATATATTTAATAAGTGTTCTAATATATATCATTTGGTCTTTATTTCAGATTGATTGGGATTATTGCGTCGCCGTCTTTTTGTTCATCGGGACTTACTTTTCTCCTTTATTTTTTTTTTCTTTTCCTGAACATCTGTAGTTACATGTTCTGTGACAATTTTTTATTTTTGTATTTGTTGAAAATTCTACTTTTACAATTATAAGTAATTACTAATTTATATATATATATATATGAATACATTTCTTTTTTTAATATATTCATTTCATAATATTTGAAATTATTTTATATCAGGATGATTGATACAGGTTTAAACAGGAATAAAACACACATAAAAAAAAAAAAAATTCAAGTCCAAAGTAGTCCTAAAAAAAATATATTTAACTTTTAGCGATGCACACAAAGTCGTCGCCAAAAGTCTCAAATATTAGTTTTAGCGACGCTTCACAGTTGTCGCTAAAAATATACTAATTAGCGAATGCGCAAAGGTCATCGCTAAATAATTCCAATAACAAACTATTAGCGACGCATTCTGAGCAGTCGCTAATAATATATATTAGCAACGCCCATTGCGTTCTCTGCATAGCATTAGTGACGCCACACCTGATTATTAGCGAACACAGAATGTGCGTCACTAATAGTGACTTTTAGGTGTCGCCTACTCGTGTGCATGTCGCTAATAGTATTAGCGACATGATTATTAGCGACGCACCTGGTGACTCGCACTTATGCGTCGCTAATACTCTTTAGCAACGCCAATGGGTATTATTAGCGACGCACTCGTGCATCAGCTAAAAGTGGCTTTTCATGTAGTGACAAGAAGCAGGTCGGTTGTGGTACGTTCTAGTGCTAAGGCAGAGTATCGAGCAATGGCACATACTAATTGTGAGTTGACTTTGTTAAAAACACTTGGGCAAGAATTTGATGTTCTAGTACGTCGTCCAACACTTCTCTATTGTGACAATCAAACGGCGAGTCATCTTGCCAACAATCTAGTCTTTCACGAACGGACCAAGCATGTTGAAGTTGATTGTCACTTCATTCGATCTAAAGTAGAGTCCAAGAAAATCATCACTCCGTTTGTTCCTTTTGGTAGTCAACTTGCCGATATCTTTACCAAAGATTTATCAAAGATTGGCATCGACTCTATTTGTAGCAAGTTGGGGTTATAGATATATACTCTCTAGCTTGAGAGGGAGTGTTATAAATATTGAGTTAATTTGTAACTTATTTAGGCATTAAATTGATTGTATTGATTGATTAATTGATTATAGGAATGAATTTAGGATAGTTTTTTGAAAGTTAGTGACTATAAATATTGACCTCCTAGAGAGAAAAATATATCTTTTCATTTTCCAAAATACCTTCGAAAATTACAAATCAATAAAAATTCATGAAAACTACCCTCCTGGGTTCAAAACACAATGGGAATTTTTTATTTTTTATTTTTAAAAAATAGATAGTTGAAATAAAGGAATATTGAGTAGGTCAGATGGGAGCTTCAAGGCTGCAACTTAGGCCTTGGCTGCAAGACCTGCCTTGATCTTCTGAATGGTAGCAACATCAGTTTTGAAGGCCTTGGCTAGGATATTATCATCAATGCCAGTTGCAAAGAGAGTGGTAGGAATGGATGCAGTTCCAGCATTTGCACTACCGAAAGCAGAGATTGCTGTGGCTGGGTTTTTGGCATCAGCATTGTATTGATAGTGAACTAATCCCTTGGGAAACACAAACATGTCCCCGAGCTGGAGTGTTTGAGTGAAGAGTTTGTTGGTGGTGTCAACAAAACCAACCTCAAGGCTACCTTCCACAACAAATAGAAGCTCTGCAGCACGAGGATGGGTGTGAGGCGGGTTAACACCACCAGCAGCGTATTGGAGCACGGCAAGGGAGACACTCTGGCCATTTAGTGCCAGGAACTCTGCCATGCTGGCTTTTGTTACCGTCAAGTTTGGTGGGGTAGGGGCATTAAACACTCCACGCATTCCTGTGAAGGTGAAGAAATTCCCGTCAATGTTCTGTGAGTTTGCCTGGAACTATGAAGTCGGATATGATATCTGGATCACTTGCTTGGACCATCCAGGATGCAGCAAAGGCAGCCAAAAGAAGGCAAAGAAAATGTTTGAGCAAGATTGAGGCCATTGCTAGGTGGTTAACTGAAAGATGAAATTAGTACTATATGAGACTGCTTTTGATGATTCAGCATTACTTTGACAATCAATTTATAAGAATTGGTTGTCTAGCTTTGTTCAAAATGAGGCAATTTGCAGATAAAGTGGCCGGCCTGCATGCCTTGATCTTTATATCTTTTTTTTCCATTTCTCCTTTGTGACTTAAACAGCAGAAACCAGTTGGCAAATACCTCCTAAATTCCTTATGTTATTGATATTGGTAAAAGAAGTTCGGAAAGTTATTAGGACTTATTATAGGTTAGACCGTTAGTTTTCAAGTCAATAGACCTTGGTGCATGCACAACCTTAATGAATATGAAGTCTTCTGTTTTTTTTTCTTCGAGTACTAACTACTGAATATGGAGTTGTTAAAAATAAGATAAGGTTTTTGTCTTCGGCTCTATTGATATATACATATACATGCATACATACATTTCAATGATTAGCGATGATTGCTATTTTTTTTTTTTTTTGTAACAACTCTTTATTACAGTGGATTTTCATATGTTATGGGAAACAGGTACGAAAGTGCGGAGGTAGACCATCCAAAACCAAAAATCTTGAACACAACAATGATTATTATTCTTGGCATCTTTTACCAGCCAAATGAAAAAATCAAACAACAGCAACAACAAGAATGACATTGTAATTTTCAATGTTCAGCAGGCCTGCACAGACCACAAACTTCATTATCACTTCTTTTTTCAGGTTCTACTCGCTATAAATACAGCCTCCCTCTTAGCCTAATTAAGCAATCCACATTCAGGTAACCAATATCTTAAATACCTTTAAAGATACCATGGCAAGCAGAGCTTTTGTTCATGAATTCTTCGTGGTACTAGTAGCTTCATTTGCCATTGTCCAAATGGCGATAGCCGGTGATCCTGACATCACCTCTGACTTTCTAGTCCCAGCAAATGTATCCCTGCCCCAACTGGACGGAGACTTCTTCACATTTACTGGGATGCGCGTTCTTGTTGGGTCAGATCCACCCCCAACTTTTAGCGTTTTGAAAGCAAGTTTGGTTGAGTTTCCAGCTCTGAATGGGCAGAGTGTTTCTTATGCTGTCCTTCAATACCCTGCTGGCACTGTCAACCCACCTCACACCCACCCTCGCGCAGCTGAGCTACTTTTCCTCATTGAAGGAACACTGCAAGTGGGAATCATCGACACAACTAACAAGCTCTTCAATCAAACGCTACAAACTGGTGACCTGTTTGTGTTTCCCAAGGGACTTGTTCACTTCCAGTACAACGCGGATGGACAAAAACCAGCTCTAGCAATTTCTGCCTTTGGGAGTGCAAATGCAGGGACTGTGTCAGTCCCCAACAATGTGTTCAACTCCAGCATCGAAGACAACATCTTGGCTAAGTCTTTCAAGACTGATATCAACACCATAGAACACATCAAGTCTGGTCTTGCACCCAAGCCCTGAAAATGATGACCATCATCACTAGTTATTTCACATTATTCCTTGGTTCTTTAGATACTTTTTTTCCTCCCCTGTTCTAGCATTGAATAATTATCCTTCTTGCTGTAAGGGTACTTCATATTATCAAAATATTCATATTTTCTTGTCATCATATTTCTGTTCTGAATGGACTAATGTCATCAAGATAGGGAACAAAAAAAGGAGCTGGGTTAGACTTGGATTTTTGAACAAAATCCTCCAAGCCACTTCACATAGTATAAACCCTTAAAATTGTCACTTCCTGATCAAGTAGTTGCAGCAGTGGGCTTCTATATATCTCAATTAGAAGACCGAATCTGTCTGCAATCCTTGATTCCAAGAAGCAACTTGTGATCAATGAGGGTACTAACATGACAGTCAATAGGTTCAGGGGAATGAAGTTTGAAGTTTAGGGATGATGGGACCCATTTCATCTTCCCAGATTCTAATACTAAAACCATCATGAACTTGTCATCTAAGAGTCAAAATAACTTCAAGTCACCATAATGCTTTCCTTAAGAGATGATATGATGACTGCTTAGTTGTTCACTTCCACTGTTATGTTTTCCTTGTATAGTTTTCCTTTTCCCTAACATAATAAATCATAATTTAGTTAGTTATTACACTTAATCTGTTAATCAGGGCATTCAATCATAAGTAACAAACATCAGTATGGTATTGTTATTGGTTCTCTTCTAGGATTACATGTTTGATATTGGAATCTGAATTCATTAGCACATTTTAGATTAAATTTAATCTTTGATTTGATTTTTCAAAAAACTTTTAAAAAGTTTACTAACTTGTTGGAATTTGTGTTTGGATCCAAACTGGGGCGCCTGAAAAATAAGATTGGATACTCCTAACCATACAGCAAGTTGGAGAAATAATCTATAAAATATATATAAATCATAATAAGATAATTTATATTAATGACCCCTCCTCTACTCCATTTACTGAAATATGAGACATAATGAACAGATGCTACAAAATGAGCTTTTAGGGACAAATCTGGTAGTTGTCACTAATGATAAAAAGGTTGTCCCTCAAAAAGCTCCTCAAAAGTACAATAATTTTGCTACTAACCTTTAGTGACGACGTGAGATCAAGTTCAAGGCCTTTTGCGACAAACCGTGATCGCCACTAGAAGTGACTTTGAATGGTGACAACTATATATTTTTTTTGTTTTCTTTGTTTTTCTCCTTTGAATATATCTCATGCCCAACAGGTATACAAAGCTCAGGAATCAAATAACCAATACTCTAGGGTCTCAAACTAAGTATTAAATCTTTGTATCAAACAACCCTAACATACAATAACATGCTAATTAATACATCCAAAACAACTTCTTGAATGAATTTAGGATCCATGAGTAGGTATAGAAAAAAGTAAATATAATCAGTCAAAATTAATGGATTCACGTAAAGGGGCTCTCATATCAATTTTAAAAATTTATTTTAGATCTTTATTTTACACTGATTGTACAAACTTTAAAAGCGAAATTAGAATTACCTTGTTCTTGATTTTTTTAATTTTTGAAGATATCAAATTTTCCTTCTTTTACTTCTTTTGGCATTCTCCTCTTTTCCCTCTATGCAAACTATCCACTAGAGAGGAGAATGGCTACCTCTTATTCTCTCACACAAGGAAAAAAATAGGAAAAATACTAAAAAGTCTCCAAAATAAAAATTTCAATCCAAATAATTTCACTTCATAAAATGTTATGATTTTTTTTCGATTGAAGAACTTATTTTATATACTTTTTAGTATTTTTTTTTTCTAAAATGTATCTTAAAAGTTATTTTAGTCTAATCGGTAATATTTTTTAACTAGGTTAAGATGGAAGTTAACATTTGAACTTTTTTGCAATAAATTTTTTCTTTGAATATTTTAGGTAGAAAAAAATTATCATGGACTGTGGGACAAGGTCGTGCCACCAAGTATGATTTAAAACATTTATTTTGGACAAAATCTTGAGCCATTATTATTCAAACACACTGATTCACACTTGAACAATAATTCCCTTTGCTTACCAAATCCAATGCATCCAAAACATTATCTTTGTTTACCATTGCGAACACTGGACTCTATGAATTTGATCATGAAGTGTCAATGCTTGAGAGAACACAAGACTCAAGAATACTACTCAAATGTACTTGGACACATTATAACTCAATATAGTTTTATCAACACAAATTAGCTAACATAAACAGAGACTAATAGTTCTAACAGATGCACACACCTCACAATTGACCAAATAGACTTGTAAAAACTGACGACACCAAATTTTGATCTTTGGCTTGCAACTTTTGCAAAAGAAAGACATTTTAGAAACTTGAGTTTCAAAATGACACATAATTGGGGTTCTAACGGTCTAACTATCCCAAAATCAATGCACACACCTCACAAATAACAACATAAACTTGTAAAAACTAACGACACCAAATTTCGACCCTCGGCTTGCAACTTATGCAAGAAAATGACATTTTAGAATCTTAAGTTTCAAAATAACCCAAAATTGTAGTTTTAAGGGGCCAAACAACCTAATAATGGTCTAACTATCCTAAATAGACACACACTTTACAACTAATAAAATAGATTTGCATAAAACGACGGTGCCAAATTAATTCCGACCCCTAACTTGTAACTTATTCAAGAAAAATATATTTTAGAAACTTAAGTTTCAAAACTACTCAGAATTGGGGGTTTGAGGGGCCAAGCGGCCTGATAACAATCTAACTACCTCGAAACTGACGCACACACCTCACGACCAACAAAGTAGATGTGTAGAAACTAATAGCATCGAATTTCAACCCCTGGCTTATAACTTATGCAATAAAAAGATAGTTTTGTGGAAACTTATGCAATAAAGTATGTACATTCATATTTTATCACAGTTTTTTATGTTTATATCTAATAAGTGTTCTAATATATTATTTTATATTTATTTCATATTGATCTAATTCATGTGTCACCTTTGCTAGCATTGGGACTAGTTTTTCTACTTTTTTTTCTCCGACATTATGTATTCATACTTTTCTCAAACAATTTTCAGTTATTGTAACAAATTATTTTACTTTTATTATTGTAATTAAATTATATATATATATATATATGCATGTATTTCTTGTTTTGTATCTAAATTTTATGAATGTATATCAAGACTATTGAAGCAGGTTTCCAACAGGATTACAACAAAATAAAATAGGATAATATATGGTGAGTAATTTTTTTTCTAAAACAAATAAACCATTAACGATTGTTAATAGTGTAGAAGACAACACCATTAGCAACGCACAATGTTTGTCATCAATGGTCCCAAACCTTTAGCCATGCTCACTAGGTGTCACTAATGGTCTTCAATCTAAAATATTCATGGACACTTTTTGCCGCTGCACTATTTAGCGTTGCTAATAATGCTCTTTAGTGATGCACACTTAATCATCAAAGGAATTTTAGTGACATTATGTATTCATTTATAATGACATTCCAAAACTTCAGTAAAAGTCACCTTAAGCGACGCTCAACTGATTGAGTGTGGGTAATGATCACAATTTGGGGAAGAAATCTCAAACAATTTTAAAAACTTAGCCCAACAACCACAATTTCGAAAGTAATTTTTGAAGGGGAAAAAAAGCATCATGAAAAAGCTACCCCAAATGAACCCTATTAGTGCAATGCAAATAGATAATAATCTATATTGCATCAACCTTATGAAATCACATTCTATCAAGTGGCTACCATCTAAGAATGGTCGGTTTACTTCTCACTCTGCCTGGGATTCACTAAGAGAACACAACCCTACTGTCCCTTGGCCTATTAGCTGCTAATACCTTGGGCTGCCACCAGTTTGAGGGGTTCCAAATTTGTCACCATCATCAGAAAGCTAGCTTATCCTGCTATAGTTTTCTATCTCTGGTCAGAAAGGAAATGCAGATTGATGCAAAACAAAAGCAAATCTGAAGATCTTTTTGTGGAAGACATCCTTAGCTCCATCTGTCTCACTGTTGCCCCGTGGCCTCCCTATGCCAATATTCAGGCCTACAAGATAGTTTTCTGCTTTTGGTAGCTTTTCTGCTTGGCTTACTGGCTTTCTTCTAGGCCATGTTTTCTTTCCCTTGGTATAGGCCCCGGAGAATACCCCTTGTATCTTTGTATAGTTTTTGTTTTTAATACATGCCTCAAATTATCCCAGGAAAAAAAAAAAAAAACCCTTATGAAATCACAGTATCAATCAATTTTATTAGGACCAAGAGCTTAATCTCACATAACACTTTTTCTTTAATTATTTCAATCAATACAAATTTTTAAAGATTTGTGAAAATTACCCTCACAGGTTCAAAATACAATGGGAATTTTTTTTTTTAAAAAAAAAGGGATAGTTGAAATAACGGAATATTGAGTTGGTTAGATGGGAGCTTCAGGGCTGCAACTTAGACCTTGGCTGCAAGACCTGCCTTGATCTTCTGAATGGCAGCAGCATCAGTTTTGAAGGCCTTGGCGAGGATATTATCATCAATGCCAGTTACAAACAGAGTGGTAGGAATGGATGCAATTCCAGCATTTGCACTATCGAAAGCAGAGATTGCCGTGGCTGGGTTTTTGGCATCAGAATTGTATTGATAGTGGACTAATCCCTTGGGAAACCAAAACATGTCCCCGACCCGGAGTGTTTGAGTGTAGAGTTTGTTAGTGGTGTCAACAAAACCAACCTCAAGGCTATCCTTCCACAACAATTAGAAGCTCTGCAGCACGAGGATGGGTGTGAGGTGGGTTAACACCACTGGCAGCATATTGGAGCACAGCAAGTGAGACACTCTGGCCGTTTAGTGCCGGGAACTCTGCCATGCTGGCTTTTGTTACCATAAAGTTTGGTGGGGTTGGGGCATACATTGTTATATATTTTTTATATTATTGAAAGTTTCAAAATTTGTTTTGACTTCTTCCTGATTTTTTATTTTTGTTGTTGATTTTATGATATGTTAGTTGTTGACTTGTTAATTATTTTAATGCTGATTTTTTGTCACATGTAGTTGATTTTGTGGGATATTTTGTTAAGTGGAAGATATACAGAATGCCTATAAATAGAGGCTTATGTATTCTTCCACAACACAACAACAAGAGTTCTTATTCTCTTTAATCCAATCTCTTCTATCCAACCTTTATGTATTTTTCATATTATCTTTGTGTGGGCAACTTTGATTCTAGACGGTTCATCTCATTCTCCCAGTGGGCGTGGACTCTGAGGAGATTAGCTGTGAGCAAACCTGAGTTGTATCTTGGAGCTGTCTGTGACCATTGGAACCTTCAAGTAGGGAAACACAACAGCTTTAGGACAGTGATTACACGCCTCACAGGCCAGCTCACTCCAAACTTATTTTTCCTGTCATTGACGCATGTTAATTTAATTGTTTTATTTTATATGCATGAAATTTAGTTATTCTGTAATTTTAATTCTATTATAATTCTTCCAATTTAAAACTCTTAAATATAGTAGTTTAATGGATTAACAATCTAAAGTTGTTGTGAATCATATAAAAGAATTACAGATTAACTAAAACACTAATTCATGTTTACATAAATAAGATTCGTACATATATTATTTATATACATATAAACCTTACATATATATATATATATATTTATATATATCTCAGATTTTGTATCTTAAAACTGGAAACATAGAAGATAGGTTGCTGACTTTTGTCTTTATATTCCCTTCATCAAAATTACTTCACGGTCTGTAAAGGAAAAAAGTAATAAAAAGGTCACAAATCAACATCCTTTTCTGTATAGTGAATTCTTCATCTAAAGTTATATGTATCCTAACCACTGTACGTTGGATTTATTATCTAAAATATACTAAACATATATAAAGCGTTGCATACATACATATATACAGGTTAACAGAAAAAAAAAAAAAAAAGGCAAACTGTACCAAAGTTTTGTTAAAATATATATATATATATATATATATATATATACATATTCTTTAAGTTAAATATATATATATATTTGTCAATATATATTCTTTAAGTTATATATATATATATTCTCTTTCGTCAATACATATATACATATATATATATATATATAAATAACAAATATATAAAAAATAAAATTACAGTCACAATAAACTACCTCAAAGGTGTCGTCTTCCAATTGTGAAATAATAGTAGGATCAATCTATATATATATATAAAATATTTTTTTTCCCCTTAGTACACTACTGTGAAATTAATTGAAAAACTTCTTTACAACTTGAAATTGAACTTTAATAGTTTAATTGAACTACTTTCTGTTGAACAAAAATTTACTCTATTAAGTCTCAATAACATTAATTTTTTAATTTTATAATAACAATTTTATTATTTATCTTGTTACAGAGTGACTATAATTCTCTCTAACTCTTTAAACAATGGCGTCTTTTGAGGAAACAATTACCCTTAAACCTGAAAAATTTAATGGACAACATTTTAAGGAGATGGCAAAAACAAGTACACTATTGGCTAACCACCTTAGGGTTAGTGACTGCCTTAGAAGAAACCTCTCAATCAACTCAATCATCATCCTCCCAAACATCAACCCCTAAAGAGTCATCCACGAAAATGACTAAGGATGAAATAAACTTTCACTGCTATAATAGGATCTTAAGTGCCCTATCCGACCACCTATATGATGTGTACCAAAGTACCACATCAACTGCCAAAGAACTTTGGAAGACATTAGAAGCTGAATATGAGATAGACGATGCTGGAATTAGTAGATTTAAAATCTCTAATTTCACTAATTATGAAATGGTGGATAATAAATTAGTAGGAGATCAAATCCATGAGTTTCAAGAACTCTTGAGAGGAGTTGAAAAATGTGGCACTAAATTTAGTGAAGATTTTAAAGTGTCTTGCCTAATAGATAAACTACCACCTTTTTGGAATGACTTTGCCAAAACTCTTAGGCATAAACAAGGTGAGTTAACATTGACTCAAGCAATTAACTCTCTAAGAGTGGAAGAAAAACATAGACCAATAATAAATGCTCAAAATAAGAGACAACCTAAAGTAAATCTAGTGGAAAGCAACAACAATAATAACAATAGGTCCAATAATAACAATTGGTTTAAAAACTTCAATCATAGGAATAACTTTCATCCCAAAGGTAGAACCTTTAAAAATAAGAAATTCAATAATCATTCTAACTTCAACCCCAACCATGACCAAGCCCAAAATCTAAACAATAAACAAAAGGGTTTAGAGAGAGAAAAGATGCCTTGCTATGTATGTGGAAGGACCAATCATGTTGCGAGGAATTGCTTCTACAAGAAGACTGAACCATACAAACCAAGTCCCAAACCAAATCATATTTAAAGGGGACCAAAGGGCCAAGTCAACATGCTAGTGGAGCAAGACAATTCTACCGAACCTTCCTTTAGGTATAACTTACCATTGATCAATTTTACTTATCAAAATAAAGATTGGTGGTTTGACTCTGGAGCTAATATACATGTGTGTTTTGATCATGGTTGTTTTAAAAATTATCAGAAATCAAGTGGAGGAAGTGTAACCCTAGGTAATGATTCTGTCACACAAGTGCTTGGAATTGGAGATATTGAATTGAAGATGACATCTGGGAAATCTCTAATCTTAAAAGGAGTGCGACATGTTCCTGAAGTTCGTAGAAATCTTGTTAGTGAATCATCTTTAGTTCAACAAGGTTATAAAATTGTAATGGAATCAAATAAGGTTGTAATAACCAAGAATAATGTTTTTGTAGGAAAATGTTATGTATGCGATAGATTATTTAAATTAAATGTATCTTTGAATGTTAATGAAATTTCTTCTCGAATTTTAAATGTAGAATCGTGTAACGTATGGCATGGAAGACTAGGCCATATTAGTTTAAAGAAAGTCAAGTCCTTAATGGATCTTAACCTTATTCCAAAATCTCAAGTAAATTATAAACACAAATGTGAAATATGTGTACAAGCAAAACAAACTAGAAAACCTTTTAAGAGTGTAGTAAGAAATTCTCAACTGTTAGAATTGGTACATAGTGATGTATGTGATTCCAATAGACCACCAACTAGAGCTAGAAATAAATACTTTGTAACATTTATAGATGATTGTTCAAAGTATAGTTATGTATACCTTATAAAAACTAAATATGAAGTCTTCAATAAATTTAAAATTTATAAGACTGAAGTAGAAAATCAATTAGAAAAGAAAGTTAAAATTCTCAGATCTGATAGAGGAGGCGAATATACCTTAACAGATCTTAGTAATTTTTGTGAAGAAAATGGAATCATCCATGAGGTGACACCACTATATTCTCCTCAATCTAATAGAGTAGCAGAGAGAAAGAATAGAACACTAATGGATATGGTGAATGCAATGTTATTAAGTTCGGGATTACCCGAGAATTTGTAAGGGGAAGCTATACTTAGTGCTTGCTTCATCTTGAATAGAATAATTGTAAAAGATAATGATAAAACTCCTTATGAAATATGGAAGAAAAGAACATCGAATCTAAATATTCTAAAAGTGTGAGGGTGCTTAGCTAAAGTAGCAATTCCCGAACCGAAGAAAAGAAAAATTGGACCTAAGACTGTAGATCTGTCTTTATAGGGTATGCACAAAATAGTAGTGCTAATAGGTTCTTAGTAATTAACTCTGAAGTGAGTGAAATATCAAATAACACAATAATTGAATATAGGGATGCTACATTTTTTGAGGATATTTTTCCATTTAAAAGAAGATCTTCAAATCAAATAAATGAAACACCTTCAACTAGTGGACCTTCTTCAAATATTAATGCTCCTTTAAGAATAGAAGTTGAACCACAAATAGAACAAAGAAGAAATAAAAGAGCAAGAACTATTAGAAACCTAGGAGAAGAGTTCTATACTTTTCTAATAGAAGGAGAACCTACCACTTATAAAGATGCGATGACTTCTTTAGATGCACCATATTGGAAGGAAGCCGTTAATAGTGAAATTGAATCAATTTTACAAAATAACACTTGAGAATTAATTAAACTACCTCCCGGAAACAAAGCTATAAGATGTAAGTAGGCTGTTCAAAAAGAAATTAAAACCAGATGGAAGCATAGATAAATATAAGGCAAGATTGGTGGCTAAAGGATATACGCAAAAGAAAGACATAGATTATTTTGACACATATTCTCCTGTTACTAGTATTACTACTGTTAGAATCCTAATAGCTTTGGCATCTATCTATAACTTGGTGATACATCAAATGGATGTCAAGACTGCATTTCTAAATGGAGATTTAGATGAAGAGATATATATGGAACAACCTGAGGGCTTTATAATAAAAGGACAAGAAGATAAGGTGTGTAAATTAAGGAAATCATTATATGGTCTTAAACAAGCTCCTAAACAATGGCATGAAAAGTTTGATAAAGTGATACTAGATTTTGGGTTTAGAATTAATGAATATGATAAATGCTTATATTATAAGGAACATAATGAAGGTAGTGTTATTTTATGTCTTTATGTGGATGATATACTTATTTTTGGGACGAATCTAGAAATAGTTAAGGATGTTAAATCTTATCTTTCTATAAATTTTGATATGAAAGATTTGGGAGAAGCTTATGTGATCTTAGGGATGAAGTTAGAGAGAAAATCTGAAGGTATTGTTTTGAATCAATCAAGTACTATAGAAAAAATGTTGAGAAAATTTGGATTTTATGATTGTAAATTTGTGTCAGCACCTTATGATTCTAGTGTACACTTGAAAAAGAATAATGGTCAACCAGTTTCTCAATTGAAATACTCACAATTGATTGGCTCTTTATTATATATAGCAAATAAGTCTAGACCTGATATTACTTATGTAGTTGGGAGACTTAGTAGATATACCCACAATCCTAGTAAGGAACATTGGACTGCCTTAGAGAGAGTATTTAAATATCTTAGAGGAACTCTAGATTATTCATTGTGTTACAAAAGGTTTCCAAATGTTGTTGAGGGATATAGTGGTGCAAATTGTTACAGATAGTATAGATATAAAGTCCACCACTGGTTATGTTTTCTTATTAGGAGGAGCTGCCATATCTTGGGGTTCTAAAAAACAGACTATAATCTCTAGGAGTACTATGGAGGTAAAACTTATAGCCTTAGATACCACTTGTTCTGAGGCTGAATGGATCAAAAATTTATTACTAGACATACCTCTAGTAAATAAACCAATGCCAGCCATCTCATTAAAATGTGACAATAGAGCTGTATTAGAATTAGTAAAGCAAGCACATACTAATAAGAAAATGAACAAACATATACAAGTGAAATATAAATGTGTGAAAAGTATGTTGAATAAAAATATAATATCAGTAGAATATGTGAAATCTGAACGCAATATTGCTGATCATTTGACTAAGGGATTATCTAGGAGTGTAGTCCCAGATTTGTCAAGGGGGATGGGCTTAAGCTTACAAGGAAGTCACCTAGGAAAGTAACCCAACCTCTGTGATTGGGGACCCCATGAAAGAGGTTCAATGGGTAGTAACAATTCATATTGCGTGACTTATATATCCAGCACTTTATATAAGGAGTCGTTTGATAAAATGCTTGCTGGCTCATCCCTATGGCAGTGTGCTGTGTGATGTGACATTTAGGAAGGGTTTACCCTGAATGAGCCTAAGGCATGAACACTCTTACGAGGTACAGGTCACATGTACCCTTGGAGGACTCACCTAAGTGAGAGCTTGTCGTGAGGCCGCGACTATGAGAATTGAGCTATTCTCTAGAAACTCTCATGAAAATCAAGATCAAGTGCATGGCCTTTAATAGCACTAACCCGCAAACCTATGTCTAATATCAGTACTGTGTGTGTGACTTGTTGAACTTCTGATTCAAAGGGTCTAGTTCAAGACTTAGTTCACTATGATCCTTCAGAAAGAGACTGTCAACACTAAGTGAGGTTCAAGTCCAGGAAGACACCTACACCTATTACACAGTATAATAGTTGCCCAAACTTTCCTATATATATATATATATATATATATGTAATATATATATATGTTTTATGAGTTTTATAAATTTTGAAACTTGTAGGGGATTGTTATATTTTTTATATTATTGAAAGTTTCAAAATTTGTTTTGACTTCTTCCTGATTTTTTATTTTTGTTGTTGATTTTATGATATGTTAGTTGTTGACTTGTTAATTATTTTAATACTGATTTTTTGCCACATGTGGTTGATTTTGTGAGATATTTTGTTGGTGGAAGATATACAGAATGCCTATAAATAGAGGCTTATGTATTCTTCCACAACACAACAACAAGAGTTCTTATTCTCTTTAATCCAATCTCTTCCTATCCAACCTTTACGTATTTTTCATATTATCTTTGTGTGGACAACTTTGATTCTAGACGGTTCATCTCATTCTCTCAGTAGGGCGTGGACTCTGAGGAGATTAGCTGTGAGCAAACCTAGGTTGTATCTTGGAGCTGTCTGTGACCTATTGGAACCTTCACGTAGGGAGGCACAACAGCTTTAGGGACAGTAATTACACGCCTCACAGGCCAGCTCACTCCAAACTTATTTTTCCTATCATTAACGCATGTTAATTTAATTGTTTTATTTTATATGCATAAAATTTAGTTATTCTGTAATTTTATTTCGTTGCAATTCTTTTAATTGAACACTCTTGAATGCAATAGTTAAATTTGATCTAACATACATTTCTATGATTAGCGATGATCGCTGTTTTAATGTTGCAATGACTCTCTATTACTGGAAACAGGTACGAAAGTGGGGAGCAAGACCAACCAAAATAAAAAATCTCAAGCCATGGAGTCGAACACAACAATGATTATTATTCCTGGCATCTTTTACCAGCCAAATGACGGAAATCAAACAACAGCAACAACAAGAATGACATTGTAATTTTCAATATTCAGCAGGCCTGCAGAGACCACAAACCTCATTATCACTTCTTTTTTCAGGTTCTACTCGCTATAAATACAGCCTCCCTCTTAGCCTAATTAAGCAATCCACATTCAGGTAACCAATATCTTAAATACATTTAAAGATACCATGGCAAGCAGAGCTTTTGTTCATGAATTCTTCGTGGTACTAGTAGCTTCATTTGCCATTGTCCAAATGGTGATAGCCGGCGATCCTGACATCACCTCTGACTTTCTAGTCCCAGCAAATGTATCCCTGCCCCAACTGGACGGAGACTTCTTCACATTTACTGGGATGCGCGTTCTTGTTGGGTCAGATCCACCCCCAACTTTTAGCGTTTTGAAAGCAAGTTTGGTTGAGTTTCCAGCCTCTTAATGGGCAGAGTGTTTCTTATGCTGTCCTTCAATACCCTGCTGGCACTGTCAACCCACCTCACACCCACCCTCGCGCAGCTGAGCTACTTTTCCTCATTGAAGGAACACTGCAAGTGGGAATCATCGATACAACTAACAAGCTCTCCAATCAAACACTACAAACTGGTGATCTGTTTGTGTTTCCCAAGGGACTTGTTCACTTCCAATATAACGCGGATGGACAAAAACCAGCTCTAGCAATTTCTGCCTTTGGGAGTGCAAATGCAGGGACTGGGTCAGTGCCCAACAATGTGTTCACCTCCGGCATTGAAGACAACATCTTGGCTAAGTCTTTCAAGACTGATGTCAACACAATTCAACACATCAAGGCTGGTCTTGCACCCAAGCCCTGAAAATGCCGTCCACCACCACCAGTTATTGCACATTATTCCTCGGTTCTTTTTTTTTTTCTTTCTGTTCCAGCATTGAATAATTATCATTAAAAACAATAATCTTTGTTTATGGTAGAATTCAGAGTGTGCAGAGTGTGGTGTGGCCAGTAAAAATTCAGTGTGGCCGTGTCTGATTGGTTTTCATTTTATTCCAATGAAATATGAGTTTGCCTCCGAGCTTTCTTTCAAGTTAATTCGTTTTTGACTTTTATTCAATATATCAGATTAATTGTTTTTGTTTCAACAATTTATAATTTATATTTGGTGAGTTTTGCTTCTTCGGAATTCTACTGATTGGTGTCCAAATATTTTAAATTCAACAAGGGGTACGAGAGTAATTTTTTAGATATAATAATTCATATCAGAATAATTTTAGATTTAATAGTTGGTATCAGAACAATTTTAGATCTAACAATTGGTATAGAGTGATTTTAGATATAATAATTAGTATCAGAGCTTCGTCTCGCTCTTGAGTTAACAAAGAATTTGTGGGACAGGGTTTGGGAAGGGGTTCCCTCGCCCCCTTGCCATCCTTACTTATGAATGGTCACATCATGTTACATTTGATCTTAAAGCCTGTGATGTCTATGATGTTGTATTTGACTATCGTACTGAAACATTTGTCGAAAGATGAGTATGAGAAAAAAGTTAAATGTTTCTATTAAATAATAAGAAAAATAATACATTAGGCGCATTGAAATACTTGGATTTGTGACAAAAATTATCTACTACTATATAAGTTTTGGTTTGATTTTAATTGGTCATACAAAAATCTGCAAGGTCGTCTTGAACCTCTTATAGATAGAAATTGGGTTGTCGATTTTGAGAAAGACAAGTTTGATGAAAATAAAGTGATTGATGATTTAAAATTATTTTTAGAATTTATTCCTAATTTTTGGTGATTCATATAATGTATTAAATTTAGATTCATATAGCATTGACAACTTCATTGCTAATTCCGAGGAAAAAAACTTTTAATTGTGAAGAAAATCATGTTTTGGAAGTTTAAGACAATTGTGAGGTTGAAAACTTGGCTTCTATTCATGAAGATAAAAATCTGAATTTGTTAGAAATTACTTTTGGAGAATTGAGAAATATTAAAGAATTGTTTTAACAGCTTACTCAATGTGAAATTTAATGGTTGAGAAGGAAGGAAAAAAAATTGTTGGCAGAATTGATTCAATTAAAGACTTAGAAGATTTTGGGCTTGCTACTCTGTGTGATTTGTAAGAAAGTTTAGAATCAAATCAAGACACCTTAGAATCTAACCTTGGTAAGACTGAAGAAATTTTTAATTCAGAGTTCGTTGATTTTGTAGGTACAAAGAATTTTATCATTCAAGACTATGTTAATTTTGTAATTGCTGAATTTTCAGAGTTCTAAGAATTTTTGAAAATTTTATAGTCAAAGTTTTGTGATTTTATTGAAATGGATAAATTCTTCTTATCTAGTTATAATAATGGATTGGATCTTAATAATTTGGTTGCTGAAAAATTTATTTGAGATAAAGACTTTTGAGAATCTTTGCACTATTGTGATGCTGAAATTACTCTCTTGGTTAATTGTTTTGCTAGTTCTGACTGTGTAATAGGTAAGTATGGATTCATTATTTTATTGTAGAGAATATGCAAAAAAAAATTTGTATGCTAAGTACAAGATTCAACTACATTCATGCTGTGAAGATAAAATTAATTTTCATTGTTTCAAAGTGTTATCACATAAGATTCTTACAACGACAGAAATTACCTAATATCAATTGTAGTTAAAAATACGGGGATTATAAATTATAAGGATTATATATCAAAAGGAAAAAAACCTACAAGGATCATAGAATGTTCTACTATAAATGATGAGATTAAAATGAATGAGCTGCATAAGTTAGTGTGAGCTCTCTGATTTTCTATTCTCTGTTATTTCTCCATCTTTTCTCTTACCAAAACTAATATTTTTTTAAAATTTATTTTACTAACTCAAATCCCATTTTTATAAAAAAAAACAAAAATAAAGAAACAACATATTTAGTGTATTTTCCAAAAAAAAAAAAATTGGAAAATTATTTGGGTCGGTTTATTAAGTCTGGACCACGGCTGGTCCGTTTATTTAAAGCCCTACATGAAAGCCAAGCTGATTACAATTTTTAAATTTTTTAAAGAATCATAGTATTATCCTTTTGGCTAAAGTATTAACATAAGATGTCCACAATAAATGGTCAACTTGGGGAGGGCACCCATATGCTTGGATAAGTATGAAGAAAAAGAGAGGATATGATAATATTAATTATAAAAAAGAGATGAGATGATAAAATTAATTATTAGGAAAGGAAAATGAAAGGAAATGAGAGTGTAATGCCTCATTCATATTTAAATAACTAATGAGGGAAAATAATGTATAATTATCTCATATTGTTTGGGAAAAATATAAGAGAGAAAGGAAAGGTAAGAGTTTTATTTTATTTTACTATTATACCCTTTGAGATGTCCTAGCATAGATGGGTCTTTTTTATTTTTATTTTCTCTCTATAATTTTAAGGTTATTATTGATATTATTGTTATGCAACGGAAGCGAAAAATGAAATAACGAAGTAAAAAGAAATAAACAAGAACAAGAACAAGAAAATACCAAATATACGTGGTTTGGCAAATAGCCTACGTCTACGAGTGAAGCACAACAAAAGATCTACTATCAAAAGATGAAGAATACAAAACGAGGTGATAAAATCTGCTGCACAAATGTCTAAGAACACTTCTCGCCGCTCTCTCTCATTCCTTCTTTTGCAATAATACATTATATAATGTTCTCAAACCCTAAAATATGAAAAAAGAGGCAAAAATTACTAAATTGGGCCCCGAGTGCCAATCGACACACAGAGAAGGGGGTTGCTGTCACCTGAGTGCCGATTGCACCCTCTGAGTGTAGATTGGCGCACGCGTGTGCTGATGGGTCATTTTTCAACTTTTTTCAAATGTTCTAAAACTTCTTATACCGATTGATCAACAAAAAAATGAGTTTTCTAGGTCCAAGTGCCGATCGGTAGACCTCCAAAAGTGTCCAAAATAGTTTGGGTGCGAGTCGGACTTCAAGAATACAAGACATAAATAACAAATCTCTACCTTAGCTTGTATTCCCTCAAGCCATGAGCAAACAAAATTCTTATGCTATCTTTTCCACAAAATCCTTAAGGATCAAATCAAATGATGCGAACACTCTAAAGAGTGTTTGAAATTGAGTAGCGAAAGGGGCTTAGTCATCTTATCTACTGGATTCTCTACTATGGCAATCTTTTTTATTGTAATATCACCTTCACCTTGAGACATAACATCTTGATGAAAATGATATCTAACGTTTATGTGTTTGGTCATCTCATGATACATTTGATTTTTGGTCAAATGTATCGCACTTTAGCTATCATAAAATACAACAGTAGCATCCTACTGTAAGCCCAAATTAGTAACCAAATTTTCTCATTCATTACTTTTGTTGTCGCCATGTACTCTGCTTCTATTGTTGACAAAGCAACTGTAGACTATAGAGTAGCTTTCCAACTAATCGGACAACCAACAAGTGTGAAGACATAATCTGTCAGAGATCTCCTCTTGTTCAGATCACTAGCATAATTTAAATCAACATAACCAACAATGGTAAAACCAAAGCCACAAACTTTATAAAAAAACTAAGCCAATATCTGAAGTCCCTCTCAAATACCAAAGTATCCATTTCATTGCCTTCCAATGAGCTTTGCTAGGATTGGCCATATATTGACTAATAACACTGACTGCCTGTGAAATATCTGAATGTGTGCAAATTATAGTATACATAATGCAACCAACTACACTAGAATAACGAACACTCAACATATACCATTACTCTTCTTCACTCTACAGAGACAATGCTGCAAAAATCTTAAAATGAGAGACAAGTAGAGTACTTACTGATGCTGTAGTTTTTGGTTGTAGCCGACTTTGACCTTCTACGACCTGAAGAACACTCAAGAAGACGATCAGAGGACCACCAGATTGGCTCCGGAGGTAACCGCTTCCGATGCTTAAGTTAATAAACTGAATTGAGTAGCGAAATAGGCTTTAGTTATCTTATCTATTGGATTCTCTACTGTGGCAATCTTTTTTATTATAATATCACATTAAGACATAACATCTTGAAGAAAATAATATCTAACGTTTATGTGTTTGGTTATCTCATGATACATTTGATTTTTGGTCAAATGTATCGCACTCTAGCTATCATAAAATACAACAGTAGCATCTTGCTGTAAGCCCAAATCACTAACCAAACGTCTTAACCAAATTTCCTCATTCCCTACTTTTGCTGTCGCCATGTACTTTGCTTCTGTTGTTGACAAAGCAACTATAGACTATAGAGTAGCTTTCCAACTAATCGGACAACCAACAAGTGTGAAGACATAACCTGTCAAAGATCTCCTCTTATCCAGATCACTAGCATAATTTAAATCAACATAACCAACAATGGTAGAAACCAAAGCCACAAGCTTTATAAAAACTAAGCCAGTATCTGAAGTCCTTCTCAAATACCGAAGTATCCATTTCACTGCCTACCAATGAGCTTTGCTAGGATTGGCCTATATATTTCTAATAACACTGACTGCTTGTGAAATATCTGAATGTATGCAAATTATAGTATACATAATGCAACCAACTACACTAGAATAAGGAACACTCAACATATATCGTTACTCTTCTTCACTCTACAGAGACAATAGTTGCAAAAATCTTAAAATGAGAGACAAGTGGAGTACTCATTGATTTGGATCTTTTCATAGCAAAACGCTCAAGCACTTTCTCTATGTACTTCTATTTTGACAAGTACAACTTGCCATGTTTCTTGTCTTTGTGAATCTCTATATCCAAAATCCTCTTTGCAGTACCCAAATCTTTCATCTCAAACTCATTCCTCAGCTAGGACTTCAAACTGTCAATTTTTGACATGCTTTTGGCAGCTATAAACATGTCATCTACATAAAGTAACAAGTAAAGAAAAGAACCATCTGACAACTGTCTAGTGATACACACAATTGTCAAAATTACTCCTCGAGTAACCACTACCCACCATAAAGGTGTCAAATCACTTGTATCCACTGCCTTTGAGACTGATTTAAGCCATACAATGACTTTTTCAACCTACAAACATGATCTTCTTTACCTTGCATAACAAAACCTCTAGTTGTTTTGTCACTGCCCCGAATTTCCACAAACCCAGGGGGTGAACGATATAAAACAAGAAAGGTAAATAAAGGATAATTACATGCATTTCAATATCAACTCAATTCAGGTTCTGATACAATTCCATAAACCTTACCCATTGTTTCACGACATACAAATTAAACATGCATAGTTCAGGGCTTATGCCCTTGTACAATATCAACACATGCCCCAAGGGCCAAAATACTTCAAGTTCTTTCTTTCACTAAGACATCACCGAATCTCATGTAGCCGGAGCGTCATCTGAAATATGGTATCCCACGAATGGGTCAGCTCAACTGCTAGTATAATATAATGCTAATGTAAGAAACAAAATTAAGGCGTTGCATGTGCAAGTGTATATTTATATCTAAATGTTATCCAATATCATCTATGCAATACATGAACAGTTTGCGTGACACACTCATGCAAACTCCATGCCATACTCATGTCTTGCTTTACGGTCCTTCCCCGCTGGCCTGCAAGTACTACAGTATGTTTCGTTTCATGGTCCAGGATCCCTGTTTGGCATGCGAGTACCAATGGCCGATTTTGAGTTTTTCACCACAAGGATCTACACCCTCATAATGCACAGCACCACGTGCTTCAACTCACACCATGTTCCAAGAAATCACCCTATGCCAATATGCTCTGATTCCTCCATGCCATAATGTAATCTCAATAAAGCATCTTATCCACATATGAAGCATGCTTTAGATAATGTATCACACAATAACGTTCCAATCACAAAATCCCTTCATCAAGGGTACATGCCATACATGGTCCATTTAAATATATGTTTTAAGTCACATATTTATAATCTCAACCATTATCGAAAGTATAATTTACACATTATGCTTAACACATTGGAATATACATATAGTCATGATCCACATCTATCACTTAACCAAACTTTCAAAAAGATAACAAGAAACACATAAGCATATAAGCAATCAAACAAATATGTGAATCATCCAATCAACATGGCAATTACTCCTAAACTTAATCATATTTCTTACTTAGCACAATATATCATACCTGATGGGTCGGTCTCAACCTAAGAAGTCGTACTCGTAGTGTATCAGAACTAACAGTAAGAATGCAGAAGGTCAGACCACCTTCTCTTTGCCTTCTAGTGTTCCTAAAATCATAAAATATAACTCAGTTCATTTGCTACTTGAATTATGCTATTCATCAAATTTTATGTCTTTATTTTATGAGTTTCTATTTTGCCTAAAATAAACCCTACTATTGAGTCTGAAACTGTTGAATAAAGTTGGTTTAGGCTTTCGCAGAATTCACTTTGGACTTTTGTACTAAAAAGGTCAAAACGGTCATTTTGTACTTTTTACGGGTCCTTACGTCCTGAGACCACTTTTCACAAATCAGACTCCATTATTGAGTCCGGAATGGTTGAGATAATAAAATTTCACTATTTGTTTACTTAAATCGGAGTTCGTTTGACTGCATTTTAATTTAGGGGCATTTTGGTAATTTTTAACGTTATTACGGATCTTTTATTTTTTGGGACCTCGTCTCAAGTCACAGACCTCACCATTGGATTTAGAATGGTCGAGATAGTCAAAATACACTAATGACTTGTCTTATTTAAATTTCAGGCCATTTCGATGCATTTAATTTAATTTAATTAATTAAATAAGGTTAAAATATAATATATATATATATATATATATATATTCTGTGCCAAAAAGGGTACGGGATTGTCCCATCCCAATTGGTCACACGCGCTCCCCCCACGTGCCCCACCACGGTTCGATTCGCTAGGGGAGGCTGCTTCCCCATTTTTTTTTTCAATTTGCTACAGTCCAAACGACGAACTGTGCCCAACTTCGAATAGCGTATCCCGAATTTCAATTTAATTCCTAATTCAATTCCCCAAAAACCCGTAGCCAAACGCCCCAAATCCCATTTTAAAAACTTAACCCTTAACCCCCCTAAATGGCAGCGTTCTATTAATGTGATGGCCAACCCCACCGTGTGACACGCGTCCTGAGTCGACACAGCCTTGGTACAACTCGGTCAGGACTCGGCTGAGTTCAACCCACGAGTTGACTCAGCGGAGTCGTCTTCCTCCTCACGCTTGAACCATTGTTGCCCTAATTCTGCAAATCCAAACTCTTTAATTTCGTGGGTTTCGAGAGATCGAATCTCTCTATTTTTGAGTGTCCTTCAGTTCTTGCGGGCTTTAGCAACATTTTGGCATTCATTTGGAACCCCTAGGTCTGGCTCAACTGCTTGGTTCAAGGCTTGATAGCCGAACCTGCAACTTGGCCATTCGTGGCCATTTTTGGCCCTAAAACTCTTGAGGTTTGTTTTGTTGTGATCCATTTATCATGGGGTTCAAGTCCCTATTCTCCTATTCAGGTTTCTCTTAAGGTTTGGAAGGTTGGGTTTTCAAAACCATATCTGCAACTGAGATTTTCTCTCTCGTTTCTTGTCCATTTAAAGTGATTCCAACAGATTTGGAATCCTTGGAGGGTCCTTGTTTGGTTCTAAAAGAAAGAATAGGGTTCTGTTTTGGTCCTTTCAGACCCAAACTCCAAGGTGGTCATCCATGGAGGATTCTTCATGGTTTGGTGTTCTAGGGCTTGGTTCGGGGTCCAAATTCCACACCTAGATCAAATCTTACATATTCTAAACACCATGCATGCATTAAAAAGGCTTAAACAGTTTACCTACGTGCATAAATTTTTAGAGAGGGAAACAAAGTGGGTTGGTGATCTTACCTCAACGATAGCACCTCCCCTTTCTGCTTCAACTATTTGGATTTCCTCTACAGTCCTCTCAACTTCTCTACAGTGTCTATGGCCTGTCCACCACTTCTTCCTTTCTGATTTTTTTCTCTCTAACCGACACCCACATCCATATACACACAGGCATATACATAGCTACACGCAATCCCTGCAGCAGCCCTACCCTTTCTGACCTCTTCTTCTTTTCCTTCTCATCAGAATGCATTTAATGCTAGTTGACCCTTGTGGTTTACATATATATGTATATATACATATATTTCACATCACCCGTACACTTGCACACACACACACACACACTCACGGTTGTGCACACCAGCCCACACACACACACAGCCTGTTCTCCACCTCCCTTTAATCTATATATATATATATATATATATATATATCTACATATATATATATGTATATATACAACACATCAAATAGATATATATATATATATAATCACATACACATCACACACATACATACATACATAACTTACATGCTTACCATACATATATATATATATATGTACATTCCACCACACATACCTACACATACATAACACACATTTAAATTAAATGAATAATAATAATAATAATAATAATAATAAAAAATTCGCTTCGAAAATTCAAATTCTTACATGTTTCATATAGATAGTCTCCTCAAGCTCGACATGTAAGAACGCTGTCTTGACATCAAGCTACTCAAGCTCTAAGTTAAACAAAGCAACCAAAGTAAGTAACACGCGAATAGAGCAATGCTTCACAACGGGTGAGAAAGCTTCATTGAAGTTCAGACATTTTCTCTGATTGTAGCCCTTCGCAACCGAGCATGCCTTATATCTAGCATTTTCTACCCCTGGGATGCATTCCTTTTTCTTAAAGAACCATTTGCAACCAACAGTCTTCGAGCCCTTAGACAATTTCACCAAATCACATGATAGCTTTTGAATAGGTGGAAGGCTCTTGTATTAGAATATCCTCTGCCATAGTAAGTGTATTCGCAACCAAATTTGCATACCAAATCTCTGAGGATGGCTTAATCTATTTCCTTTCTCTACCAGTCATAATGATATATTGTTGTTCTTCTTCTGCACCAGAGTCTAAGGGAGAACTCTGTGTAGAAACAATGGGCTTGAAGTTGAGTACCCTCTTACACTCTTTTTGAAGCTCCAACTTGAAGCTCCACCTCCTTGCTATGACTCTGCTTATTCTCTGAAACATCACTAAACTCCTTTCTCGAGTGAAACACAACAGATTCATCAAAAGTAACATCCCTATTGATAATTGACTTAGGTAACTTAGGATCATTACACCACAATCTATATCTTTTTGACTCCTTGTGTATATCTAATAAATATGCACTTCTTGGCCCTAAGTTCAAGCTTACCATCATTCACATGATAATAAGTAGGACAACCAAATACTTTCAAATTTGAATAATCAACAAGAGTACCAGACCATACTTCATTAAGAGTTTTAGTTTCAATACTAATATTAGGATAACAGTTCACCAAATAGCAAGCTGTATTGACGGCCTCAGCCCAAAATTCCTTAGACAACCCAGCATTTGAGAGCATGCAATGAGTTCTCTTCATAAGAGTTATGTTCATCCGTTCCGCGACTCCATTTTGCTAGGGAGTGCCACGAACTGTGTAATGCCTTACAATTCCCCAGTTTTGACAGAACTTATTAACCTCTCTATCATAAAATTCCATATCGTTGTTTGTTTTAAGCCGCTTAACCTGTTTTCTTCTCAATAAAGACTTTCCACTGCTTGAATATAGCAAACATCTCATTCTTGTGCTTCAGAAAATATATCCAAACTTTTCTTGAATAATCATCAAAGAAATTTAGAAAATACTTAGCACCACCCTAGGATGGGATGGTTACAAGACCCCAAAGATTTGAATGGATGTAGTCAAGTGTGCCTTTGGTTCTATGAATTGCGGTAGTGAACTTCACCCTTTTCTGTTTTTCGAAAACACAATGCTCACAAAAGTTAAGCTTTCTTATAGACTGTCCACAAAACAAACTATATTTGCTCAGAATTTTCATACCCTTTTTTGCTCATGTGACCCAATCGCATATGCCACAAACGGGTGGTATCTGAATCTAGATCAACTAAAGATAAAGATGGAACACCTACAAAACCTGTTAGGATGTGTGCCCTCATATCCAAGACATTTTATTATTATTTAATAGATTTGATTTGTTATTGAGTTTCATATTACCATATGTTTGGATGATGCTTTATATCATGAGATGATTAGTCATTGAATTGTCATTAGGAGTGATTCATGTGTATAAATGAGATTTATATACAGGAGATATAAACTGCTTATATTAGTAATTCTAGAATTGTTTGCGGCTATTGATAAGACTGGACATCGTATCTGTAAAGCTGTAATACAGTTAAACTTTATGTGATAAGGTGATTTATCTCAACCATCAGAGTAGTAGACTCTAGGTTATAGTATTGGTGTATTGGGAATACACTGAACTAGATCACTATAAGAAATGCATCATTTAGAATTGTCATATTTAATAAGTTTCTTATTCACTATTCACAGTAAGCTCTTAATCTTAAGAGAATAGTGATGACTTTGAGTTACCAATGACTGAGGTCTTTTAGATCAACACCTTGGTATCTTAGGAAGTCATTATTTAGACTGTGGGAACACATATTCTCAAAATGGAATCTATACTCTGTATATTAGAGAGTTGGATATCATCTTTGTGCTAATTCAATAGGTTAATCACTGAAATCCAGATCCGATTTTTTCAGTAAATTGTTTATTGAAATGATGACCAATTGCAAGTGATTAATAATTATTGAATTAGGTTTTTAAAATAATTAGAGAATTAATTTGATAGTATAATATGGAACCCTGATTATTAGTATCCATGTAGAGGGGCCAACTACAAAAGTATAGTGTATATGGGTTTACTCTATTCTACTAAGTTGAAGTGCAATTTCAATTATATAGTGGAGTTAATTGAAATTAATTAGTCAATTAAAATTAATTATGAGATAATTAAGATTCAATTAATTAATTAGAAGCTAACTTAGTGAGACCCACTAAATCCATTCTCTTGCCCTAATTAGGTTAAGCCCTATATATATAATATGTAGGGAGTCGTTTATCACAAGAAGTTTTTGTGATAGACAAAAATAAGAGACCGCCCACTCTTTTGTGATACGGTTTACCTAAGAAAAAGAGGAGAAGATCTAGAGGAGAAAGAGAAGGAAGATTGCATCAATCTTTTTAAGAAGTCTTCTTCAACAATCAAGATTATCAAGAATAAGGTAATTCTAATTTCTCTTTTCAAAATTGTATGATTCATGTAAAGAAAAAGATCCAAATAGATTTTTGAAATTGCTTCCGCTGTTGTTATGAACCTAACAACTGGTATCAGAGCAACTTTACATGAATCTATCAATTTTGAAGGTTATATTTACTTATTCTAAACCTATTCATGGATCACAATTAAAATAAATGGTTATTTTAGAATGGAATTTTGTGATACAATCTGTTGATACAAAGATTTAATCCTTGTTTGATACCTATAGAGATGGATTAATTAAATAATTTAATTTTTATTATGATTTCACTAAGTAATGGAATTGTGGTTGAAGAATTGTTGCTATGAGATACCAGCAATGTACATCAATAAAAAAAGGTCGGAATTTGGAAACAAAAAAAAAAAAAAAATTCCTCATGGTATGGTTTGTCTCCATGAAACAAGTATTCACCACCGTTTACAACACCTTCATTCACTCGTCTTGCTACTTCGGAAATTTTCAGCGAACACGTGGAGTCGAACGTCTCTCTACAATGTAGCGTAGGTAGACTGATTATTGTAGGTGATTGTCTCTAGTGGTTTAGAGGCAGTTCTGTTGCTACCAACTTCTTTGTTTGTAGTCTAGTAGATCTACATGTTCTAGTGGATCTAAACTAGATGGGGACTGGCTGTCAGGTGGCTTTGAGATTAAAGGATTACTATAATGTTATATGTGTACTATATATAATATTAGATATTATATAAAAAAAATTTTAAAAAAAGAAAAACATTATATTAATTTTTCTAATCATGTATTTTAATTAGATATTAGATACTAAAATTAATTAAATTGTTTAGGTATATGATACCTAAGGACTCAATTTCATTTTTTTATATATCTTTTTTTTTTTATCATGGTATATGATACTCATGGATAAATAATCTTGACAGTAATATAGATTATTATTTTAATTGAGTATTAGATACCCAAATTTATTAAATTGTTTAGGTATTTGATATCCATGGTCGGCACATGACAAATATTATATATATATATATAAATATATAATATTTGATGTTATATATTTTACTAAAAATTATTATTTTTAACTATTTGGGTATATGATACCCAATGGCTCAATTTTATTTTATTTATCTATCTTTTTACATTGTGGGTATCACTTATGATTCACATGGGTATTTGATACCCAAATATGTTGGATTTAAAATTATAGGTTAAGTGAGACTTGACCTATACAAGTTCTTGGATACATGGATTAAATCTTAGTACACTTTAACATATACATGGGTAATGAATATGATTAATCACATATTTAAATGCTTTAATATTTTATTTCTCATATTTGAATGGTTCATTTATGTGGATGGATGTATCCTATCTCTCATGGCTAGCCATTAGGTGATGTATTTAATTTAATTGATTTTGAGGCAATTGTAAAGGGCAATGGATTTGGAATTTTTTTTGCGAATGGACAAACTCCATTGGTTTTTCTAGCATATTAATTTTTAATTTTAGATTAAATAAAAGCTCACGTATGTGGGTATAGGTTCTTCATGTATTTATTTTATTTCTGAAGAAAGAGCTAGAGGATGGGAGCCATCAAGAAGACCAATGGAAGTAGAGAGCCTGCTGTCAAGAATTTTGGTTGGCCATGAGAGATAATTTTAATTTTATGCTTGCATGTTTATTTTCATAAAATCATATGATTAATTTTGATTCATGAATAGGTTAATATAATTATGCATGTGTTGTATAATAAAGATCCTTAATTTATAAAAATGAGTAGGAGAGGGATGCTTTAAGAAAGCTCCCACGATCTTCCATCATCGGCCCAAGTAAGACAAAAATAGGTGCCCTAAGCCATCTTCGAGTGGCCTCCCCACGAAGGTTGACTATTTAGTTGGTTACAAGTATGGACCTCTTAGGATAGAATAGAAAGAGACGGAGTGAGGGTGATCTCCCCACGGGAATACTACCTGCAACGGTTGTCTTTTTATTTGAGATGATGGTATACACTTGATCAAAAATGAATGATATTCTTCTCACAGAGTCTATCGTTGTCTTTTTAAGATCAAAGGATATTGGAAAATATGTTTCATTTGGCATGAGATGTCTAGATAGTGAAATCATATAGGATATGATGGCCCTCCTAATCATATGAATGACATTGTCATCCCCACGGAGCATGTTGTTTATAAGGTTAGGTCCCAATGCATTCATGAGAGCAAAAGCTATTTCACTGTTTATTTACATTCATGCTAATGTATTTGCTTATATATATGATTCTCATGTCTTAATTTAACCCACTTGTTATCATTCTGAAAGAAAATAAGTTAACTGGACCCTAGACCTAACTATGTGGACTAGAAACAGAATTTGGACATTGTCTTTACCGTAGAGGGGTACAAAGATATGATTACTGCGAATAGCCCAAACCTTCCAAGGGCTGATGCTCCCTAAGATGACATTGACCGCTATTCTAAGTGGGTCAAGGCTGATGAGATGGCAAGTTGCTATATCTTAGCTTCGATGTCAAGTGTTTTACAGCATCAACATCAGAGTTTCCCAATAGCTAAGTCTATGATCCTTAGTTTAAAGGAGATGTTTGGGGATCAGGGGCGTCCTACTAGGCAGACTGCCATGAGAGCACTCATGAACACTAAGATCGCAAAAGGAACTCCAGTAAGAGAAACCTAATTGGTTACTTCCAATTACGTAAATCAATGGTTTAAACTGCATTCAAAGGTAGGGCATTTCCTATTTTTTTAGGAACTTTTGTACCAAAAACAATGGTATCTCCAATTATAGCCCCTTTGGGATGTAAAATATATCTTTTCTCACCATCCCCATAGTGTATGAGACAAATGTATGCATTTCGATTATGGTCGTATTCTATGGTTACGATTCTATCATATTGATTTTTTAAATGTGTTGGAAGTTCTGGGGGCTGACATTGATGGTGAGTCCCAGGTTGATATTATCCTTGAGTCGTTGCTTGAATCTTTTAATCAATTTAAGCTTAACTATAACATGAACAAAATGAATTTGATTTTGGCTGAGCTTCTAAGCTTTTTACAGGCAGCGAAGGGTATTATCAAAAGTCATCCTAGTGCTCATATGGCTGAGGGTTCTTCTTTTAAGCCCAAGCCCAAAGGCAAGGGCAAGTGGAAGAAGAAACAGAACCGTAAAAACTTTAAGGAAAATATGGGTCCTAAAGGGGGTGTCGGCAAAGGGAAGAAAGGGGCAACCACAGGGGCAATCACTAAGCCTAAAAGAAAGTGTTTCCACTGCGGGGTCATGGGGCATTGGAAGAGAAACTGTCCAAATTATCTAGCCAAGAAAAACAACACAGGTTTAATCGAATCACTTATTATTGAAGTAAGCTATATAGCAGGTACTTCAGATTTTTGGTGTGTAGACTCCGGTACAACTAATCACATCTGTAATTCGTTGTAGGGATTTCGAGAGACCAGACGGCTAAGTGATGGAGAGATTATATTGCACTTAGGAACAGAAGCAAAAGTTGTTGCGATGTCAATGGAGTAGTTAGTTTATGTTTTTCTTCAAATAAGACACTAGTACTTTATGATTGCTTATTTGTGCCCAGCATTAGAATGAACTTATTATTAGTTTCAAGTTTAATAAAACAAGGTTATTCAGTTTAAATGTTGTTATTAAACATAATGGTTCTTTTTTATGCTTTGGTACAACAGTTGATGATTTTTATTTAATTACTCCTAAGATGTATGAGATACATGACACCGAAAAGAATGAACCATCATAAACTTTACCACTTAAAAGAAATATTTCTTCTACTAATTCAACTTATCTTTAGCACTTGAGGCTAGGTCATATTAATCTGGATAGGATTAATAGACTGGTAAAGGAGGGTACTTTGTCTTCCTTGGTTATTGAACTACTGTCAGTTTGTATATCCTATTTAGAGGGAAAGATGACCAGAAGACCATTTGCTTCTTTAGTTAATCCATACTAATGTGTGTGGACCCTTAAATACTAGGGCTAGAAGGGGTTATGAGTATTTCAACTCTTTTATTGATGATTACTTTAGATATGGTTATGTCTATCTATTGCACCACAAGTCAAAAGCCTTTGAAAAGTTTAAAGAGTTTCGGGCAGAAGTGGAAAAACAATTAGATAGGAGCATAAAATCACTTCGATCTGATCGAGGTGGGGAATATTTCTCTAGTGACTTTAGTCAGCATTTTTTGGATAATGGAGTTTTATCCCAATTGTCTACATTTGGCATGCCTCAGCAAAACAGTGTAGTAGAGAGGAGAAATAAGACACTTTTAGATATGTAAGGTCAATGATGAGTTATTCTGATTTGCCTATATTCCTTTGGGGGTATGTGTCACAACCCGAAACCCACCCTGTGCGGATTACCGGATCGCGACCGCCGCCCCGAGACCCGAAGGCCTCGAGACAAGGCTCGCATAGGCAGCGGTACCGAATAGATGTGCTTCATGTGGTTGCGGAAGCGTGAAAAAAAAACCCTTTTTTTTTAATGTAAAATTTGCACATCCGTCCGATACTGCCGCTATTCACAATGGTACACATGTTCACACATTCATATAAAATCAGAGCATAACTAAAACTTAAAAGGCTTCATAATTAAAATCTTAATTCAACTGCCCCGTGGGGCTTAATACACGTCCTTAAGATATCAGCTAATACAAAACATATTAATCAGAGTTCATGTGGTTTTTCCCCAAAAGAACTCCTCAAGCAAATCTTCCCAAAAGCTAGGTTCATCCTTATAGTCTTCAAAAATCGATCTGCCCTTAGTCACCTGAAAGGGGGGCGGATAAAATCCGGGTAAGCTAATCAAAGCTTGTGAGTAATTCCTGCATTCGTCATGGGGTTTTCAACTGGTAGTGGTTTTAGCACATGAGGGTTTATGAAATTCTCACTACCAATTGCTTGTACATTTTAGAACACAGAGTATATGCATTCTTAAAACAATAGCTTTGAACAATTAAAGTATTCAAGCTAAATACACATTTTCTTCAAATAGAGCATATGCAATTTAAAAGCATATAAACACGTGAAATAGAATAGGGATAATACCTACTTCTATTTTCAAAATCACTTGTCATCTTTTCTCTTTTATTAGGCGGAATCTGTTTCGAACCAGACTCCCATTTTACTGCCAATACTGTCGATGGAGATATCTCATTTGCCTGGGGGATTAGATCCTTCTACCGGGCATGTACTGTTGAATCCCGAAGGATTTCAACCATAATAGGGGGTGGTACTTAGTACCGTTTATCTTATAAAACATTTGTCACATGACTTCTTCAATAGATATTTTTCATGAACATTTAAAGCATGAAATGTATAAATTCTACAATAAAGCTTCAAATACACGTGATAATCAAATTCAGAATATTAAAGAGGTTTGCAATTGATTTAGACATGCTGATGTATTTTCAAGAAAAGAGCTGAATTTAAAACATCTAATAAGCATGCCGTAACAGAATATTTTAAAGAACAGAATCATATAAAGACTGAATTTGATATTCAAAGGCTGCAATGACTTGAGCTTAAAACTTCTTCAAATATATGGAGTTAAATCTCCAGTTCAAATACAGGGTTACTCACCTTGGTCCTTTAGGGTTAGCTCTACTGAGGCGCCTTCCCTTTTACTCTCTCTTTCCTTAGCCTATCAAGATTCATGAAGATTTCATAAATTTTTCATATGTACTTAATTAACTCCACAACTCACTAAGTGTAGACTGTGAGAAGCCTAACTTGACATACCTGTCTGTCTTATAACTGTAATACAGAGCTAGTAACTTATGTTCTTAATGATAATAATATTACCTGCGACGCCATTCGGCTAAGGTTTCTGTGTTCTCTCTCTCCTCTTCCAATTTCCTTTCTTCTTCCTTCTTCTTTTTAGCCTCCGCCACCATGGCCTTGGTGGGTGATTTGAACATGAAGGGGCTTACCGAGACGACCTCTGTCGCCTTGGCTATCTTGACAAATCTGTCGATTACTCTCTGTCGACGCAACAGCTCTTGCATGAAGGCCTGTTGCTTTGGGTCCTTGGCCCTTTGGGCCTTGGTCATGATCGTGTACTTGGTTCGTTGTTCTTCCATGATTTACCTAAGATAAATTTATGAGTTAGAAATTTTTATTCTAAGGTTGATGTGTTGTCATGTCCTCGTATATGCCGTAGATTAGTACTTTGGCATCACTTTAATTTATAGTCATCTGACAGATGCTATTCATCAAATTTTATGTATTTTTATTTTAGACATTTCTTTTGGTCGAATAGACTCTACCATTGAGTCCGGAGCGTCGAAGAAAGTCAGTTTAGACCTTCTTTGGTTTAATTTGGCTTTTGGTGTACTAGGGGTAATTTGGTCATTTTACCCTTTTACGTGTCTTTATTTTTTTTGGGTCCCGTCTCTTAAAATGGACCCTACCATCAGTCTCAGAGTATCCAAAATAGTAAGGATACACTATTTATTTGTTTAATTCGGACTTCGTTTGACTTGTTTAGGGGGAAGGGCAATTTGGTCATTTTGACATTTTTAGGAGTCTTAAATTTTTCGGGGCCTCATCTCATGTCACAGACCTCACCAATGGACTCAGAGGGTCCGAGATAGTAAGGTTACATATATAACTTGTGATTTTTGGGCAACGGGCCATTTCGGGGCATTTAATTTAATTAATTTCATTTAATTAAATTAATCTTAATTAAGCATAATATATATATTATTTTGTACATAATTAGAACAGGTTGAATAGGGTGGCACGCTGGCCAGCGTGTCACCTCCCTCCCCATACCACGCACGTTCGAATCTCACCAGGTGCGGTTGCACCTTTTTAATTTTTTTGATTTAATTAACTGTAATATATATACATATTGTGTTTGTAAATGGACACACGCATACGCGTGGCCGAGTGGGAAAAGGCGTGCGTGGGCGCGTGGGGGTCAGGGGTTCGAACCCCACTGACCGCAATCCTTCTTCTTTTTCTCTTTTTTTTTTTTCTTTTCAATTCCAAACAGCCCTATATATGCGCCCCAAAACGACGCCGCCGCATTAATGCGGTGGCAGCCCCAGATATCACCACGTGTCCGAGCCAACCCTTCAACTCGGTTTTAAATGGTTTGCGAGTCGACTCGGCCTCATCTTCCCCAACGATCCCTCTCTGTAACCCTAGAACCCGAAGCTCAAAAGCTTCTATTTCGTGCCATTTTTCTCAACCATTTCTCTCTGTTTTTTATCCAGACCCTACCCAAATCATTAAGGACTGGTTTGGCATTCGTTTGAGGGACCAAAACTGGTTCATTGGCTCGGTCCCAGTCGCGATAATCAGACCTGCAACTCGCGGGTTCATGCTCATTTCTTCACCATTTTTAGTGAGGATGGGCTTATTTTGATCCCCTCTTCATGAGGATTCAAACCCCATTCATGGATGTTGGTTTAAATGAGAGTTTAAGGGTTTGGGTTGTAAACCCGTAACCTGCAAGTCCATGTTTGGAGGTCTTTCTTTGGGATTTTTGATCGCGTATATAGGTTTTTAGGATGCTCTTAGGGTCTTCTTGAGGTCTTGATAAACCAAATTTGGTTTAGGGAAAGTTGGTTCAGACCTGCTTCAAGCAAGGTCATCCATGGCTGCCGTGTGTACGGCTGATGCTTCTGAGGTGTTTCTAGTTGAGGTTTTCATGCTTTGTTCATGTCTATATACTTTGAACATCATATGTACAAAAATAAAAGGCTAAAACAACTCATACGTATAAGAATTCTAGAGAGAGAATTTCAAGTGTTTTGTGGGTTTACCTTGTTTCAAACTGTTTCTCTCTCCCTTGCTCCTTGCTTCCTACTTCTGAATGTCCCAGAAACTCTTTCAATCTCTCCCTCACTCTCGGATGGTTGTGTTTTGTGTGTATAAGCACCATGTATTTTGTATAAGGAGAAGAAATCATGGCAATTTCTGATTGCCCCTCTCTTTGGTTTAACCTATTTCAGGTTTCTTCATGAGTGGCCTGAATTGCCACTGTTGGGCAGGCCATGAGTGGCCGGTTGTGTGTGTGTGTGGTGTTTGACTCACAGATATATATATATATATATATATATATATTTATGTATATGTACAAAGTTCAACCTTAATACACCTTGGATAATACACATACCTCTCCCACTTTTGTACACTTTGGACAATAGCATGCCCTATTATACATACATTTCATACATACATATTTTGGCATACATGCATGCATGCATTCTCATACACATATATATATTCATGTATAATTATATATATATATATATTTAAGGTTATAATTATTTATACAGTATATATATATATATTTCTATATTTAATTACGTATATTAATTGCTACAATTTTTTTTTCTTATATTTAAAATAATTAATTACTTTAAAAATTAATTATTTTCTTAAATATATTATCTTGTACTAATCTTCGTATTCTCGTAATATTTGTCCAAATTCTCGTACTCGTATCAACAATTGGTAGTTGACGTGAAAATGTAATTATCATCAAAATCGACATGTTGGTGATTGCAACGAAAGTGATGTACAGTCATCCTGACTTTTCAGGACATTTACTTAAAAGTTCGTGCGTCGGGGTCGACACCGACCTTGTTACTAAAGGTGTTGATTTCCAATTTCAACACAACAGCTTAATAGTCCCTAATTTGGGTCGGGGTATTACAGTATGTGTTGGAGACAGCGGTATATATTCTGAACTCAGTTCCAACTAAGTCTGTTCCCAAGACTCCAGTAGAGCTTTGGACTGGGTGTAAGCCAAGTCTAAACCACTACCGGATCTAGGGGTGTCTAGCCTATGTGCTGAAAGGAAAGAATAGCAAGTTGGAACCAAGATCAAAATTGAGCTATTTCATTGACTATCCTAAAGGGACAAAAGGCTGTCTCTTTTATAATCCCAGTGAGCAGAAGGTATTCGTTAGCACAAATGTTATCTTTTTGGAGGATGATTATATTATGGGTTAGAAGCCCAAGAGTAAGATCACCTTAGAAGAAACATCAGATGCTTCTTCTTTTCCTCAAGCAAATGATAATCACGGACTAAATTCCTCTATTCCAACATCTTCTATTACACCGGAGCCACGTCATAGTGGGAGGACTGTTAGGCCACCTGATAGATACATGTTCTTAGGAGAGTCTGTCTCAGATGAACATGTTTTAGATCCCAGTAGCTACGATAAGGCAATCTCTGATAAAGATTCGGGACTTTAGCAAAATGCTATGAAAGCTGAGATAGAATCTATGTATTCTAATCAGGTTTGGGAACTTGTGAAATCACCGGCCAATATTAAATCAATTGGCTGTAAGTGGATCTACAAGAGAAAGAGAAACCCGATAGATTAGTTAAGACTTTTAAAGCTAGACTAGTGGCGAAAGGGTTTACTCAAAAAGAGGGTATCGATTATGAGGAAACTTTTTCACCAGTTACTATGCTTAAGTCTATTTGAATTCTCTTATTTATTACAACTTATTTTGATTATGAGATTTGACAAATAGATGTCAAGACAGCATTCTTGAACGACCATCTTGAGGAATAAGCATTTCAGTTAATTTAACAAATGCATGGACTTTCAATATGATGTATGTACTAGTGAAGGAAAATAGCCATTGTCAACAAATATTTGAATGAATGCAACAAATTTACAATAAATGCACAAAATTCTCACTTTGTACTAGTTCAATTATATTATAAATGGTAATATTTGTTGCTTACCCTCAAGACCCAACTCAATTAATTTAAGATAGCCTCCTGGTTGAAGCAATTCACCAACAATTCTATCAGGCTCAGTCAAGTCTCTTTTGATGACAAGCACTCGACGCCCATCCTGCAATAGGTAGAAAGAAACAGGTTGTAGATTAGATTCAAAATCAACACAGCTAAGAACATATAAATAGACTCTACAACAAAACAGTAAGAGTTGCTTTGAGGAACTAAAAAGCAAAAATGGCAGACAGAAGGCAATAAATCTTTCTACTTAAGAGAAAATTAAGTATATGTCACATTGTACAAACGTTGAAGCTCTCTGTGATCGTTCATCTAAGACTCTCACACCAAAATTTAAACAATTAGCACCGCAGGATGCTTGAAGAAAAAAACAATTTAAAATTAACCACCCACCTATAAAATTTTGGCTGAAGACTAAATGTATTCCAGACTTCAGGACTAAACCATAAATGGCTCAACTAGTGTTTGGAAATCCCTAGCCATTTCAATCATTTTTGAAAGAAAACCAATTGAATGGAAGCATTGAAGCAAAATCAGCAACCTCTTCTTATCGGTCAATAAAAACCTTGTATGTATGATTTATATCTTTGTGTGTAAATCTAGAAATCATTATCAAATACTAGTCAAGTTCCTCCATTTAGAGAGAAAAATACCTTGCCAAGAGTGCAAGCTAGCGCAGAACCTGCAATGCCGGCGCCGACTATAATGATTTTCGTATTTCCGGGGGTCTCGGGCTGACATTCGCCATCGTCGGGGTTCTTGACACTTTCGTCACTTCGTATCTCGATTGAAGCTCTGTTGCTCTTCCTATTTCCTTGGAAGCTGTAGTAGAACAGAAGAAAACCTAACAGAGAAGCAATGGCTCCTCCCAAAATGTACTGATCAATTGTCTTCATATCCATGGAGTGTGTGATCTCTCTCTCTCTGTCTCTGGAATACCTAATTAGCTATTGTGTTTGTAAGTTTGAATGAGAGTTTCAACTGAAATGGGGCCTTTTATAGGCTTCGGACTCAGGAGCTCAACAGCTAGACAAAGGAATCGTCAAACCGACAAAAGCAAAAGATTGGCCACATGGCCATATTTTAGTGGTCCAACTAGTCATTGTAGAGTAGGGGCATGGGACCAATGTCGTCCAGTGCCGAATGTGACCTTTTTTCCAGGTTTCATTTGACTCGTACTTAATATGTACAGTGTTTTCCCCAATTTTTTTTTTTTTTAAAATAAGATTTCTTTTGACACATGCAATGATCTTAATAAAAAGTATAATTAACCCAATTTCAATTCTTTAGTCTAGGTATTTTCTCTCATATATATAATTATTTAATATTAATTTTTACATATAAAATTCATATTACACAAGAGGAAAAAATATATATGATACAGGCTAAAAATTTATAAAAATGATTAACTAAATTTTAAAATGATTATTTCTGCATAATTTATATAATTTAAATTGAATTATCGCTACTATTATTAATATTAATTACATAATTTAAAATACTTTCATTAATATCTTGTTACATAAATATGATAAAAATTTGAGATGTATAACAATTTTTTCAAAAAATTCATATAAATAATTTTTACTTTTTTTTTTTTTATTTTACGAATCAGTAAGTGGGTATTTTAAGTCAATTTGCGTGCATTAGATTAAGTCTAATTTTCTGTGATAGTTAAATCTATTTTTTAAATTCTAACTGTCAACGATCAGTACAAAAAAAATTCAAAATAAAGACGTTTGAATTTTAATTACATATAAATAATTCATACTTACAATTATTAAGATAGTTTCTTATGTATTTAATTATAATTATTGAATAAATTCATTTAATTAATTTCCACCTACAATTTCAAAGTATATTAATACAATCACAATCTTATATTTGAAAATAGCACAAAGAAAGAGAGTTGAATGCTAAACTTCAATTTATATGAGTCAAAAGAAATATTAAAAAAAAATGTATTAAGTTAACAAAATGAGTCAAAAGAAACCTGTAAAAAGGTCATGTTATGCACACGACCGCATTGGTCCATGCCCCTACTTCCACGATGACTAGTTGGACCACTAAGACATTGCCACGTGGCCAGTTTATTCTCTTTTCGGTTTGACCATTCCTTTGTCAAGCCGTTGAGCTTCTCAGTCCGAAGCCAATAAAAGGCCCCATTTCAGTTGAGACACTCGTCATTCAAACTTACTAACACTGAAACACAACAGGCATTTGAGAGAGAGACAGAGAGAGAGTTGGCATTCTCCATGGATATGAAGACGATTGATCAGTTCATTTTGGGAGGTGCCATTGCTTCTCTATTAGGTTTTGTTCTGTTGTACTACAGCTTCCAAGTAAAGAAGAAGAGCAACAGAGCTTCAATAGAGATCCGAAGCGACGAACAAGTCGAGAACCCCGATGATGGTGAATGCCAGCCCGGGACTGCCGGAAATACGGAAATCATTATAGTCGGTGCCGGCGTCGCAGGTTCTGCTCTAGCTTGCACTCTTGGCAAGGTATTTTTTTCTCTAATTGGAGAAACCTCATTTTGCTTCTATTCAATTGGTTTTCTTTCTAAAATGGTTGAAATAGCTAGGGATTTCCAAACACCAGTTGAACCATTTATGGTGTAGTCCTGAATTCTGCAATTCATATGCTCTAACTCCAAAATTTTATAGGTTGGTGGTTAAATTTAAAATGTTTTTCTTCAACTATCCAAAAGTGCTAATTGTTTAAATTTTGCTGTGAAAGTCTTAGATGGACAATTTTCAGCGAGCTTCAACGTTTGTACAATCTGACACCCATAATTAATTTTCGCTTTAAGTACAAAGATTTACTGCCTTCTGGCTGCCATTTTTGCGATTTAATCCCTCGAAGAAACTCTTATTGTTTGGTTGTAGAGTTTATCTGTATCTTCTTAGCTATGTTGATTTTGAATCTAATCTACAAACCTGTTTCTTTATACCTATTGCAGGATGGGCGTCGAGTGCTTGTCATCGAAAGGGACTTGACTGAGCCCGATAGAATTGTTGGTGAATTGCTTCAACCAGGAGGCTATCTTAAATTAATTGAGTTGGGTCTTGAGGGTAAGCAACAGAGTTATTAAAAAAATATTACCATTTATAATATAATTGTTCAATGTATGAAGTCAAAATTTTGTGCATTTATTTTAAATTTTTTATTATCTACTCTTCCAACTAAGATATGGTTCTGTGACATGTGAAACGCTTGTATATGCAGATTGTGTAAATGAGATTGATGCTCAGAGAGTGCTTGGATACACCCTTTTCAAGGATGGAAAGAATACTAAACTGTCTTACCCCTTGAAAGACTTCCACTCAGATGTGGCTGGGAGAAGTTTTCACAATGGGCGTTTTATACAACGAATGCGGGAGAAGGCTGCATCACTTCCCAAGTATTCTCTCCTTCCCTTCAGGCTTCATGGATGTTCATATCACTTCAGTTTTTTCTATTCTCATGCTCCAAGAATCTATTATAATTATTAATAATGGTATTTCAACATGATTTAAAACTTCTCCTGGATATTAGAAACTTGGACCAAAACTTGCAAACTTGTGCATTCTTCTGACATCCGAATGCATATTTTCAAATGTTACTATAATTTGATTTTGGCATGTTGATCATAATAATTTCAGCTATAGAACAACGAAACAAAACCCGTTCCTTGCTAAGTTTGAATCATTAGCTAGCTAATGTTACTGAATTTGAAGCCAATTTATTGGGTCAAAATACATATCCAACTTCTTGTTTATGTCTTCTTTTTAATTTGCTATTCAGTGTGAGACTGGAACAAGGAACTGTAACATCTTTAGTTGAAGAAAAAGGGACTATCAAAGGAGTGCAATACAAGACTAAAACTGGTGAAGAAATGACAGCATATGCCCCTCTCACAATTGTATGTGATGGTTGCTTTTCAAATTTACGACGCTCTCTTTGCAATCCTAAGGTAAAGATTCTACCTTAAATCATGTCTTCACAACATGATTCATTTTACAAATTGGTTAAACCTTTTTAACTAAATATCATTGACACTATATTAAGTTGTAATCTCTTTCTTTTTAAAGTTAAATTCAAGCTTACATGTTTTTAGGTTGTGCAATTTAGATACACATAACATCATTTTAATTTTTGTAGGTGAACATTCCGTCTTGTTTTGTTGCCCTAATCCTAAAGAACTGTCAGCTTCCATACAAAAATCATGGACATGTTATTTTAGCCAACCCTTCACCCATTTTGTTATATCAAATCAGTAGCACTGAGATTCGATGTCTAGTGGATGTACCAGGACAGAAGGTACCTTCCATTACAAATGGTGAAATGGCCCATTATTTGAAGACAAATGTGGCACCGCAGGTATACAATCTGGTTGCTATGAAACCCAGCAAATTATCTTTATTTTATCATTCATTCAAGATCTACTACCAGGGCATTACAGGGAACCATATCTAAACAATATAGTTCTAAGTTATTCTATATAATTATGCTATTTCGCCTCTTGAAAGAATTGATGTTGAGTTTGCTATTTTTGTAAACTGACCAGAAATATATTCATTTTGGGTCTATGAGAAACATCAGTTTCTCTTTTTTGCTATTTTTGTAATCAAGAGTTCTTTGTATTTCAGATACCAGTTGAACTTCATTGCGCCTTCATATCAGCAATCGATGAAGGAAACATAAGAACAACGCCAAATTGAAGCATGCCAGCTGCTCCTTATCCCACTCCTGGTGCACTTCTATTAGGGGATGCATTCAACATGAGGCATCCTTTAACAGGAGGAGGAATGACAGTAGCTTTGTCTGATATTGTTGTGCTTAGAGAACTTCTTAGACCTCTACGCAATCTAAGTGATGCATCTTCCTTGTGCAAATACCTTGAATCCTTTTACACTCTGCGTAAGGTAATTAGCATTAATTCTTAGTTATGTGCCATGCTTGATGCTGCCATAATTTAATGTTATTGAGTTGTTCATCAAAATGGGAATGAGAATACATGTGAGTTAGTCGATGTTGTATATATGTATATTTGTGAAATGAATGGGGGACCGTTTGTGAAAAACCAAACACTTAAGCAAAGGAAATTGTGTTCTAGCCAATGGAGAAGCATTAACTAACCAAACCTACTTCTTTTCTGCAGCCGGTGGCTTCTACAATAAATACATTGGCCAACGCTCTCTATAAGGTGTTTTGTGCATCACCTAATCAAGCCAGGAATGAAATGCGCCAAGCATGTTTTGATTATTTGAGCCTTGGAGGCATTTTTTCAAATGGACCTGTGGCTTTACTATCTGGTCTAAACCCTCGCCCATTGAGCTTGGTACTCCATTTCTTTTCAGTGGGTATCTATGGGGTTGGCCGCTTGTTACTTCCATTTCCTTCACCCAAACGTGCGTGGCTTGGGGCTAAGTTGATTTTGGTGCGTAACTTTCATTTTTTAAAGTATTCAATAGAATTTTTTTCTTCTTATATTTAATCCTATTTATTTTTCTTATTATATTTTTTCTTTTCAGGATGCATCAAGTATCATTTTTCCCATTTTAAGGGCTGAAGGAGTCAGACATATGTTCTTTCCCATGACAGTTCCAGCATATTACAGAGCTCCT
The DNA here is from genome assembly GCA_008638375.1 of Nyssa sinensis. Lineage (NCBI taxonomy): Eukaryota > Viridiplantae > Streptophyta > Magnoliopsida > Cornales > Nyssaceae > Nyssa > Nyssa sinensis. The sequence continues at coordinate 30,338,058 of CM018031.1, forward strand.
CCAATTAATTGAGATAAATGTGTACAACAAATTTTTTTCTTTATATTTTGGAAAATTGTGATAGTCCTACTCTTTTTTCATGGAGATAAGCTTCTTTTTTTTGGGTAGTTTTCCTCATAGAGTAAGAGTATAGCTATGAGAGAGACATTATGTAGGATAGATTGTTTTTCAAATTGCAAGACTTGTTCCTGAATTGGGAATTTCAATCTGTACTTGGCTCATGTTTTCCTTGAAACAAAATTCAAAAGGAAAAATTATTTTTTTACATGCTCTTGGCAATTGCAGTGAACTTGCAATATACTGTGCTTGGATAGTGATTCAAATATAATTTTTTGAAAAATATTTTTAAAAATTTTGTAATTAATTTTTTAAAAATTGTGAAAATGCATTTAGATATGATAATTTAAATTATAAAAAATTAAAATTAATAGCTTATCAAATGTGTATCCCTGCATTTTGAAATTAAAAATCTTCTTTTGAAAACGTAAACAAACATATAAAACACTTGAAATAGTAATATAATCAAATATTAAAATAGAAATACATAAATAATTTGTTTTCTAATGATGAGATTGGGCCAGTGTTTTTCTTTCTTTATATGGAGTTTGATATATAATTTTGTTAATTGCTTATAATACACTCTTGAGTTGCATGGCTATCAACACCTTGAAAATATATTTAACCTGGTTTGGTCTTTGATCTTTATAATCCTAGTCCCCCAAATCAACCCAAACACTCTTTGACGAAACCAGTTTGTCATGGAGAAGTTGAAGTTCTTTTAATACAACACTTTTGACTGATGAATTTAACAAAATTATCTTGTTTCCTGCCAATGTTGGTCCTACAGCTACTTGAGGGGAGACAATGGTCCTATGGCCCTCTAAATAATTTTGAAATTTAATTTTTTATCCCTAATTTAAACATTACATGTTATTATATTATCATATTTAATAAATTAATAATAAACATGAAGTTTAAATATTATAAAAAACTTTACATCTTCATTCATGTTTTAATTACTAAATTACAGTTTCAGTGCCTAAATTATTATCAAAATTTAAGTCAAATATTATATATGCGCATATGTAATATCTTGAATTTATTGAGTTTACAACTAAATTCTCTCAATTTCAATACATATCATTCAAAAAGATCAAAAGGACAGGAGCTTAAAGTGGGAGAAATGTGAAAACTATATTTATTTAGTCATTTTAAATACTCGTTTTAAAATCCTACCGATTTACTAAAATTGACTAGTTTACTAGGTCAACAAAAAACCGATCAGGTTTGTCCATTTTTATTTTTAACTGGTCCAATTATATAACCGAACTGATTTGACCTCTAATTCATTGGATTGAGCCACTTGTCTAATCTGGTTTGGGTTTGGGTTTACGAATTGAAAAGAGGCACGCTGGCACTCATTGGTGTGGACAAGAGAAGAATCAAACTAACCATTTTGAAAAATTTTGTTGAACTCATTCAGATTCAACCAATATCATTGAGATGTAATCGTGTAAACATTGTTGGCTATTAGAAAATTCATATTGGTAATTCTTGCCTGCAAAAACTGAGCTAAATTTCTGTCCATTTAATTACTATCATAAACATAACTCCATATAAGTAATTAAGGTAATATGAAAATGTGTAAAGAAATTAAAATTGTTGAATTTTTTGAAAATAAAGTAATACAATAATTACTCGTCCAATAGAAGAAAAACTTTCTAATTATAAAATTAAAATATTATTTATAAAACTGTATAATAATGATTGAATAGGAGACTAGTAATTTTTTTACTAATACGATTGAGAAATTATTAATTCCGTATTTTTATAAAACAAGAAATTATTAAAACTAGTTTGATCAAAATTAAGAAATCAAAACATCTCAAAAATGGACCAAAAATTGTCCATTTTTTGGATCCCTTCGAATCATTTGGGATCCGCCACTTGTTCTACATCAGTAATTATTTGCTTCCAATTTTAAAGTACATTATATCTGATTGATTTACAGTCCTATTTATACCAAATTTTTTATTACTCTTAAATGCTAACATTATACCAAACTTTCAACCTATCGGAGGCATCACCGGAGGCAATAAGAATGGACCGAATGGCTAGTTTTGGCTTCTCATTTGGGAATTTTGGAACCTATTGGCGGTCTTCTCTGTCACATATTTCATCATGTTTCTTTGTATCCAAAAGATTAAACGAAGTTGTCATTTCCTCCTGCTAATGAGCTGTATACACGTACTTTTTCTCTTTCTTTGAGGAAAGAGCAAACTGATGTATATATGTAATATTCAGATTACTGTTATTTAGCTGTTTTCAGAATTTTTCTTGACTTTTACCATTAGAACATGCTCATGTTTCTATTGATTTGTCATTGCGAGTCCAATGCCAATCCCCAAATTTAGTGAACTAAGTAACAAATCATGTACTCTAATCTTGAATTAGTTTGAAAAGGAATATAAAAGTTGGGGCCCCCCCCCCCCCCCCCCCCACACACACAAAAATTTTGGCTGAGTTTCGTGTTTCACTTCTCATGTTGATGATCTCAACGTTATTCCATGAGAACCCAATTTAAACTTGAAAACTGTTTAAAACAGGGATGCACTTGGCCGAAGCAAAATGGAAATGACAATGGTACTTTTTTAGGTATGAAAGAGCAGCTCCATGTTTTTCTCACGGTCACTGAAGTTTATGAATCACTCGATTTTCTGATCCAAAAACCAAGAGGATTCTTGCAGTTCATGCACCACACAAAAAATGGGGCTATGAGAATTCTTGATTAGGAGTCCCTTTAACTTTATTTCGTTGTTTCTTTTTCAATGTATCAAAATAAATAAACGTGATACAAAAACGTGATACAAAAATACAAAGACTTGAATTATGATAATGGCGTGTATTATAAAAAAAAAATCTTGAAATTGTGTTAACTAAAATTTCTAATATTAATTAACAAAAAAGAATTGTATTAAAATCATTTTATGAGTCAAAAGAAATATATTTATATTAGAAAAAAATGTATTAAGTTCACAACATGAGTCAAAAGAAACAAGGAAAAAGGTCATAGTGTGCATAGGAACGCATTGGTCCATGCCCCTACTTCCACGATGACTAGTTGGACCACTAAAATAAGGCCACGTCGCTAGTCTTTTGCTCGTTTTGGTTTGACAATTCCTTTGTCAAGCCCGTTGAGCTCCCCAGTCCGAAGCCTATAAAAGGCCCCCATTTCAGTTCAAACTCTCATTCAAACTTCAAACATACAAACACAACAGGCATTTTTGCATTCCCCATGGATATGAAGATGATTGATCAGTTCATTTTGGGAGGAGCCATTGCTTCTCTGTTAGGTTTTCTTCTGTTGTGCTACACCTTTCAAGGAAAGAAGAAGAGCAACAGAGCTTCAATGGAGATGCAAAGAGATGACTACGTCAAGAACTCCCAAGATGGTGAATGCCAGCAGGAGATTGCTGGAAATACTGAAATCATTATAGTCGGCGCCGGTGTTGCGGGTTCCGCTCTCGCCTGTACTCTCGGCAAGGTATCTCTTCTCTCTCGTCATTAGCTTTGACGCAATGGTAAGACCAAGAGGACATGGGTTCGAGTTGTAATCGAGACATTGACTCGTCCTTGAACGAAGAAACAGATTTAGAAAAACCATTCCCACAACTCTTATTATTTGGGTAGAGGGTTTGTACTTTGTAGGTATATTTTCTTTGCAGTGTCTTTGGCTAATCTACGGCCTTCTTTCGACCCTTTACAGGATGGGCGCCAAGTGCTTGTCATTGAAAGGGACTTAACTGAGCCTGACAGAATTGTTGGCGAATTGCTTCAACCAGGGGGCTATCTAAAATTGATTGAGTTGGGTCTCGAGGGTAAGCAACAAAGTTGTTGAACAAATATTATACTTGACAATTGTATTGGTTGTGTACTCATCTCTTACAGTTCAAATATTGGTTGTGACATGTGAAGTAGTAACTCGTATTTAATGCAGACTGTGTGAATGAGATTGATGCTCAAAGGGTGCTTGGGTATGCTCTTTTCAAGGATGGAAGAAATGCTAGATTGTCTTATCCCTTGAAAGACTTCCACTCAGATGTGGCAGGGAGAAGTTTTCACAATGGGAGGTTTATACAAAAAATGCGAGAGAAGGCTGCCTCACTTCCTAAGTATTCTTTCTTTCCATTGATATTCATAACACTTCATTTTAATTCCATTCTCGCAGTCCAAGGATTTGTTCTGATTATTAATATAATCTGCAATTTGATCTGTATTCTTGAAACTTGGAGCAAAACTTGCAAAATTGTGCATTCTTCTCTAATTTAATCACTCATTTTCAAATGTGTTTTGTCATTCTTAGCATATTCAGTATTTTGTTTTTCCTTTTTATTGCTATGTGAAGCTCCTTTCCTTGCCAAGTTGATTTCCTAACCAGCTACCAAATCTGAAACCAGTGTATTTTAATAAAACCACTCTCTCAATATCTAATTCATGTCCTCTTTTTCAATTTTCTATTCAGTGTAAGAATGGAACAAGGAACTGTGACATCTCTGCTTGAACAAAAAGGGACTATCAAAGGAGTGCAGTACAAGACTAAAACTGGTGAAGAAATGACAGCCTGTGCTCCTCTTACAATTGTATGTGATGGTTGCTTTTCAAATTTGCGACGCTCTCTCTGCAATCCCAAGGTAAAGATGCTACCTTAATCTCGACATAACAACATAATCCAGCTCACAAATTTGGTTGACCATTTTAACTAAGACAAAATTGAATAAGCATTTAACTTGCTTCTTTTTTCTTATTTCAAAGTTAAGTATTCTAGCCAAAATGTGTTTGGATTGAAAAATTCAGGACATCTATTATTTTACCTCTTTTTTTTTTGCTTTCGAAGTGGAGACAAATATAACATCATTTTAATTTCTACAGGTAGACATTCCCTCTTGTTTTGTTGCCTTGGTACTAAAGAACTGTCAGCTTCCATTCCCAAATCATGGACATGTTATTTTAGCAAATCCTTCACCCATTTTGTTGTATCAAATTAGTAGTACAGAGATTCGGTGTTTAGTAGATGTACCTGGTCAAAAGGTACCTTCCATATCTAACGGCAAAATGGCCAGTTACTTGAAGAATATGGTTGCACCTCAGGTATGTGTTATATGTTGGAGTTTATCATTTATGCATGGTTTTATTGCTTTTGGAGTGTTTGAGGAACTTCATGAAAATAAAAGAATTGTAAGTTCTTTCTTTTTTGAGAAGTTTAAGAATTTATTGAACCAGTGAGGAGACCAGGGTACTCAGCAAAATTAAACAACCAACACATCAGAAAGAACTGAACCTCAATAACAGAGGACTAGCTGCAACAAAGAAAACAAAAGCATGAAGAACAGCTGAATATAAGAGAACCTAAATTTGCTACTAAGTTCTTATATATATATATATATATATATTTGTAATTACCTAATTTTTCCTTTCAAAATATTTTTTTCTTCTTATTTTGGACATATTAAATTAACATAACATACACACAGCCTTAGAAGTCTAACCCACACTCATTCTCCAAAAATTCCTAAAAAACTCGAGTTAGAAGTTTTTGTAAACTTATCAAAAATAATTACACTTTGTGTTTATGAGGGATGATCCTGCATTTACATACTTTGGAAACTGAAATTCGACTCTCTCATGCCATTTTTTCCATCAATTCATAGGTTTTCACTATCTAGGCAGTTTCATGCACAATTGGTTCATGCTTTTTAATTTTGTAATAGTTTGATCTAATCGAGGGTTTGTTGTATTTTAGATCCCTGTTGTAATATACCATGCATTTATATCAGCGGTTGAAGAAGGAAATATAAGAACAATGCCAAATAGAAGCATGCCAGCTGCTCCATATCCCACTCCAGGTGCACTTTTATTGGGAGATGCATTCAACATGCGACATCCTCTAACTGGTGGAGGAATGACAGTGGCTTTGTCTGATATTGTTGTACTTCGAGATCTTTTTAGACCTCTCCATGATTTTAATGATGCACCTGCCCTATGCAAATATCTTGAATCCTTCTATACTTTGCGTAAGGTCAGTTATTTTTTTATAATGTGTCATATTTATTGTCGTTATCTTTTAATGGATGTAAGGGCCTTGGCAACAGTAGGCTGCATTCACGGGATTTCCATTTATCTTCTAATGGGATGTCCAAATACCTTAATTGTCACATATCTATCTAAATTTATAGTATTATTTATAGAAGAGAGAAGTGGGAATAGAAGCATATATAAATTAGTAGTTATATGTATGGAAAAATGAATGTTGGTCCATTTAAAAAAAAAAACACCAAGGAATGAGTTCCAGCCTTGGAGAATAGTTAATTACCTAAACCTACATCATTGTTTTTGCAGCCAGTGGCATCTACAATAAATACGTTGGCAGGTGCCCTATATAAGGTATTTTCTGCGTCATCAGATGAAGCAAGGAATGAGATGCGGAAAGCATGTTTTGATTATTTGAGCCTTGGAGGCATTTTTTCAAATGGACCCATAGCTCTATTATCTGGTCTAAATCCTCAACCGTTGAGTTTGGTACTCCATTTCTTTGCCGTTGCTATCTATGGTGTTGGTCGCTTGTTACTTCCATTTCCTTCACCTAAACGTGCATGGCTTGGGGCTAGATTGATTTCGGTATGTGACTGCATTAGATTTTATTTTATTTGTATTCATTGCTAATGTTAATTTCTTCTTAATTTTTTTTTCATCTTTCGTTGTATTGGGAAAAAACAAATGAAACTCATGTGATAATGTGTCTTATTTATATTCTCTCTTTATTTTTTCACTTAGGATGCATGCAGTATCATTTTTCCCATCTTAAAGGCTGAAGGAGTTAGACAAATGTTCTTCCCTGCAACAGTCCCGTCATATTACAGGGCTCCACCGGCTAGTTGAAATAAATGAAAACAATACTATTCTTATATTTTTGAAAGTGTTTTGGGAGTTCATCTCTTTTTGCTGTTGAAAGAAGTTTGTTTTTGTAGTATATTTTTTTCCATTATGAGGTTAGAGTACAAATTAGGAAGGATAAACTGCAGCATAGGTTGTATTTCAATTTGCTTGGATTCATTCTTGAATTGAGAATAGAATTCCCATTTGTACTTGAATTATTTATTTAAAAAAAAAAACAAAAAAAAAAAAGAAATCATTCCACTATATGTTTTCTCTACTAGCAGTGAGATTGCAATGTGGTGTGTTCACAACAGGAAAATTACAGGCATTGTTAATGGGAAAAAACCTTGAAAATATTTTTTATTTTATTTTGTGGGTAAGTTACTTAGAATTTCATTCAACAAAGGGCAAAGCCCACAAAACAAAAAAGTATACAATGCTATACAGCCAGAGTTATACAAAAAGGAGCAGAAGGAAGAAACTCGAAAAACAGAACAGAGAACATCACATAATCATCATGCCAACACCAAAGCCACACACATAACACAGCCATGTCAATTGAATTTGCAGCATTCCAGCATTTGCAGAGTTTCTTGTTGACTTGAGATGGAGACACCTTAATAAGCAAATGTTTGTTCTTACAACTATGGAGATTTCCTTCATCAACAAAGGACTGAACCTCTTATTTTTTATGTAAGTCCTGTGATTTCTCTCTTATCAATACAATAGTTAGTTACAGCCAAGGTCCACTTTATCACTATAGACTGAAATGAATTCCCTCCATAATTCGAGATGAGCCTATCCTTAACTTGAGGGCATGCCTAGTTGCTACAGTAAGGTTGTTCCAGTGTGACCTGAAAGTCACGGGACGGGTTCGATTCATGAAACAATCTCTACACTTGCAGGAATCCCCAGACCCCAAGCCTGTACAGAATTGGGAGTTTCCTTAACCAAATGGCCAGAATTGGCTTATGGTGACCTCTCATTTGTTCAAAGTAGAAGCCACTGAATAATTACCAGAGGGATTAGCTTTCCATAAAATCTCCTCCACATACTCTAGTTTCTCAATTAATCCCATCAATAGAATTTATGGAATATATGTGTAAATTTGATAAATTTTGGGATCTAAGAATTGTATCAAAACTTAAGTCATATTTGACACGATGGAATGGGCATTCTAAGAATGTCCATTTTAACTGAAATGCTGATTCTAACTTTTTCATTCCTTATTCTTGTTTGATAAGATTAGAAATGCTTATTCTATGGAATGGACATTCTATTAAAGACTTTCAAATGGACATTCTATTACAAGGTCAATAGTCAATGGGTCAGGTTCAGGTTTGATTAACGAGTCAGGTTCGGTTCAGATGGGTTCTAAGCCTTAAGGGCTGTTTGGTTTCATGGTTAGGGAAAATGGATTTTTCTAAAAGGTTCAATTTGAACCGGTTCAGGTATGAACGGATCACTATTGAATTGGTTTAAAAGAGTCCAAATTTACGAAATTACCTTTTCTACAATAAATTAAAATTTAAATGCAATTAAAATACAAGAAGGGTTATTCTTAAGGTTTTTAGGAATTCTGGACTCAATGGCAAAGTCGATGTGACATTTGGGGACCTGGGGTGGTCCCACATAAATATTTAAAATTATGAAAATGCCCCTAATGATAATTTAAGTAATTCAAAGGCTAATTAAAATCCGGAAAGGGCTAGTCCATTGCTTTTGGATGTCCGAAATTCAAATGTATTGTCAGAAAGAATAAATTGGGACCCGGTAATGGTCCTACCTAAATTGATAAAATGACGATTATACCCTTAGACCTAAATTGCGCAATTTTTTGGACATCAAGAATTCAACTATTATAAGTGAAGACTTGCCATTTAACTCAACCAAAATGGAATGGAATGGACATCAAGAATTTTTTGGACATCAAATTTATGAAAGAGTGTTACACCCCGAATTTCCACAGACCCGGGGAGTGAGTGAAATTGAAATAAGAAAAGTAAAGAAAAGGTCATAAGGTGGATTTAATTGATCATTCATTCATTTCCCCATGTTTCCCCCAGAAGTATAAGTGAAGACTTGCCATTTAACTCAACCAAAATGGTCTCCTAATGTTGCTCAAGCATCTCTCCCAATTAATATTTGAAATAGTTTAAGTCATGTTTAAAAATGGCTTCCAAAATAGCTCACTCAATATCTCTAGATATGCCCTTGGATAATGGTCCAAATGGGCCCAAATGTCCTAAGACATGGGCCAAGTGTAAGTCAAAATGTCCACCAAAAATTGTCCTAGTAAGTGGCCAAACATGGCCTTGAAACATGACTAAAAAGTGTCCTAAAAAAATGTCCAACATGGCTTGATGTACTGGCTTAAAATAGCCTAAAATGGGCTAAAAAAAATAGGGTCAAACATATAATTAAATGGCCTTGAAATGGCTTTGAAAGGAGGGTAGTGGCATGACATGACAAGCCTTGGACATCCATTGCATAAGCAGCAAGGCAGCACGAGCAGGGCGGGCATAGGCAGCAGTAGGCGTGCATGGCACTGGCATGGTGCAGGGGCGCACGTGTGCCCGGGGCAGGCTGGGCGGTTGGGCAAGGGGTTGGTTACTGTAACGACAGAGACTGGTTTTTCTGATTTTCTGCAAAATCACTGTTCATGGTTGCAACCTAACTTTTCCATTTCTGAATTTTTATTGTAGCGACTACGGCTAATTTTCTCTAGTTTTGGCTTATTTCCTCAAGGATTTTAACCCCCACTTTGTGGCACTTTTTTCACTTATTCATGGGCATTTTACACATCTAATAGCTTTTTTAATTTCACAAAATTTTGACATGGTTTCCTTTATTTTCTAATCATTTTTCCACCTAATGCACATGATACATTTTACAATTACGGGTTTGCACATTCCATCCTCACTCGATGGCCACAATCTCATTGAATTTATATATACATCATTTAAATATATATACAATTCATCACACCTACATATATGCTTGAACTTTAAAGGTCACATCATCATATTCATTACAACATATAATGTCTTTTCCATTCTTTTCATAATACACAAATCTTCTACAACATCATTTCTTATGGTTTAGAGCTTATGCTCTTGTACAACATCAAAATATGTCTCAAGGGCCAAAATTCCTCCATGGTCCACTTCCCCTACATCCTTCAAGACTTCATCAAGTCTTCAAGTGCTGGGGGCCTCATCTGTAATATGATATCCCACGAATGGGTCAGCTCAACTGCTGGTATGACACAATGCTAATGCTAGGAACAAATTTAAGGCGTGGCATGTGCAAGTGTACATTTTAAAGGCTATACATCTACCCATTCATCACTGCAATGCAAAGGTGATATGCATGACGCACACATGCAAACTCTGTGCCACACCCATGTCTCAGTTTCACGGTCCTTCCTCGTTGGTCCATCGAGTACCACTCTATGTGTCACTTCACACTCCGTCCTCGTTGGCATGAGTACCAATGGCCAATTTTGGTTTTTTTACCACAGGATCTACACCCTCATAATGCATAACACCAAGTGCTCAACTCATGCCATGCCTCCAAGGATTCACACTATGCCAACATGCTTTGGTTTCATTCTTATGCAATTCAATGAAACATTTCATCAACACATGAAGCATGACTTAAGAATATGCCTCTTTTATAAATTAAAGCATAACTTCAAATTCACAACACTTTCTCTACATGAATGTAAGTCACAATTCAATGAATTAAACATATGATCAAGTCTCATGTTCATCACTTTAACAATTTCTCAAAGAAAATACAAATACACAAACTACCAACTCATGGAATAATTCATAACTCTCAAACCACAAGAGTTTCTCTACATGAACATAAGCTAGAATATAATGAATCAAACATACCAACAAGTTACATGTTCATCACTTTACCAAATTTCCAAAGAATAACAAGAAACACACAAGTACATAAACAATCAACTCTAGGTTTTCAAAGAAACTATCACCTAAGTGATTTTCTAACATCAAGTAAACACCTAAATCATTCAATCAACACATAAAAAGGCAAGAAAACTCAAATCTATTCCTAACTTAGCAACGTATCATACCTAGAATGGTTTTTCTCAAACCGAAGGGAGTTGTGTTGGCTGCAGAGCCGAACCTGATTAGTGAGAATATAGGTCTTGATGAGAGAAACAACTTCCTAGAAGGAAGCCTTGCAAGAATCTTGGCCTAGGAGTGTGTTTTGGTGGCTTGAAGCTTGGAGAACCTAGGGCTTTTTCTTCATTTTTCTCCATGCACGAATTTTGCTCTGAATCTCAGACCAAAATATGAAAAAAAATACACTAAGGGGCTGTATTTATAGTGGAGAGGCAAAGGTGCAAAGTGACCCTTTTGCCTTTAATGAATCTAGGACCCCGTTACATTACAACCCGTCCCGAAATGCCTCAATTCGATATTTTGTTTTAGCCAAATTTCTTAAAATCATTTTGAATAAAAATTTTCAAAAAAATAAATTTTCTCTTGTGGCGGGTTTGGCTGGATACACCCGGGTCACTCGGGACGCCCTTTTGGTCCTATTTTTGAAACTATCTCAGAACAGGCTCAAGTTTTTACAGAAGGTGTATTTTAATATTCTAAGCATATTTCTCTTCTATGACACACTAAAAATATGCTTCTAAATATGACTTATGCTTAAATGATGCATGTAAATGCCCTACCGACAAAACTACGCAGGTATAGTGCCCTACCTGGCAAAAAATGAAAAATTTACCCTTCAATTTTCAGGTCTCTACAAACAGGGACATGGAGTTAGTCCCACATGATTATATAAAATTATGATTATGCCTTGGGCATGGAATAGATATCTAAATGAGTTAACAAAATACAAAGAGAGTATCTTTAGGGTTTTTGGACAATTCTAGATCCGATTCCAAGGTTGGTATTGTGAGACAGTGTCTCAATAGAAGTGAAACTTGCCCGATAAAATTATAAAAATACCCTTACCGGTTTAAAAGGCATTTAAATGACTTAGAAACATTATGATGAGACCGCCTTAGGATTTTTGAGGCCCGAAAACACATTTTTTATATCCATTTGGGACAATGGACACTCGGTGTGTAAGCTAATGCATAACTAACCTAAAGGAACTTAAAGAATCACTACGGAACCTTAGTGTTAAAAGTCAAGACAGTCCTGAGAGTTTAACCTAGAGTATGTGAGGTATTTAATGTATGTTACGATAAACACAAGTAGTGTCTCCTTATAGTTGGGTGATGACTGGGACTAGAATTACAACACGATCGGTTGGTATTTCATACTTATCATTTGATTCTTATGATGTGACTATCATTACTATTCTGATGCTTGAATTTTGTGTGATGTTATGATGTGACTATCAATACTATTCTTATGATCTTGTACATTGAGATAACATGCATTGTATTGCATGACAGTTGATGTGGATTATATTGCGGACCTTTATGGTATTGATTGAGCACACCTGAGTGGTGTAGATGCATTAATAGAACACATGAATAATGTATTATGAGATCATGTTAGAGACCGGGATTATCTTATGACGAAGATTGTGTCTCCCTTCGGTTACAAACCATAACTCCGCGTGGGTAATGGTGTATGGCTATCGGGTTAGTAACCCGAGAAGCTTCAGGCTTTTCTGGGGACTATTAGGTGATTAAACTATAGACTGAGAGAGATGAGGTTGAGATTCGGATCATAGTTTAAATCATACACGTTTACCTTTTTTGCATTAAACATCATGGCATTGCATAGACTATATTGATGAGTATAGTAGATATTTCTCAGACTTGTTATCTTGTGGATTACACCTGTTGTCTATATGATGGTGAAATGATTATACATTATTGGTTGGTTATGTTATTGATCTGTATTGGATATCATTGTTCTGACTAATTTGAATAGGAAATGGAGGTGCTTCGTGAGGTTTGTATATGTTGATATACTTCATGTTGGATGTATATTATATACCTTATCACTACTGTTATACTATGCGGAGTGGTGTCATATTCTCTTGATTGTCATGTCTATATTTGTGATCTGGTAAATGATATTATTGTGTGCTTGGGATTACATACTGGACATTAGAAATTATCCCCATCGGACTTGCTTGTGTATTTTGAAAAATCCTATTAAGCGTTATGGCTCACCCTTACTGTTATAGGAATGGCAGGTACTGGACTGGTAGAGGACAACTATTGGAGTAGTATAAGAAAGATAGAGACTTGAGTAGTATTGGTTTCAAATAGTTGTATTCATTCATTGTATATTGTAAAGGGTGCATGTGCTCTTCTTTAATATAACATATATGTTGTTTATTGACCGTTAGAGTCAGCTTTGAACTTCACCTTATTATGCACCGTTGATGGATGTTTTTTTGGTTTAGTTGCATCTTATTGTAGTCTATTTCATTTAATCTCGTTAAGGGACTTGAACAAGCATGTCAACGAACCAAATCAATTAAGGAAAATAATTTGAAGGAAATAAGCTAATAAAGAAATGGAATATACTTTATTCACTTGACTAGGATGATTAGTCTCAATCACCTACCATTCGAGGTCCCAATGACCCCTTAGTCTGAGCCCTCTAGATCTGAGGCATTACATGAGTGGCCAAAACACCCGATATCAGGCCCGAAGACTTTGAAACTGCATCACACACCTAAAAAATGACAAAATAGACTTGTACAAACTTATAGCACTCAGTTCAGATCCCCAGTTTGCAACTTATGCAATAAACCATCGTTTTCAAAACTTAACTTTCCAAAATAGCCCATTTTGGGGTGTTGAGCGGCTAGAACACCTGATATTGATCTAATGACCCCCAAACCATTCACACACCTCACAAATGACAAAATAGACTTATACAAGCTTGTGACACTAGGGTTCGGATCCCCAGTTTGTAACTTATGTAATAATTTGTCATTTTAGGAACATAAGTTTCCAAAATAATCTATTTTGGGGTTTTGAGTAACCAAAACACACGATATTGGTCTAACAACCCCAAAACCACACTACACACTTCACAAATGAAAAACTGGACCTGCACAAACTTACAAAACTTGGTTCAAATCCTCGGTTTGTAACTTGTGCAACAAATCATCGTTTTAGGAACTTACGTTTTCAAAATAGCCCATTTTGGGGTTTTGAGCGGCCAAAACACTCGACATTGGTCTAATGACCCCGAACTCGCATCACACATCTCCTTCTTCACCATTTTGATTCATTCCCACCAAATTGATTTGATAATAGGTGATCACTCGGCCTATTATATGGTATCTAGAAACAACAACCCCTTTCGGCAAATGTGATTTCCTGCATTTCATCATTGGGATCTTTATCTTTTAGGGAGACTTTGGCCATGCTTTCTATGACAATCTTTAATCATGAACTTTTTCACCTCACCCTCACCCTCACCCTCTCCATCTTCTAACTTCTTATTTCTTTGTCTGACCTTTTGCATGACCACCAAGCAATTTCTATAATGGTTCTTGTGTGCGATCAAAAAATCATGCATGGTTTTCAAGCCCCTTGCCATTGTTTTCAAATCTGAACATAGCACCCAGTTTGAGAGTCCCATCGTCATAGCCCCAAGTTTTGAACCATTATTAGATCCACAACAATCAACATTGATCTCACATTCTCCTTATTGTGGCAAAACCTGAAATCACAATTACCCTACTGAAGTCGGTCAGGATACCCTCCTAAAGCCATAATAGTGTTTTGAGTTGAAATATATAATAATTGTGTTTTCACCATTTCATCAAAAAGTGGAGTGAGATCGCGGGGGGGGGGGGGGGTAAATAGGGACATAGGTTGTATGTTGCAACTGAAATTAGTAGATGAGAATATAGGATTTTTTTTTTTTTTTTGAAGTTTTATTAATACAAAAGAGACTAAAGGAAATAGGAGGATATGAAGAAAGGGATGGAATTGTTGTTCCATGTAAGACTTTCAGTCAAAGAAAAAAAAGGAGTGCTAACAAGGCACTACGTTGTAATACTATATAGTAATAAATCTCCATATCTCTTACAACTCATAACTCCACATCCCATCTCTATATCTTCTACAACTTCTATATTCCATAATCCACTTTCCTTCATCCTCTATAGGGCTCCAAGCTTGAGTACTACTACCAAATACCAACAATCTTTTGGAGATCATTATTACTCTTTTGTAGAACCCACTCCTACAAACAGAGGTTTTGCCTAGTTCCCGTTGTTGAATGGGAGTCTACCAATGAGCCCTAAGCCAAGGTTCTGCTAAAAAACATTCAAGAGTCTCCATAAGTTTGCCTTTCCTACCCCATTTCCATCTTATATCTCATAAGGTTTATGTGAGAGTTTTCACATACGAGGAATCTAATGGGATTCCCACTCATCGATTTTCTAAAAAGGTTTGACTAAAACCTATTTTGGCTCTCAAATGTTAGTTTCTTGATTTGATACATAAAACCTTGATTTCAACAAACCCTTTTTGAAATATTGATTTCAAATAATCCTTCAAAATATTAATTTTCTTAAATATTGATTTTTCTCATGTTTTGAACCCGTCCTATAAGGTATCTGAGATATAAGATGAATGTTTATTTGTCAACTTCTATCACTAGTTGATAGAAATAGATGAATAAAGAGAACTATATGACTCTAATTCTACATCCCCCATGAATATGTAAGAAGCCTAGGGGCCCAAGTCCAATTTCCTTTTCCCTTTCCTTTTCTTCTTTTATATTTTTGTTATCCACTTCATCTTTTATTTATTGCTTAATAATTAGTCTTGGTTTATATATTGTTTGCTTTTTTTCTTATTGTTTATTCATGTCATATATGTCAACAGAATAAAAATAGCTACCAATCCATTTGGGTTGGGCAAAATGAGTGTCTAACACTTTCTCATTTTATACCTCAGCCTTCGAACTTAGGATTTCTTTCTAGTTGTATTCATTCATTTAGTAATTTTGAGTTGTAACCCGTTTTGGGATTTAGATTGTGTTTAGGACCAAATTCATGTCATTTGAAGATTTTTAAGTCTTATTTACAAGTATTATTCTTGAGGATTATAACTGGTTTGCACATTTAACTGCTATAAAATGAGCTAACGACTCCTCCTTAACCATGCACGTTAATGGCCCTATGTCAAGGGGTCTTTAGATGGTTTCTTGTATAAAGAAAATTTCCACAAGAATTTCTTGTGGCTCTCACATGATTAATATTAGAACGAGTTGTCTGAATCTACAATTAGACAATAAAGCGACTAGTTTTCAACTACTCTAATCAAGCATAAAATACACCTCAATACTATAATCTTCAAAGGGTTATACATACCAATCAAAATCTGGTTGGTGGAAAAGAGTTAATATTTTCAATGATCATCAATCAGACATTTATTGTTGAGACCTAAATTCTTAAGTTATTTTATTAAGCCAATCATTTATTCATTTATTATGAAATAACTTTACTGAGCTTCATATGTAAATCCAATTTCGAGGGAGTTATTATTATGTTATTCCCACTCATTATTAATTTGACAATAATTTGAGAAAATGATTGGTGTAACTTTTGAAAATTGAAAAAAGGTGATGAATGGTTTGATCTCTACCAAAAGATGATTGGTTTAATGGATTGAATCATCGCGAGGTATTCTCGAGGTGCAAACATAAGCGGAAAGGTTGAACCATGTAAAAATGTTAGAATCGGGCCAAACAAATATGGACTCATATTATAGAGTGAATTGCCAACACGAAAATGAGAACATATTTTTTCTCACATCATCCTTTATATTATATTAGTTTTTTATTTAAATTTTTTAAAACTATTACAAATGTACAAGATACGATAGTTTTAAAATATCTTGCATCAGTTGATTGTCTTGTATTCCTATTCCAAAAATGCCCTACCCAACTTAAATTCTGTACAATCTTTATTAGAAATATTTTTGTGAGCCTTAGTTCATGGAACAAAGGATAGGGTTGATAATTGATGATAAATACATAACAGGAAGGCCTCTTTTATATAAGAGAGTATTAGGCTATACAAGAAAACTAGGTTAAAGAATATTCTAGGAACATTTACAAGAATATGTTAATATGCTACATCCTAAATATGCTAACAATCCCCCTCCCCCCCCCCCCCCCCCAAAAAAAAAAAAAAAAAACTCATGTTAGAGTATGAGTGATCAACTTAAGTTTGAAGATAAGATCACACAAGCATCCTAGAGGATAAGATTTGATGAAGAGGTCCACAATATGATTATGAGAAGTAATAGAGTGGAGTTGAAGAGGTCCTTGAAGACGATGATGATGAGTGAAGTGACAATCAATTTCTATATGTTTCATCTGCTCATGAAATATGTCATTATGAGGAATGTGAATGGAACTCCTAGTATTGCAATAGACAAGAGTAGTGGTAGAGAGAGAGAATCACCCATGTCCTATAACAACCTATATGCCCCTTAAGAAAGTTGTGCATCAATTAAGATCAAATAATATAGTTGGTCCTATCCAAAATATTATGTATAAGATGGGAAATTTGTAACGTCTCGTAATTTTGTAATATAAAATAAGTAGACTAAAATATTAGTAATATATTATTATGGCATATAATTAATTTAATTTATCGAATAATGGGCTAGAAATTTGTTAGAGATTATTAGAGCTTATTTAAATCCATTAAATGATTATAGGAGCAAAATGGTCATTTTACCATCTTCGAAGGTCTATGTGAGTGAGATACTCGAGAAATACTATAATGAAATTGAAATAAATATTATAAATGCTGATGAAATTGATAAATGAATGGTGTATAAATAGAATGACCATAAGGGCAAAAATAAAGGGAAAGAGAGCCACAAAGTGAAGGAAAAAAAAGGTAAATTGGAGGAAATGGGAGTATAAAAGGAAGATTAGGGTTAAAGAATTCATTATTCTCTAACACTTTCTCTCTATCATTTTCTTCTCTCTTTCTCTCTATGCAGCTTGGCACAAAGCCCATTTTTCTCTCCATTTCCCCCTTCTCTATTTGATCTAAGGCTAGATTTAAGAAACCAAGGTTAGGGTTTCTCATCTAGAGGTTCTCTACTACGATTCCAAGCCAGGGCAAGGAAGAATCAAGAGAAAATCACAAGTTTTCAACTAGGGTTTTCAAGATCTACGAGATTTTAGGTAGGAATTTCTAATCTAAGGATGAGATGAAAGTTTGAATGTGCGTGATGTGTGATATATATGTTTTTCGTGGAGTGATATTCATGTTTATTGGGTTTTGTAGTGGTAGAAATCATGGAAGTATGTTAATTTTCTACCTTCTTGTGTTCTCCCTTGTGTTCAAAGTATTTTGGATCGTTAATTAAAGGTTACATGATGAGTAGATCTTGATTTCTTTGCATATATAAACCCTAACATATGTTATGCCTATCATATGTTTGGTAAAATGTGTTTATATGCTCTATTTCATGCTTGTGATGTATAATCATGATAAATGGACTATATTATAAGTGATACGTGACAAATACATGTGTGTATGCTTGTCTGGGTAGAGATTATTGAAGAATTAATTATAAAGAAAAGATTGAGAATTATGGATGTGTGAATTATATTGTCATATATAACTTGTCACTACACGAGCACAAGCATCCACATGGCACCACTTAAGTTTCTACTTTTGTTAGATTCCTCTACGAGGGCATTGTTTTAACCTCCTACTAGATGCAGGAAATGGTGCGGAGCCAATGACTAGAAGGCATTCTTGGATGCACTTCCTTTTGGACATAACCCTTTTAAAGATTAATGCGACATGAATTTGGATTTTAGCATGAAGTGTTGTTTAGACCTTATGTTTTGTAAAATTTAATATTTGATTTGTAAAGTCAAACTTGTTCTCATTAATGACTTAATCTATGTATGAACCATGATGAGGATTTGTATGTAGTAATATTTCAAAGTAAGAAACTTGGTATACATGTTTGAAGTTTAAACATGGGAATATGTGTATAAAAGATATGTCCATGTAATTGTAATCATAGTATATGCATTGTATTAGTGTTTGTTGAGAAATGAGTTCAAAAGGGATTGAAAGGATCCCAAAATAACAAGTTTAACATGTAGAGATCTGAAAAATCAGGGTAAATTTTTCGTTTTGCCGGAGGACACTATTCATACACTGTTTGCTAGTAGGGTGTTATAAATGCATCATTTAGGCATAAGTCATGTTTAGAAGCATATTTTGAGTATTCCATAGAAGAGAAATATGCTTATAATGTTAAAATACACCTCCTATGAAAATTTGAGCCTAATCGGAGACAGTTTCAAAAATCGGACCAAAAGGGCATCCCTAGTGGCTAGGGTGGAACCGGCCAAACCCGGCCGCAGGCAAAAATAAATTTTTTGAAAAATTTTCATTTAAAATAATTTTAAGAATTTTGGCTAAAGCAAAATACCGAATTGAGGCGTTTCGGGATGGGTTGTAGTGTAATGGGGTCCCGAACTTATTAAAGGCAAAAGAGTCTTTTTGTCCCCTTAGCCCTTTGACTATAAATACAACACTTAGTGTAAAAAAATCACAGAAATGGTCTGGAGAAGCAGCAGCAACTCGTGCATGGAGAAAAAAGTGGAGAAAACCTAGGTTTTCTAATCTTTAAGCTTCCAAAACACACTTCTAGGCTTAGATTTTCACAAGACTTCCTTCTAGGAAGTTGTTCCCCACATCAAGGGATACATTCTCACCAATTGGTTCGGATGCACAGCAAACACAACTCCCTAGGGTTGAGAAAAACCCTTTTAGGTATGATATTTTGCTAAGTAAGGAATAGAGTTAAGTTTAGGAGTGTTTTATACGTTGATTGAGTGATTTATATGTTTAATTACTGTTAGAAAGTCACTTAGGATGTAGTTGCTTTGAAAACCTAGAGTTGGTTGTTTATGCACTTGTGTGTTTTTTGTATTCTTTGAAAATTTGGTAAAGTGATAAACATGAACCATGCCTATATGTATAATTCGTTGTATTCTAGCTTATGTTCATGTAGACAAAATCTTGTAGTTGGAAAGTTATGATTTATTCAATGTGTTGGTACTTTATGTATTTTGTAATCTTTGAGAATTTGTCAAAATGATGAACATGTAACTTGAAGAAATAGGCTAAAAATGGGGAAAAACTAGCTTGCAAAACTTTGAAAAAAAATTTGAAAACACAAAAAATTGGCTGCTAGACAGAGAAATTAGCCGTAGTCGCTACAGTGAAAATGCAAGAAAAATAGCCCAAGCATGCTAGGCCATGCCCCAGTTGTGCGCCAGCCCCAACCTGCGCATCCTCACGTGAGCCTGCGCCTGTCGCGTGCGTGTCGTGTGCCTTGCTGCCAGCCCTTGCGCGCTCATGCCCTTGCCTGCTTGACAGCCCATACGCAACAGCCTAATAACCCCCTAGCACCAGCCTGATAGCCCCCTGACACCAGCCCTTGGCCACCTTTTTTAGCCATGTTTGGCCACCCTTTTGAGCCATGTTTGGCCACCCTATTGGGCCATGTTTGGCCACTTTTTTGGGCCATGCTTGGCCACCTTATTGGACCGTGTTTGGCCACTCTCATGGGCCATGTTTGGCCATTTCCTTAGACAAGTTTCGGTAGACCTTTTAACCTATTCTTGGCCCATGTCTTAGGGTATTTGGGGCCCATTGAGTCCATTATTCCAAGACATTTTTAGAGATGTTTTGGGGTTGTTTTGGAAGCCATTTTTGAACACGACTTAAACTATTTTGAATATTAATTGGGAGGGATGTTTGAGTGACATTAGGAGACCATTTTGGTTAAGTCAAATAGCAAGTCTTCATTTCTAATTTTGGGAAAACATGGGGGAATGAATGCATAATCAACTAAATCCATCTCAATGGCCTTCCATTTACTTTTCTTATTTCATTTCACCCATTCCCTGGGTTTGTGGAAATTCGGGGAGTGACATAACATGTCCAATGACCAATTCAGTCGACTAGAGACACATTAAGTTAACTAAAACTGACAGAAGCTAAAGAACCTATACATCTCTATTGCGGAGGGATACCACTAAGATATCACTCAAGGTCCCAAAGTGTGAATTATACCTAGAAAGGGGGGAGGGGGTTTGAATAGGTAGAACTTGACTTAAAAATTTCTTTCAAATTAATTACAATTCTTGGTCAAACACAAAGATGACACAAGCAATAAGAAATCACTCAACATGATCAATCCAACATACATGTCCTTCCACCAATGAATTCACCAAGAATAATTCAATTCGTCAACCTATTAAAACTTCACCTAATTGATCAACTATATTGATTTTATATGCAATTTTCACAATTCAAAGCACATTGAACTAAGCTATCAATTTTTTATTTGAATTAATTTACGAAATCAAGTTTTTCAATATGTCTAATTAATGAAAAATTATAGAATTATGAAAAACTCAATTTTTAAAAATTAAGTGGAAGCAATTCAATTAAGCACATAGTAAATTGAAAGAGATGGAGAGAGAGAGAGAGAGAGAGAGAGAGAGATTGCAAACCGATTGATGACGGTAAAAATTGTCACGACCTGAAACCCACCCTATGTAGATTTTGTATCGCGAGACCTTGTGGCCGTCCTTATTTTTTCTTTCCTTGTATCAATGACAACAATGTATGATATAAAACTTAAACAATAAATCAGTGGAAGTATTTATTAAACATAATATGGTTTACATATATCAAAATAGGAACAAATATCACATCACCCTTAGGTGGCGAATACATGGGATAAACTATAACATCTTCTCTATTGCATCATCAAATGCTCTCCTATGTTCCTTAAGCTCCTACTGCTGTCTCGCAGCATTTTTTCCTGAAATAAATAAGTAAGTTTGGAATGAGCTAACGAAGCTCAGTATGTAAATTCTCTTCTCTCTGCCATGGGTTAGGGTCAATATAAAAAAAATACAATAAGGATGTGATAACATGATAGCCAGTCATGAAATAGAATGCTACTATAACCAATAAAAGAGAACACTTAAATAACCAATAAAATGGAATGCCAATATAGCCAATAAGATAGAACATCTTAATAATCAATGGAATGGAATATCAACGTAACCAATAAGACAGAGCATCTTAACAGTCAATAAAATGGAATATTGACGTAACCAATAAAACATAACATCTCAATAGTCAATGAAGTGAAATATCAACGTAGCCAATAAAACAGAACATTTCAATAATCAATAGAGTAGTGCGTCACAATAGCCAATGAATGAAAATGTCATAATAGTCACTCAACACAATAGAAGGTCATAATGATAATAAGTGAATATAAATGATTAGTACACGAAGTCATCAATAGAAGTCTGGTCAACAATAGTCATACTGTCATAATCATAGGATAACTGATAGTAAGTCAATGAATATGTTTTCAAAACATATGATCATTCATAAGGAAAATATGATCATTCAATGAGTTCAATAAAAAAACGATATCAATAAACACTGTGATGCATATTTTTTTCCTGCCATGACCTCAAAAGTAACTTTCCTGATTCATGGTATATCCTCGATAAGTATCATTCCTTAGTAACAGTATCCTTACTCAGTAAAAGTATCCTTCCTTAGTAACAATATCCTTACTTAGTAAAAGTATCCTTCCTTAGTATCCTTTCTTCCCTTGGTTCACTACCACACCGAACCCTTTACTTGGATTCACTCTCACACCTAAATCCCTTCCCTAATTCACTCCCATACCCGAATCCTTCCCTGAACCACTTCTTTTAAACCATATCCAAGATTCACTCCCACACCTAAATCATTGGATATTTCCATAGACTGTAACTTGTAGAACTGATAAAGCCATCGGATGGATGTTGTGACTGAGCACAACTCCGGGTATTCATAATATACAATAATCATCATAACTCTATAGAGAGTATATGAGTGGAATATTAATAACATGAACATAACAACCGGCCTTTCAAGGCATGGTACAAAGTGTACAATCATTTATGATAAAACATAGTAGTTTTGATCCTTAATAAACTCTACAAAATAGAACAAGTATCACATTATGGCATAAATAAACATTAGGCACATATTTCACAAAATAGAACATATATCAAATCGTGAAGCCAATAAACATTGCGTACACATAGGAGTACAACTTGGCAGTGATATGGAATATCATAACATCGTGACTTAGCTAGGAATCAATAGTACAAGTGTATAAGCAATTATGATCAAGGTATAATAGTCAGTTCTTAATAACTATCCATAAGATAGAATAATCATAGGACTCGTGGAGTCAATAACATCGAATACGTATAAGAGTACAATCTTGGCAATGAAAGGAACAATCACGGCTTGAGAAAACTATATGTAAAAGATCGGGTTCAATGTCATATAAAAGGTGTAAAAAATCATGATCAAGGTACAACAATCATTTCCTTAATAAGATTTATTAAGGTAAGAACAATCATCAATCATGGAATCAATAACATGGTGTACGTATAAGAATACAACATTGGTAATAAAAGAATAGCATGGCTTGAAAACCCACATGTAAGAGATCCAAGATTTACTTACCTTTAATACCGTGTCCTAACTCAGTACTGTGTAACATTTTCCTTCTCTTTTGACTTTCCTATCATTCAGTAAACATATTTCAATTAATACTACATATGGCCTATTGCCCTAAATTTAGTCAATTCATGTATATCCATATCATAGGCATCTTATTTGGGAAAACAGACTCCATTATTGAGTTCGAAATACCAAATAGAATAGGTTTAGGCTTTCATGGCTTTTAATTTGGGTTTGGGCATCACTAGGGGCATAATGGTCTTTTTAGCATTTCTACGGGTCTTTATTTTTTGAGATCCCGTCTAGTAAAACGGACCCCTCCATTGACTTTAGAATATCCGAGATAATAAGAAAACATTATTCTTTTATCATTTTTGGACTTCGGGTCATTTAACAATAATTATCATTTATCTAATTATTTTATTTATTTATTTTATTTAATTAATCATTTATAATATATATATATATATATATATATATATATACACACATTCTGTGAAACAAGATCACATATGCCTCAGTGGCACAGTGGTCTGTGTCTCATGGTTAGGATCCTACCTACTACTTGGTCCTTGGTTCAATTCGTGGGGGCAGCAGCCCCTGCGTATTTTTTTTCTTTAATCTTCTAAACCAAACAATGAACTAGGTTAAAACAGGGATAGGATAACCCCATTCCCAAATAGTATAAAATCCAATTTCATATCCCACTAGCCAAACAGTCCAACATATATATAATTAAAATAGTGATACTTAAAACGACATAGTATCCATGCCCAATAGCCCCACACAACACCGTTTTGGTGTCACTGTGCCTTGTCTTCCCCTCTATTCTCTGACGAGTCTCTGGTCACCCTCTCCGGTGACGGTGATCGAAAATTAGAAAATCGTATTTTTCAAACTCGATTTTTCATGCAGTTTTCGAACCCCTCTTTCATTCTAAACTGTTCTAAATTACTTTTAAAGCACTTAGATGACATTTTGGGCTTCCAAAATTTAAACAACAGTTATACAAACCAAAGTTGCAGTTTTTCGACCACCCCTCTATCTCCCTCATTCCCTCACTGTTTTTCTTGCCGTTTGTTCCTAAATCCATCTTTTTCTCTCTAGATTAATAGTACGTAACTATATACAAGCTTTAAGTATGTTTAAATAAAACCTAAAAATGAATTTATAGAGAATAATTTGTTGCTTACCTTCTCGGTGACTACCCCTTTTCCCTTTTTTTTTTTTTTTTTTCTTCTTTAGTTTTCCTCTTGTCTTTTCTTCTGTATTTTTACGCTTAAGCATGCAGTGCATGCATTTGCTTTTATAGCAAAAATGCCCACCGCCTCTTGGTTCTCTTTCTCTCTCCCTCTCTCTCTCTCTCTCTCTCTTTCTCTCTCCCCCCTTTTCTTCCTCCCCATTTCGTTGACTTTCCTTTTTGTTCTTCCTGCTTTTGTTGACTTCTCCTTATGCTTTTACTTCTCTTTTCTTCTTTAACGTTAAACATTGAAGGCTTGAGAGATTTTTATCTCATATATATATATATATATAGATATTTTATATTCATTCTCTCTCTGTCCTTATGTAAATATCCCCTATATTATATAGTATATAATATAGCTGTATACCTTATAACATAATATAGTATATATATATATATATATATATATCTCTCTCTCTCTCTCTCTATATATATATATATATATTTCCCACTGTCGGCAGCCCACTCAAAACACACACACACACACCAGCCCTCTTTTCTTTCCTTTTCCTCATTTTCTCTTTTCTTTTGCATGCATTTATAGTGTATATATATATATATATACACACACACACACACACACACTATACTGCATATATATATTGTTGTTATTTTATGCTTATATATATTTGTATATAAATATACTTACACACATATACACACTAATATATATATTTATATTTATATTTATTTATATATGTCCATATATACATTTATTTTATACATATGTATATATGTATACTCATACATATAAATGTATACATGTACATAGGTGTACATATTCATGTACATATTGGCGTACACATTTTTTTCGTGCAAATCCCTGTTCATCGTACTGGTAGTCCCTCGGTATTCGGTATGGCTTGTAATCTACGTCACGGGTCTAATATCATTTAGGTACTCGAAACTATACATCGATCTCATCAGAATGGCAGCTCGGCCTATAAATCTGTTTTACGCTAGCTGACCCGGTCTATTTCGGGTCGTGGTATTACAAAAAGTACCAAGGATAACAATCTTTGGAGTGAAACTCTAGAGTTGGGCTAATGCCCTAGAAGGAATGCACTATGATGGAAAGTGAAATACAACGAATCTACGAATGAGCTAAGTACCTAAAGCTCTCTTCTAATGGATTATGTTTTCAAATTCCCCTTGAATCCTCAAGCTTCTCATGGCCAATCCTTCAAAAAATTGGACTCTTCCATGGTCTCGAACTCTTCCGATCAAGCGGCTTAACAATCGCGAATCCTCACAACCTCGATGTACATCAATCGCTTAACACCAATTCCTCATGCTTGAACTCCATCTATCGTTAATGGTGAATTTGATGTGAACCAAGGCTCTTTAGATCTGATTTAGATTGTGTGGATTATCAAATGCAATCAATGAAAAGGAGTAGAGATGATTATGAATGTCATGTTTGAATGATCTCTCACAAGAGCTTCAAGATCTATTAACAAATTAGCTCTCATAATTTGAGACCCTTTCACTTTGTTTTCAGCAACTCTAAATCGTATTTTCGTCTATTATTGTAAAGAGCTTGATTGATCCCAAATGGCTAGAAATCAGAATATAAATATATTTTTCGCCTAAGGTTCGTTCGAACGAACAAGGAACGAATATCAAAGAGCATAACTCTGAGGTTGTAGCAATTCGTTTGATACAGAATGTTCAAATGAATGAAAATGAATGAGAACGAACTTCTCTATTATTCATTTGAATGAGCCAAGGCTTCATTCGAATGAGCAACAGAGAGTTGCTTATTCTTTCTTGTTTTGTGAATTGAATTTTTCTCTTAAGTATTTTAAAGATGCATTTTGGGAGAATTAGTTCACAATCACAAGTTAATCACATACATGATGTTATGATAAAAACTATATGCAATGCATGCATGATGTGACTGTGTGAGATCTAAATCAAATATAAAATTCCATTTTACCCTTCGAGAACCAAGTCAATCGGTAATGATACACGGTAATGTCTCTTGGATGAACTTGGAGAAGAACGGGCATTGAGGTACTCACTCGTAGGACTTATATAAGGATTACACACAAAGTTTTTTGTCAAATCGGATTAGCTAATTACAAAATTGGACCTCATGGTCCTAACAATCTCAAACTATCAGTCGACTGAATGGGAGAATCAATCAACTAAATGGGAGACTCAATCGACTGGTATCTAGACTCAGTTGACTGGAAGGTTAACAGAAAGATATAGACTTCCAATTATGCTTTGCATTCTTTTGCCCAAACAACATTGTTATTGAATACCTTATTTACATTAAATGCCATTTAAGTAATACTTAAGACATTATAATGTAAATAAGGAAGTACCCTCTATTTGGAACCAATAAAAATAGTTCCAAGGCCTAATTTCTTAAGAATAAAAAGTCAACTCTCCATTTCAAGAACAAAATTCTAAAATTTATGAAAATGCCGCCTTGGACCATAGCTAGTTGGGTGGGTTGCCCTTTAGCTAAAATTTATTAAAAATCATTTTTTGACTATTGGATACCTAAAAAACAATTATTAGGACTTTTGCAAGACCAATTCTAAGGATTTTAAATAACTAATTTTCTAGGCCTTAGCACGATAGCACATTGGTCAAACCTAAGTATTCGGGAGTCAAGTTGACTTCCATTGACCTGAAAAGGTTGGGCTATCATATATTGATATTCCTTAGTAACTTTCCATCACTGCTCGAGTCTTTAGGACTCGGGTCATGATAGAATGGTATTAGCGTTCTAGGTTTAGAATACCTAGGGACGAAGAGATTGAACTTAAATTTCTTGGACCAGCGAAACTTGTAGGATTAAGATGAGTTAAGTATTATAAATACTAGTAGAATTCTAAAATTGAATGTAATATTCAAAATAATCCTAGGAATGAAATTATAAAAATTTGACATATAAGTATTTGTTGTACCATAGCTTGTCTTGACGGACAACCCTAGTTTGTCAATTGCCTATTAGGTTTGATTATACTTGTTAAAGTAACCTTAGTGGGAAAAATTCATGCCATGCTTACTCAGGCTTGTTAAATGAGTTATAAGGAGAATTGCTTGTATACCATATAAGAATTTTTCATGTTACGTGAATATATTTATATGTATATATTTAAATGATACTTATTGTGTCTTGTGATGGTATTATGTGATGCACTATGGATATAATGCAAAATGTTAAGAATTGTTTGAGATTAAATTTGTTGTAATCTTTACCTTGTGTTAGCATGTGTGATTTGGTGCTTATTTAATAATAATACATGTTTTAGTTGTTTGATAATGACATTCTTTTTGCATTTTTATGAACAAAAAAAAAAAAAAAGAAAGAAAGAAAGAAAGAAAAGAAAGCGAAGCAAAGAAAACGAAGAGCATAAAATACTTAAATTATTTAGTTGCTTGTCAGATAATGCTGTTAATTACAATTGTTTAACAATAATATTTCTAGTGTACCTATAAATATAACAAATGTAGTATACCCTTAATGCTAGAAGCACTAGCATTGTGTGTAAAGAAAAAGTGGATAATACTAATGAAGCTGAAACACACTCCTATTGAACCTAGTGATAAATCCTTAAGAGTATGTTGTTGATATTATTCATGATAGGGAGAAAGAGATAAATTGATTGCCTAGGGTCAAAGACTAGAAATGAAATACAACTTGAGTTATATGATGAAGATACGTTGAGATAATATGAACAATACTTGCTAGATAAAACTTGAAAACCTGGAAGTAGTTACTTGCATGGAAAGTAAACCACAAGTTAAAATTGAAATAGGGAGTTGTTATGTCAAATGACATTTAAAATGAAAATAGGAGTTGTTATACTTAATGATACGAGAGTTGAATTTCTATGTTTAGAATCGTGATTCTTGGAAACTTGTAGGTTTTATAGTCCTGAGAGATTAAAAAGGGTGGAAAGGAAAAATTATGAATCAAATGTTAGACATGCAATGGATATATTAAATATGTTGAGTTTAATATAAAGTTGTATATTAATGTATATAGTAAACATATGAATGAAATTAAGCACATGAAACTTGAGTTATTGCCTAGTATGATTATGAGAAGCCTAGTGAATGTTCTTTACTTAATGCCCTTATTTCAGTATAAGAAGATGCAGCCTTCATGAAAACTAAAGGGGAGTAGTTTCCTCATCTTATGGGCCAGTGGAAAAGGCTTAGATCCTCGGAGACATGGCTAAGGCCATAAAACACCTAGCTAAAGTAGCACATTAGGATGCCCAATAGTACCTTAAATGAACAATACCTAGAGCTTTAATGATTAGGAAAGGAAAAAAAATTGCAAGGATCCGAAAAAATTTTGTTTTTATTTATAAAATATTTTTTTAATTATTATGAAATGTGTATTATGTATGTGTAGGTATATATGTATATAGTGGAATATATATATATATATATATATATATAGATATAAAATATATGCATGTGTGATGTGTATGTGCATACATCTATATATATATTTAATGAATTGTAGATATAAATGTATATATATTAAAAAGAAGTGGGAAACAGGCTATGTGTGTGTGTGTGTGAGCCTGCAAGGACGGCTAAGAGGTGGTGTGTGTGTGTGTAATATAATATATATATATATATATATATATATGGAAAACCAAAATACAAGCAAGCATTAAATGCATTCTGAAAAGGGAGAGAAAGAGGAAGTGATAGAACAGTAGAGAAAGTCAGAAAGGGGTAGGGAGAGAGAGAAAAACCATGGGCTGTGTGGGTGGTTTTATATATATATGTGTGTGTGTGTGTGTGTGTGTATAGATACGGTTGGTTTGTGAGAAAAGCAGAGGAGATAAGAAAGAGAGATAGAGGGACTAAGAGCATCCTAAGGAGTGCAGAAGGCCTAAGAGTAGAGAACAAAGGTGGGAGTTCAAAGGAAAAGCGAGAAAAATTCAGAAAAAAGAGAGGTGAGCTTGATTTTTGTTTTTAAATTTTTAATACATGATACTTATTTTAAAGAGTAGGTTCTTATTAAGCATGAAATAAGAGTTTTATTGTAATTTGAATCGAGTTAAAAGATCAAGAAATGGGGAAGAAATCAAAGGTTTCAGGTCTAGGGTGAGCAATACAGTTTTTAATATTTAATGTATCAAACCCAAAACAAATGATGGGAAATTAATCCCCTTGAGTGCAGAAAAATAATGGAAAAATATTAGGACCAAAACAGTAAAGGAACAAGCTTGAAAATAGGAAATCTCAGTTGGCCGGAGCTATGGTTCTCAGCCATTTCATGGAGATCTAATTGATAGGAATGAAAAATAAGGTTAGGGATGGGATCCATGAGAGAAAAGGGAAGAAAATGGTGCTTGAAAAATAGAAAAATTCGATCAGAATGGGGTCACCGGCACCGGAGAAGACGCCGAAACCTCGCCGAAACCCTACCAGAAAGTCGGAGAAGAAGGAAACTGTTCAGGGTCTTGGGTTTGGGTCGGGTTCGGATCAGTTCGGGTCAGATTAAAACCTACCCACCCACACGTGTCAGACGCATGTTATAAATTAAAATGGGATTGGAGGTGTTTGGCTACAGGTTTAGTAAATTGAAATTGAAATTGAAATTAAGGATAGGGATATCTTATCCCTGTTTTAGGATTTAGCCATTGTTTAGCTATCCGGATTGAGAATAGGAAAATCAGGAATTCTGATTTAACCCCTCAACTTTTTGAAATTTTAATTTGACCCCTAGAACTTTTAATAATTATAGTTTGACCCCCCCTAAATAAAATATTAATTTAATTAATTAATTAAAAATAAAAAAAATAACAAAAATGCCACTGAGTCAAAAAACAGTCAAACGAACTCTGATTAAAGTAAACAAATAGTGAATTTTTATTATTTCGAGCATTCCAGACTCAACCATGGAGTCCGATTTGCGAAAAGAGGTCTCAGGATGTAAGAACCCATAAAAGTGCAAAATAATCGTTTTGCCCTTTTTAGTACAGAAGTCCAAATTGAATTCCGCGAAAGCCTAAACTGACTTTCTTTAACATTCTGGACTCAATGGTAGAGTCTATTTTAGCAAAATAGAAACTCATGAAATAAAGACATAAAATTTTATGAATAACATAATTTAAGTAGCAAAGGAACTGAGTTACATTTCATGATTTTAGGGACATTGAAAGGCAAAGAGAAGACGGTCTGACCTTCTATATTCTCGTTGTTAGTTCAGTTACATTGCGAGCACGATTTTTTAGGGTTGAGACCAACCCATCAGGTATGATATTTTACTAAGTAAGGAATAGGATTAAGTTTAGGAATGATTTTCCTGTTGATTGAATGAGTCATATGTTTATTTGATGTTAGAAAATCACATAGGAAATGGTTGCTTTGAAACAAAACCTGGAGTTGATTGTTATGTGTTTATGTGTTCTTTGTTATCCTTTGGGAGTTATGATTTATTTCATGTGCGGGTGCCGTGTGTGATTATGCTTTTGGAGAATAGGTTAAAATTGTGAATTTGTGAATCGAGCATGTGTTTAAATTGATTGTGTATAGCACGCATACATGTGGAATGAGTTTCATGATTTAAATGTTATTATTGCTTAAGTACAATGCATTATTTAAAGCATGCTTCATGTGTGGATAAGATGTTTCATTGATATTGCATTGTTGCATGGTGGGATCAAAGCATATTGGCATAGTATGATTCCTTGAAAGTATGGTGTGGGTTGAGCAATTGGTACCCAGTATCCAACGGATGTGTTCCGTGAACGGGTGTTGGTGCCTAGGATCCAACGGATGTGTTCCGTGAACGGGTGTTGGTACTCAGGATCCATCGGATGTGTTCTGAAAATGAGACATGGGTGTGGCATACAGCTGCATGAGTGTGTCACGCATATTCTCATGATCATCGTATTAAGGAATTCATGGATGTGGTGTAGAGTTTGTATGAATGCGTTATGAATCTTGTCAGTGCATGATATGGATGAATTGTATGACATGTAGATATAACTGTACACTTGCACATGCCACGCCTTAATTTTGTTCCTTGCATTAGCATTGTATTATACCAACAGTTGAGCTGACCCATTCGTGGGATAACATATTATAGATGACGCTCCCAGCACTTGAGACTTGAGGAAGTCTTGCAGAGTGGAGGAGACATGAGCTTAGAATGATTTTTGGCTCTTGGGGGCATATTTTGAGATGTAAGGGCTTAAGCCCGAATGATATGAATGATATGTTTATCGAATGTACATAGGTTAATTTGCTAGGACCAAGCCAACCTAGGTGGAAAACTACCCAAGGACAACTTATATTCTATCATTGTCGTCAACCCGGACATCGTAAATGGGAATCTCCAAAGAGGGTGCTAACCCAGAGTAAGGTAGTGAAAACTGTAGAATGCTACAAGTGTGGCCAGTTAGGCCATATTAAGAAATATTATCCACAAGGAAATGGTGCTCTCGAAGTAGTAGGACCACCCCAGCTTGTATCACTAGCCCAAGTTCATAGACACATCCATGAGGTTACCATTACTTTAGCAAATGATCCATTGAAGGGTCAAAGGAGAAACTATCAGGACTGTGGTGGTAACATAGATGTTAATCCCATTATCATGAGAAGAGAATCGCCAGGACCTTCAGACACTAAAGGTATATCTCAAATAATAAATTTTCATGTACTTGTGTAAGATTTGTTCTAGCTATCAGTATAAATAAGAAACACATGTAAAGTAAGAGCAAAGATTGCACCAAAATTGCATGGAATGAGAATTGGTAGAAGTTAAACATAAGCAAGTGTAATAAAATAGGAAATATATAATTGGAAGCTACTTTTAAAAAAAAAAAACTCATGTGATATGTTAAAAACATAGGGAGTTAAAGAAATTAATCATGGTGATCATAACAGCAAAATTGTGAGTTTTATAACTTTGAAGGGGTTTATAAGAAATAAAGTTATATGTTATGTTGCCTTTGAAAGGTAATTGACTTAATGTAATTTAATGTAATTATCTAAAATAGATAAGGTTCCTTGAAACTCCATAAAGGATTAATTTGGGTGACAAAGGGGGAAAAACATGATTATGATTGTAAAGAGTAAAATGAATGAGTGTAAACTAATGTAAAGAGTAAATGAGATCCAGTGGATGAAATTCCTATTGTTAATAACATGGTGGACTTAGTGACCATAATTGATTAGGGTGCAAGACTTCAAATGTTTTGGGATTTTGCTTCACGGAAATAGATGATCCATGAGAATTACGCCTTGAATTCAATCAAGATGAAATTGTAAGCACTATGAAAAAGTTAAGAAGAACTAAATCACAACAAACTAATTTTACAATACATAGATTAATAGTATTATTGTGAATATAATTATATTATTGAGAATATGAACTTAATTGATATAAATGCAATAGAGATATTAAGTAACAGTAACATGAATTAACAATGTGAAATGTTTTTGTAGCTGAGGATATGATTAATGTTTGATGGGTATTAGGTTCTGCGTTACAAGTGATGGACGGGGCCCTCATCACCTAGTAAGAAAGGGAGTTGTAATCTTAGAGAATGCTACCAGTTACTATGAGTGGGATTATCTAGAATGAGACTGGGAATTAGGCTTAAGTAGACTAAATGATAATGGTATAATAAGTTTGGGATTGAATATTAATTAAATATGAAGCTTATTTTGGAGACTATTGATTTTGTATAGACGTGAATATTTGGAGACTTGATATGAATATGAAAATGGCTAAGTTTTGAGAATTACGAAGTTTTGATATCTATAATGGGACTAGATCTTGGACTTGGCCTTAAGACATTATATATTAGGCTATGATAGCTGATGATATGCTTAGGTGCAGAGACTATGATTAAATAGCAGTATGGAACATTTGGCTTAGTTTTCGAGGACAGTGTAAAGTTTTGAAAAATCAGGATAAATTTTTCATTTTTGCTAGTAGGGCACATTCATGCGCTATTTGCTGGTAGGGCACTATACATGCATCATTTAGATATAATTCATAGTTAGAAACATAATTTGAGTATACCATATAAAGGAAATATACTTAGAATATTAAAATACACCTCACATGAGAATTTGAGCCTAATTAGAAATAGTTTGAAAAAATGATCAAAAAGGGCATCCCAGGTGGGCCTGTCTGCAACCGCCAACAGGCGAAAATAAATTTTTTAGAAAAATATCATTTAAAATAATTTTAAGAACTTTGGATAAAGTAGAATGTCAAATTGAGCCATTTCGGGATGGGTTGTAGTGTAATGGGATCCTGCGGCTCATTAATGGCAAAAGGGTCTTTTCACCCCTTGGCCCCTTTACTATAAATATGAACCTTGGCAAATAAAATTATCAGAAATGGGTCTGAGAAAGCGCAGCAGGTCGTGCATAGAGAGAAAAGGTGAGAAAAACCTAGGTTTTCCAACTTTTTACCTTCCAAAACTCATCTCTAGCCTTGGAATTTCACAAGGCTTCCTTCTAAGAAGTTGTTCTCCATCACGAGGGCTACATTCTTACCAATTAGTTTGGCTGCACAGTGAGCAAAACTCCCTAGGATTGAGAAAAACTCTTTTAGGTATGATATTTTGCTAAGTAAAGAATATAGTTAAGTTTAGGAGTGTTTTTATATGTTGATTGTATGATTTACATGCTTACTTGTTGTTAGAAAACCACCTAGCATATAGTTACTTTGAAAACCTAGGGTTGGTACCTTGTGTACTTATGTACTCTTTGAAAATTTGGTGAAATGATGAACATGTAACTTAGATATATGTATAATTCATTGCATTCTAGCTTATGTTCATGTAAACAAAGTCTTGTAGTTTGAAAGTTATGGTTGCTTAATGTATTGGTACTTTGTGTACTTGTGTAATCTTTGAAAATTTGTTTAAGTTATAATCATGTAACATGATTATATGTGTAACTGATTAGATTATATGCTAAGTTCATGTAGACAAAGTTTTGTAGTTTAAAAATTATAGTTTGCTTTATGTATGATGCATTATTTAAGGCATACTCCATGGGTTTGAAAAACGCCTCATTGAAATTGCATAGAAAAATCAAGGCATCTTGGCATACGTGAATATTTGAAAACATGGCGTGTGTTGAGCACATTGGTGCTATGCATTATGAGGGTATAGATCCTAATTACGCTCAAAGAATAACGCGGTAATTGTAGTGTAGCTTTGGGGTGTCGATTCTACAAGGAGACTAAATTAAAATAATAATAAATAGAATTTCTGAAGCTAGAGAAAGTATTAAACGGTTAACGAGAAAATAAAAATATAAACAGTGATTTTTGAATGCAAATTAAAAATTAAACAATTTGATTAATGAAAGAAAATACTCAAATTTAACAAACAGTGGAGTGTCGGGAATCTCTTGCACATATCTGGTATTTTAATTATTTTTAATTCCCTAATAACTCAATTGAGGAATTAAATCCCAAAAATCTCAATCGGAAGATATACAATTACGAACCACAATTAGACTGAAAATAACCCTTTGAAAAATCATTCAACACTTTTAAATCACACAAGTTATTATTCATATTGAAAAAACCCAACGACGACAATATACCCAACAAGTAATATTGCAGTAGAGAATTGAATCAATATAAATATTTAATTGTTTCAAAAATAATCAAAATATTAATCCATTCGATAGAAAAAGCATGACTGAATCTATAAAGCATGACTGAATTTATAAACGGACTAAACCCTTTAATTATTCGGACAATAAAATTCCAACAATTAATTATGAATGATCATCAAAGAATTTAACAAGTGAAAACTATGTACAGGAATCAAAAATAAATTAAAATAACCATCTAATATGCAAGTTCATCCCTAACTCCACTTAAAAATTTAGTTACCCATGTCCAGAACGGGTAACATAAACCTCACGGAAAAACACTGAGCCATGAAATTTTCTGTTCTGTTCTCCTTTGCGCAGCAGCCGCGGCTCTGCTCTCTGTTCTTGTTGCAGCCGCCCCAGGCTCCGTCCTATCTCCCCCTAATTTCACTTGACTTTGCGCCCTAATGCCTTCGTACTGGGCTTGTGCATGGGCCCACTTTAAAGCTAGCCGCACCATGCCTTGTCTATGGCCTTGCATCAGCCGCCATTAAGCCCAGTAGCTGCACGATTTTCCCTTGCTGAATTCCTTTCTTGGTTGCGCCCAGCCACTAGCACATGGGCCCCTCTGCACAAGCCAAATGCTCCTTTGACTTTATTTTCATTGCTTTTCTTTTGGTCAAATCTCCAAGCATGCAGCAGCTTTTATTTTTCTTTTTTTTTTATTTTTTTTTTAATTTTTCTTTGATGATTTTTTAATTCTTGAAATGGTGTATTTCCAGCCGCCTACAGCCAGCAGCGTCCCATCTTTACGCTCTATTTTCTATGAGATAACGACTGAATCTTGACTTAGGTTCTTCACAAAAGGTGTAGCCTCGGATGAGTAGATAATTTTAGGTTCAAGAATCATCTGATTTGGACTTCAGAAACTCAAGTTATGGCCCCTTCAAGTTGGCTGGACAAACAGAATTTGGAGCAGCTTCTCAGACCTGATTTCAAAACAATGTTTGGAGGCCCAAACGAATTCCGATTTTTGCAAACCAAACCTTTCTGAAAACCCCAAGACGTCCTCTAAAAACTTCATGAAGACCATTTTCTCATTCTGAAACTGTAATGCCATCCAAATCTCAATTGAAACTCAATGGTCGAATCTGCCAAAAAGCCAAAAATAGTTCCAAAAATATTAAGTGTAAAGCGCAATTGCAAACTATCTGTCGCCAAGAAATAATGTAATATTTGAGATATAAAATCTTATAAATTAATGCTCAAATACCTCTTGTTGTAAATAGAAATAAATAAAATAATATCAATTATATTCCCACATTTCTATCTACTTTCTACCATTTTAATCAAATAATGGGATATTTAGAGTGCACTTTTGTGCACTTATCAGATCCTGTGGTGAAAACTCAAAATTGGCCATGGTACTCGCGATCCAACGGGGACGGACCGTGAAGCGAGATATACAACAGTACTCGCGTGCTAATGGGGAAGGACCATGAAGCGAGACATATGTTGGGCATAGAGTTGCATGTGTGTGTCATGCATATTGCCATTTCATTGCATTGATGAATTGGAAGGCATATAGCTTATAAATAGTTCACTTTACACATGCCACGCCTTAACTTTGTTCTTTATATTAGCATTATGTCATACAAGCCATCATGCTTACTCTTTATGGGATTACATATTACAGATGAGACTCTCGGTACTTGAGACTTGATGAAGTCTTGAAGCATGAAGGAGGAAGTGGACCTTGAAGAACATTTGGCCCTTGGGGCATATTTTTGGTTGTGTAAGGGCATAAGTCCCATAGAATTTATTGTATGTTTAAAAACTTAGACCTTGTGTAAGTTATGAACTAAATTTTGTGTTGGATAGTATGTAATTGAGTATTGAATGTATATGAGGAGCATAGAGCTCCATATAGTTATTTATTTTTTTAAACAAAATTATGGATATTTAAAATATGACTCTATACAAAATGAATATTCTATTAGGTGTTGTTGGTATTGAGGAGGATGATGAGGAGGAATGAAATAAGGAAAAAAAGTTAATAAACAAAAGAGACTATGGTAAAAATTTTCAAGAATAGCAACTAGGTTGAGTGGAGCGGGAGAGCATGCCTAGATTTTCTAAGTAAGGGATTAAATGACTTAAGAAGAAAAAGAAAGGTAAAGAAATGAAAGATAGGGAAAAATTAGTTCAAAAATTATTTGAAGTCGAAAAATTAGAAAAAAATGGTAAAATGGTCATTTTACATGTTATAGAGTCCCACACCAAGTTTGGTGATGAAATAAATTGAAATGAGTATAAAAATGTCAAAATCAAGATTTTAGGCCAAAGTTGAAATTTTAGCACTGTAGCAATTTAGCTACTGGAAAACTGTAGCAAAAATTTCAAAAATCAGATTTTGGGTCCAGCCCCCCACGCGCACACCGGCGAGCCCTGCGCGCTTGCTACCCCCTACGCCCACCGCGTGCTTGACACCCCCCTTGCGTGCTTGCGCCTAACCCCTTGTGTGCCCAGTCCCCTACACCTCTTGTCACCGACTTTGGTCACTTGCCTTGGGCCATGTTTGGCCAACCCATAGGCCATGTTGGCCAAACCCCTTGGCCATCCCTAGGCCATGTTTGGCCACCCTTTTGGGCCATGTTTGGCCACCTCCTTAAACAACTTTTGGTGGACTTTTTGACTTATTCTTGGCCTATGTCCTAGGGTATTTGTCGCCCATTTGGACCAGTTGTTCCAAGGCATATTTAGAGATATTTTGGACTATCTTGGAAACCATACTTGAACATGACTTAGACTAATTTTGACTATTGGTTGGGGGAGATATTTGATTGGCATTTGAAACCCATCTTGGGTAAGTCTAGTAGCAAATTTTCATTCTTAATTTTAGGAAAACATGGGAAAATAAATATGTAATCAACTAAATCCATTTAATGGTCCTTTATTAAATTTTCTTAATTCATTTCCATTCACTCCCCAAGGTTTTAGAAATTCGGGGCGTGACAAACAGGGTGTAAACTTTTATAATGCCTGGACAGGGTGAAAGCCCTTATAATGCCTGGATAGGGAGTATGCCCTTATAATACTTGAACATGGGGGTAGGCCTTTATAATACCTAGCCTTTTGTGTTGGGGATAGCGTCTCCCTTCAGCTTCGGGCCATGGGAGGCAGGCCAAGCCTTTGCGTCAGTAAGCCCAAGAATGGAAACGGGACCTTTGGATGTTTGGCCAGTCCGAAGTGGGAATGATATTAGATGTTGGTCGATCCCACATGTGATAGGGTACAGGCCCTAGATACCCGGGATTATTGTGATTTTAAAAGGGTTTGAGCCCTTGAAACTTGAAATTTTGATTTAGAGATAAGCACTTTGGCAGAAGGACGGGCCTTAATCCCAATTTACAGACGTGGTCTAGATTTGATTACAAACATGGTTCGATGTTGCTGTACAGATTGAGAATTCGGAATGAGGGTTCGGGCCCCTAAAACCTAGAATGTGTTATGGACATGGTCTGGAAGGGGAATTGGGATAGAATTTGGGATGAGTGAGATGAGATTGTGAATAGTTACATTCTTTGGCACATTAGAAGTGAGAAATGGATTTGTGATAAAATATGTGAAGGCCTGAGTGCCTATGATGAGAGTTGAGAATTATGTATGTGTATTTGCCTCTCTCGATTTAGAGATGAATGATTCAAGATCATGAGTTGTTTTTCTGTAGGGCTATGTGCTTGTGATATGAATTGAAAATATTAATTGTGTTGATGTAATGACACTTGATAGAGTGATGTGACGAGTCTAATAGTGACTCATATTACTTCTTGCTGTGGTAGTACAAGTATATGAATATATAATTGTCATATGATCTATGAGTTCTTAATAGATACATGATATAAATATGAGATTGTTGAGGATAACCTGTTAGCATTTTGTAAATTCATATGATGATGGCTTTGAGGATTTTGTTATAGACCAGGTGTGTTCCTTATATCGTGATATGATATGATATAATAGTAGTCGACTATTAACATTGATAGCCTAGCCTAAGAGTAAGTGATGTACCATGATGAGCCTTAGAGGATTCTTATTCCAAAAATAAATATGAAATGGCGTTGAGTACAATTTAAAAGATTAGGCAAAATAGTAAGGATATATAGGAATACATACGTAAGTATACGTTAATAATACTTAGAGGTTCTAGAAGAAAGATAGTAAGAAATTTATTTTTCCATGGAAACTCAAATTGGGAAGCCTATAATATGGTCATGCTAATTTCTGTGTAGAGGTTTTATTGATGGTATGAAATTACTTTGAAAATCCGTAAGGAATGTTGTATGTTTGAGGTGATAAGTATTTATGATGTTATTGGTAACCTTACTAGTGATGTAATGGACATGTTCATGAATGGATAAGATGTGATTGATAAGACAATTCACTTTTATTAATAGATATGCATGTGACCTTATTTTCTGATACACTATGTAAGATGATGTGCAATATATATATGTGTGTGATTTTTTTTCAGAAGGGTGTGTTACACTTTAATATGATTGCTTACCTATGAAGCTTAGACACCAGGAGACATATGGTAAGATGAGGTCTAGTGAGCCAATACTTCCCTATTCGGGTGAGGACACACATTCCAATACCCTATAGGCTAAAGGGTTGAGGTGTAAAGGTTGT
This sequence comes from Nyssa sinensis, assembly GCA_008638375.1. NCBI lineage: Eukaryota > Viridiplantae > Streptophyta > Magnoliopsida > Cornales > Nyssaceae > Nyssa > Nyssa sinensis. Next base: position 30,378,082 of record CM018031.1, read on the forward strand.
CATGGGGGTGAAACATGGCTTATGTAGCATGTGGGGTAGACATTGAGTAAGTTAGCACTTAGGGAATAAAATTAAGTGACATTGTGAGCTAGTGATGAATTAATAAGACAAGTAAGCTTGAAAATAGTAATAACATTAAAGCCTAATGACATAGATTAGAAGACTGTAACAAAAGAAAATTTATGTTTAAGATATTTAGGATCTTCGTATCCTTGGGATAAGTTATCTAACCTGGTTTGGAACATGTACAAGAAAACTTTAAGAAGCCTATAAATGCCTTGTAACATGTGAACTCTTATGAATAATCAAACATGAATAGATGCAAACAAAAGGGGTGAGGTTTATAGTATAATCATCTTTGACAGTAGGCGACGAATGGCTTGATCAACAACGAATGAATATAAGATAACTGTTGGGTAAGAATATTGTAACATTTGTGAATGTTCTAGATTATATCTACTCAAATTTACTAAATTTGGGATTGTATCTAGGTACCTTGAAAGGGAACCTCAATATTGATGTGAATGCTATAGGGTGAAATCTCTTATGTTTGGCAAACAAAATAAATAAGAACATTGGAGATCAATAAACGAAAATATTTGTGATCAACCTTGAGAATTACCTAGAGGATAATAGGTATTATGGTCATCTAGAATTGGGTAAGGAAATCATAAGTGATTAATCTAAGTGTCTAAAATGTGGGAGCAATAATGAACCAAATTTTGAGGATGAAATTTCTTTTAAGGAAGGAAGAATGTAACGTCTTGTAGTTTTGTAATATAAAATAAGTAGACTAAAATATTAGTAATATATTATTATGGCGTATAATTGATTTAATGTATCAAATAATGGTTTAGAAGTTTTTTAGAGATTATTGGGCCTTATTTAAATCCATTAAATGATTATAGGGGCAAGATGATCATTTTACTATCTTCGCAGGTCTATGTGAGTGAGATACCTTGGAAATACTATAATGAAATTAAATGAGTATTATAAATGCTAATGAAATTGATAAATGAATGGTGTATAAATAGAATGCCTATAAGGGCAAAAGTAAAAAGAAGGAAAGCCACGAAGTGAAGGGCAAAAAGGTAAATTAGAGGAAATAGGAGTATAAAAGGAAGATTAGGGTTAGAGAATTCATTATTCTCTAGCACTTTCCCTCCCTGTCATTTTCTTTCTCTCCCTCTCCCTCTCTATCTCTTTCTATTCAACTAGGCACAAAGCCCATTTTTCTCTCTATTTCCCTTTTATCTCTTCAACCTAAGGCCAAATCTAAGAAACTAAAGCTAGGGTTTCTCATCTAGAGGTTCCCTACCACGATTCCAAGCTAGGGCAAGGAAGAATCAAGAGAAAATTACAAGTTTTCAACTAGGGTTTTCAAGATCTACGAGATTTGAGGTAGGTGTTTTTGACCTAAGGATGAGATAAAAGTGTGAATATGCGTGATGTATGATATATATGTTTCTCGTGGAGTGATATTCATGTTTGCTAGGTTTTGTAGTGGTAGAAATCATGGAAATATGTCAAATCTTGTATCTTTATATAGGATTGGTTTTATTTTCTACCTTATTGTGTCCTTCCTTGTGTTCAAAGTCTTTTGGATAATTCATTAAAGGTTACGTGATGAGTAGTTTGTTTGCATATATAAACCCTAACATATGTTATGCCTAGCATATGTTTGGTATAATATGCCTGTGCTCTATTTTATGCTTGTGATATGTAATCGTTATAAATGGACTTCATTATGAGTGCTACGTGACAAATACATGTGTGTATGCTCGTTTGGGTTGAGATTATTAAAAAATAAATTATAAACTTGAGATTGAGAATTATAGATGTGTGAATTGTATTGGCATATATAACTTGTCACTACACGAGCATAAGCATCCAAGTGGTATCACTTAAGTTTATCCTTTTGTTAGATTCCTCTACGGGGGGATTGTTTTAACTCCTTGCTAGATGTAGGAAATGGCGCGGAGCCAATGACTTGAAGATGTTCTTGGATGCGCCTTCTTTTGGACATAACCCGTTTGAAGATTAATGTGACATGAATTTGGATTTTGGCATGACATGTTGTTTAGACCTTATGTTTTGTAAAACATAATATTTGATTTGTAAAGTTGAACTTATTCTAATTAATGACTGAATTTATGTGTGAACCGTGATGGAGATTTGTATGGAGTAATATTTCAAAGCAAAGAACTTGGGTGTGTATGTATGAAGATGAACTATAAACCCATTCTGGGCAAAGATTAGGTACATTTGATCTCTTAGTTTCTTGATGAGAATTAAAGTAGCTTTCTGTATGATTAAACATGGGAATATGTGTATAAAAGATATGTTAATGTGATTGTAATCATCCCATATGGATTTTATTAGTGTTTGTTGAGAAATGAGTTCAAAAGGGATTGAAAAGATCCTAAAATACCAGGTTTAATATGTCCAGTGATCAATTTAGTCAATTGGAGACACTTTAAGTCAATTGAAAATTGGAATAAGTCGACTGAAACTTACAAAAGTTAAAAAACCCATACATCTCGAACTATCAATCCATTTGAATGAAAGAATTAATCGACTAGTATCTAGACTCAATCAACTGGAAGGTCGACTGAAACTCACAGAAACTGAAAAATCCATAAATCCTGAACTATTAGTCGACTGAATGGGAGAATCAATCGACTGGTATTTAGACTCACTTGACTGGAAGGTCGACGGAAACACACAAACTTCCAATTCTGCTTTGCACTCTATTTCCCAGACAACATTGTTGTTGAATACCTTATTTACATTAAATGTCATTTAAGTGAATGGATTTATTTAATTTTCTTTTTATTTACTTAAGATATTATAATGTAAATAAGGAAGTACCCATTTGAAATTAATAAAAATGGTCTCAAGGCCTAATTCCTTAATAATAAAAAGTCAACTCTTCATTCCAAGAACAAAATTCTGAAATTTCTAAAAATGCCGACTTGGACCATAGTTAGTTGGGTGGATTACCCTATATCTAAAATTTATTAATTTTTTTTTAACTATTGGATACCTAAGAAACAATTATCGAGACTTTTACAAGGCCAATTCAAAGAATTTTAAATAGCTAATTTTCTAGGCCTTAACACAACAACACATTGGTCAAACCTAATTGTTTGGGAATCTGGTTGACTTCCATTGACCCAAAAAATTTGTGCTATCATATATTGATATTCTTTAGTAACTTTCCATCACTTTTCTTGTCTTTAGGACTTGGGTCGTGACGAAATCTCATACTTATCCATAACATTGTTGATTGACCTTAAAAATAAAAAAGGTATAAGGTAAAACACAAATCTGGAAGCAAAAGTAGGCAAAACAGACCTCAAAATCTGAAAGAACATGTTGAAAAACCCCGGGATAGGTCTGAATTGGTCAAAATAAAGGAACAAGCTAAACTGGTTTAGGTGAACCAATTGAATTAGATGCCCTAGTTGACTTGGCAGAATAAGAAGACATGACCAGAGAAAAATCACCTATATAATTGATGATAAATATAATAAGAGATGTCCTCATATAGAAGAGTATTAGACTATACAAGAAAACTAGGATAAAGATTATTCTAAGAACTAGTATTGTAGCACGTGCATTGCACGTGAAAAGTTTATCTAATTTTTATGATATATAGAATATCACATTAATTGTTATATAACTTATAATTAGTTAGTAATGGAAACAAATTAATAGAACAGTCTAAGAAATAGAAGAAAATTATTTGTTACAAAATTAAATGAAATATTGAAGATGAAAGAAAAATTAATTAAATTTAAATAAAGTATATTTTTATGTTTAACTGTAGTGATAAACAAAAAATATTAAAATAAACTAAAACAGTAGAGATAAACAAAAATAAATTAACTAAAAGAGTAGAGTAAAGATTTTTTTTTTCAAGTACGATTTTTTTTCTTGAAACTTTTTATCATTATTTAATATGAGAGGTTGCTTTTGTTATAAAATATATGTATTTTTATTTTAATAAAAATTATTAATTAAATAAAAAAATTTAAATTATCATTATAAAAAATTTGATATTCTTAAATGTGCATACATACATACATATATATAAAGCAGTTTAGATTATTGAATTATAATTAATGAATGTATACTCTGTGGTATTTACTGTTTAATTTTAAAATTTACTTTCTAATCAACATAATTTAATTAATTATTCTATAAATTAATTCTTATAATAATTACAGGAAACACATTATATAAAATAATACTTAAATGAAATAAAATAATATAAATTTATAGATCAAATATATTCTAAAATAATACTATATATTAAGTGGATGCAGTTATCTGATTTAGTTTGTTTTGGGGAACTCTATTGGTACTCCCCACTCAATCAATTGCACTCCACAACTATAAGCAAAATTTCAAAGTAGTCCTTAATGAGGAGTTAGCTTGTTTGGAATGCAAGGACAATATTGTAATTTTATTGAAAAATTGGAGTGCAATTTTTCACTCGGGAGTGCAAATAGTCCCTTCCCTTTTTGTTTTTTATTTAGTCATCCATTTTTAAGAGTCAAAAAGGAGGGCATCCCTTTTTTCTATATTTAAGTTATTAATAATAAATAATATTTAATTATTTTTTCTATTTTTAAAATTAATTTGTAGGGATTTATTTCTATGTAAAAATGATTAACTTAATAAATGAAATAATAAAAAATTATATAATAAATATAATGTAAAATAAGAATATGGATGTTAGCATGATCATATGTATAAACATGAACATGATTCCATCATCTAATAACATATCATATCTTGCTCCATTAAATAATTAATTATAGAGCACTCGATGATAATCACTAGAGTTGAAGAAAGTTATAGTAGCAAACTTGAACGCTAAGGATCAATACTCATCAAACCTGAAGTCAATTTATTTTTAAAGTATGCTACAACTATATATCATTTGCTAGGTAAACAATTTTGGGGTTTAAGAACTTAATAATTCTTTAATTAATTATTATATTATATAATTAAAAGTCTTGACAGTAAAGAGGACTAATTATATAAATTTTCGCTTGACTAAATTGTATAAAATTTAAAATGAAGCAAACTAAAAAATAAATAAAAGGATATTTTTATAAGAATTTTTAAAACATAGAAGTAATTATAAATTTGAGAGAAAAAATACATAAAATAGAGAAAATTTAAGAATCCAAAGACATAAAGAATGGTTTAAAAATTGACTAAAAAGTAAGACATGTAAAAAATAAAAAAAATTAAGAATACTAGAAAGTATAATATTGATTAATTACAATAAGTGTACAATTAAAATATGAAATTAATTATTATTATTACACAATTAAGTTTCAATAGGGAATAGTATTATTATTTCTTTTCGTTTCTTTCATCTCTCCCAATAAATATAATTTTCTTTTGTGATTTTTCAATATATTCCTATAAAAACTATGATCCCAAGACAACAAACAAATACAATAAAAAAACAAATATACTTGGCAATCAATATATATATATATATATATATATATATATATTCTCATGTAGAATAAATTTTTTTTATAATTACTTATTTTGATTTACACAAATAAAAATAAAACAAAACAAAAACAAAAACACAAACACAAACACAAATAAATAATTTATAAAGTGGGTTAAAAACATTCACCTTGATTAAATGCTCACATTGATTAAATAATGGGTCATGTGGCCAAGGGTTCATGAAAAGTACTCATATTGTCATTTAGTCCAAAGTTTAAACATATTAACTCATAAAGCCATTTAGTTATTCAATGCCAAAATTACTCCTTCTAATAAAATTTTTCGTGTAATTAAGAGCACTCACAATTTTTTTTTTAAAACTTTAAAATTCAATAACTTGAAATTTATAAATCTATTTTTAATACAAATTATAAATTTGGATTTTAAATATCGAGATCTATCAAATAATATCCATATTGAATAATGAAATTTGAAGCAAAAAATTATTCCAAAAGTGAAAAGTTTCGTCTTAGTGAAAGTGTAAAGTTTTACAAAAGCTTAATCCCAATCAAAAATGTAAAATTTCACAATTTTATAAAAAAAAAAATGGTGAGAAAATTATTTGGCCACATGTTGGATGCTCAAAATTGACTTTCAAGGTTGTGAAAAATTGTAAAAAAAAAAAAAAAAAAAACTGTATCTAAAACACAAGTGATTAAAAATCCACTGATTGTAAAAAGTGTAAAATTTTATATTTTCTAAAAAAATGGAATAACAATCTTTTAGATCCTTTTTCCAAAAACCCGAGGTCCGAGTTTCCTTTCTTGAAACAGAAATCCACACAAAGGCAAGAAGAAAATGAAGCTTTATTGATGAAATTAAAGATGAGCAACAAAAATAATATATTATATATATGATATAATGCATGATTTTAAATAATAACGGCATTTCAAAAACTCATGGAAAAATAAATTGTCTCAATGTTTACTTTCAGGAGCATGATGTATCCGGCTTAAATTTACTGACCAGCACTCAATTGACCCTGCCATCACTAACTCACATGCCTTTGAAGAACACATCAGAAAAAGCAAGGTACCACACTTAATATCAACCAAATTGTGTTCCTCGTTATTATTGGTAGAATTATTTCCCCTCGAGTCACTCGCTTGGTTCACATCTTCAACTTTCACATTGGTTGCATTAGAAAGCTCCAAAATTTCCAAAGACAAAGATTTGTCCAAAACTTAGTTACTCTGGGAATTACTTGGTAGACCCAACAGAGTATGGCCTCGAGGAGTCGATCGCTAAGGCATGGCACAAGGCGGCACCGATCTGGGTGTTGGTGTTGACACAGGCGAAGTGGACGGTGGAGTTGGGGTTGCGGAGGCGACGAACAATAGCAGAGAAGATTTTTAAAAGATAGGGACACAGTGCAATGCCATGTGTTTTGGAGAGAAGTGAAATGAGGCGTACGCATTACTTGATTGTGTAACGGGTAAGGGAAAAAATTCATATAATAAAATTGATTTTGTGCCAACTCATCAAAGTAGACCAAATCTCAAAAAATAAAATGATCAATTGTCTTTTAGCTCAAAATAGAAACACCCGTGAATCTTACAATAATTAAGTATTTTTATAAGGTACTTAAGGCTAATTAACTCTTAAATAATTTATAAAAGTTTCTTGCTTTTTTTCCTAAGCAAGAAGATTTGTCTTGCATCAATTTGGTTTGGGCAGAGAAGATTTCTTTTTTTTTTTTGTTGGTATAATTCTGGTGTAAGGAGTTCTATAGTATTACAATTTCTAAGAAAGCTTTCATTGGTTTAGAAATTTTAAAATTTGATGAGATAATTTTAGAGTTTGATGAGAAAAAGTTTGATGACATAAAGGGTATTTTGTCATAATAATAAAAGTGTAAAACAAAAAAAAAACATCGGTACTTTTCTAACAATATGTATTTTATAGATAATATCTCCAACCCCCTGATAAGTTAGGAAAATGCAATTTTATGTGTGTACATGGATCATCCTAACTGAGTCAAAACACCAGTGCCCCTGTTTAGGTCCAGACCCAAAGTCCCACAAGTTAAAAACTATCTGAAAGGAAAAAAACAAATGGTTAAATTTAATCTAAAAAGTACTAGTAAATAAATTCAAATTCCGGTTAAATTTAATATAAAAAGTACAAAATAAATTCAAATTCTAACATTAAAAATGAAAATCACGGTTGTGACGTTTACCAAGGGCAACCCCACGGTTTTTTTTAGTTATTGGCCTCTATTCACAATCTAGAACAGAACCAATTTCATATTGATATTTATAACTTATAACTGAATGTCCTGATTAACAGATTAAGTGTGATAACTACCTTAATTATGATTTATTATGTTAGGGAAAAGGACAACTATACAAGGAAAACCATAACAGTCGAAGTGAATAGCTAAGAAGGTTTGGCAATAACAAATGGAAGTGAATAATTGAGTAGTCATCAAATGATGTGGAAGTGAATAAGTAATTAGCTTTGACAATAACACTAGTGTCAACAAATGATGATATGATTATAAGAAAGAAAAGAGACTGTTAAGAGTGATATTGTCCATTATGGTGACTTGAAGTTATTTTACTCTTTCGATGACAAGTTCATGATGGTTCTAGTACTAGAATCTGGGAAGATGAAATGGATTCCATCATCCTTGAAACAGTTAAACTTCAAACTTCATTCCCCTGTACCTCATTGATCACAAGTTGCCTCTTAGAATCAAGGATTGGAGAAAGATTCGGTCTTCTAATTAAGATATATAGAAGCCCACTGCTGCTACTACTTGATCAGGAAGTGATACTATAATTTTAAGGTTTATGCTATGTGAAGTGGCTTGGAGGATTTTGTTCAGAAATCCAAGTCTAACCCAGCTCCTTTTTTTGTTCCCCATCTTGATGACATTAGTCCATTCAGAACAGAAATATGATGACAAGAAAATATGAATATTTTGATAATATCAAGTACCCTTACAGCAAGAAGGATAATTATTCAATGCTAGAACAGGGGAGGAAAAAAAGTATCTAAAGAACCAAGGAATAATGTGAAATAACTAGTGATGATGGTCATCATTTTCAGGCCTTGGGTGCAAGGCCAGCCTTGATGTGTTCTATGGTGTTGATATCAGTCTTGAAAGACTTAGCCAAGATGTTGTCTTCGATGCTGGAGTTGAACACATTGTTGGGGACTGACACAGTCCCTGCATTTGCACTCCCAAAGGCAGAAATTGCTAGAGCTGGTTTTTGTCCATCCGCGTTGTACTGGAAGTGAACAAGTCCCTTGGGAAACACAAACAGGTCACCAGTTTGTAGTGTTTGATTGAAGAGCTTGTTAGTTGTATCGATGATTCCCACTTGCAGTGTTCCTTCAATGAGGAAAAGTAGCTCAGCTGCGCGAGGGTGGGTGTGAGGTGGGTTGACAGTGCCAGCAGGGTATTGAAGGACAGCATAAGAAACACTCTGCCCATCAAGAGCTGGAAACTCAACCAAGCTTGCTTTCAAAACTCTAAAAGTTGGGGGTGGATCTGACCCGACAAGAACTCGCATCCCAGTAAATGTGAAGAAGTTTCCGTCCACTTCGGGCAGGGATACATTTGCTGGGACTAGAAAGTCAGAGGTGATGTCAGGATCGCCCGCTATCGCCATTTGGACAATGGCAAATGAAGCTACAAATACCAAGAAGAATTCATGGACAAAAGCTCTGCTTGCCATGGTAGCTTTAAAGGTATTTAAGATATCAGTTACCTGAATGTGGATTGCTTAATTAGGCTAAGAGGGAGGCTGTATTTATAGGGAGTAGAACCTGAAAGAAGAAGTGAAAATGAGGTTTGTGGTCTGTGCAGGCCTGCTGAATATTGAAAATTACAATGTCATTCTTGTTGTTGCTGTTGTTTGATTTTGTCATTTGGCTGGTAAAAGATGCCAAGAATAATAATCATTGTTGTGTTCAAGATTTTTGGTTTTGGATGGTCTACCTCCGCACTTTCGTACCTGTTTCCCATAACATATGAAAATCCACTGTAATAAAGGGTCATTACAAAAAACATAGAGCAATCATCGCTAGTCATGGAAATGTGGTTATGGCTCACTTTACTGCCAAGGCTTTGCTCTAGAGGGCAGAGTTGTGCCTTGCAATGCTTTGAATAATTTCATCTCCAAGTCCATGGAGCCTTCAAAATGTATCCTTATAGTTTCTTTGATGAGCCATTGAGCCATGTTATTTATGCCAGATCTTATTGTACTTTTAACAATTCTATATCGATTACTTAGAATGGAAAAAAAAAAAAAAGACTCCATGTTCATTAAGGTTGTGCACCAAGCTCTAATGACTTGAAAAGCTCCAACGGTCTAATCTATAACAAGTCCTAATAACTTTCCAAACTTCATTTACCTCTGATCGTCAAGGCATGCCAGCCGGCCACTATATCTGCAACGATCAATAACATAAGGAATTTATGAGGTATTTGCCAACTGGATTCTGCTGTTTTAAATCACAAAGGAGAGATGACAAAAAAAAAGGACAAGCTTTGTGAACATCACAAGGCATGCAGGCCGGCGACTTGATCTGCAAATTACCTCATTTTGAACAAAGCTAGACAACCAATTCTTATAAATTTATTGTCAAAGTAATGCTAATCATCAAAAGCAGTCTCATATAGTACTAATTTCATCTTTCAGTTAACCACCTAGCAATGGCCTCAATCTCGCTCAAACATTTTCTTTGCCTTCTTTTGGCTGCCTTTGCTGCATCCTGGATGGTCCAAGCAAGTGATCCAGATATCATATCCGACTTCATAGTTCCAGCAAACTCAAAGAACATTGACGGGAATTTCTTCACCTTCACAGGAATGCGCGGAGTGTTTAATGCCCCTACCCCACCAAACTTTATGGTAACAAAAGCCAGCATGGCAGAGTTCCCGGCACTAAATGGCCAGAGTGTCTCCCTTGCCTGTGCTCCAATACGCTGCTGGTGGTGTTAACCCGCCTCACACCCATCCTCGTGCTGCAGAGCTTCTATTTGTTGTGGAAGGTAGCCTTGAGGTTGGTTTTGTTGACACCACCAACAAACTCTTCACTCAAACACTCCAGCTCGGGGACATGTTTGTGTTTCCCGAGGGATTAGTTCACTATCAATACAATGCTGATGCCGAAAACCCAGCCACAGCAATCTCTGCTTTCGGTAGTGCAAATGCTGGAACTGCATCCATTCCTACCACTCTATTTGCAACTGGCATTGATGATAATATCCTCGCCAAGGCCTTCAAAACTGATGTTGCTACCATTCAGAAGATCAAGGCAGGTCTTGTAGCCAAGGCCTAAGTTGCAGCCTTGATTAAAGCTTCCGCCTGACCTACTCAAATCAACACTTTATTCCATTATTTCAATTATCTTTTTTTCATTTTAGTTTTCCAATGTATTTTGAACTTGTGAGAATAATTTTCTTGAATTTCAATTAATTTGTAATGAAAGCAATAATTCAAGAAGAAGTGTCAATGTGAGAATAAGTTCCTGGTCTGATAAAATTAATTTAATAATTCAAAGGAAAAATTGTAATTTCCTTGGAATATGAAGTTTCCACAGGTTGGACCAAAAGCAGACTGAACTGGTCGTTGCACTTGATGCCACAGAGTCACAGACTACACAGTTGTAACCCAACCCGTAGACAATAGCTGCCTCGCAACATAATAATAAACTGACTTGACCGAGCAAACACCATTTCCAGTATAATGCCATATCAAACGATCTGGGCACCTGAATCTGCCCAAAGGCATATGAAGAATAAGATTTGCATCGGCCCTTGAAAAGTCGTTGGTACATTAGAAAATTTTAATCCCGACCCATGATCAGCAATATATCTAGCCACTAAAGTAGAATTATCAATGACCAAATTCTGAGGAATCATAGTAGGTGTAAAAGTAGGAACCTTTGGCAACCATGGGTCAGTCCAGAGACGGATCGATAAACCATCACCAACCCTCCAGCGGAGACCATTGTTCATCTAAGATACTTCTCCAAACTCAAGAGGGGTGAGAACCCACAGAAGCCTTCAAAAAAGTAGTAGAAGGGAAATATTTAGGCTTTAAAATACGACTTACAAAAGAATTTGGATTCTGCACCGAACGCCAAGCCAGTTTAGCTAAAAGGTAATATTAAAAGCTCTCAAAATCCCTAAAATCAAGACCGTCGTGGTTTTTGGATTCCCCTAATTTTGACCAAGCCATCCAATGAATCCTTTGTTCGTTATGCTTTTGACCCCACCAAAACCGACTAATTAAAGAAGAAATAGTCTACAAAAGCTTAGGGGGAGCTTGAAGCAAGACATAGTGTAAGATGCAATAGCACTTGCAACAACCTTAAGTAGCACCTCTTTTCCTGCCGGCGAATAACAATTTCTCTTTCCACCTGAGTTTTAATATCCACCCGTTCTCGAATGGAATCAAAAACATTTTTCTTCTCACGACCAATGATTAACGGTAGCCCCAAATATTTATAATGCCCCATACTGTGGAAATCCCCATTTGTCTAGAAAGAAGTCTTCTAAACTTCAAAGGTGTATTTCTGCCGAAAAATATTGAAGATTTCTGAAAGTTAATACATTGCCCCGAAGCTTGCCCATGTGTAAACGGAAGTCGCTTCACTGTATTGCATTGAGACAAGGAGCCCCTACAAAATAGGAGAGAATCATCTGGAAATAAAAGATGGGAAACCGGGACACCTTTCGGACCAATACGAGCACCATCCACCTCATTGTTGATTTCTACAGCTGAAAAAAGTTTCCATCTGCCAGACGGTTCACCATTGATCAACACCTAATAAGATACCATAGTGATACATTCCATAATCCAGCCTATCCAGCCCTCATCAAAACCAAGTTTTTCCATCATTGCCTTCATGAAACCCCATTCAACCCTATCGTGAGCTTTGCTCATACCAAGCTTCATAGCCAAATGAAAGGCATTTCCTTTCCTACGACTCTTTAAACTATGAAGGAGCTCCTGGGCAAGTACTATGTTATCCCTAATCTGTCACCTCGGAACAAATGCACTTTGATTCTCCGAAATAACAACACTCAAAACAGATCGTAATCTATTTGCAAGGGTTTTGGCTGTAATCTTGTAAGTAACATTACAAAGACTAATAGTCCAGAAATGGCCCATATTCATACGGCACTGCACCTTAGGAATCAAGACAATACTAGTAAAATTAATATTGCGTAATAGTTTCCCAGAATGAAAGAAACTCATCACCGCCTCCACGATATCCTTGAAAAAACTGCAGTCATACCATCAGGGGCCTGGAGATTTTGACGGATGAATCTGAAACACCGCTTGTTTATCTCGTCCACTGAAGGCAGCCTTGTTAATCATGCATTCATGGCAGCAGTGATTTTGGGATCCACACATTGTAACAGTGTTAAGCTGTTGAGGATTAGAAGACCTGAATAAATTCTGAAAGAAATCAGAAATAACTGTCTATATAGCAGAGTCATTCTCAACCCAATTGCCAACCGAATCTTCTAAGCCAAAAATTTTACTTTTCTGACGACGTTGCACTGTCGTGGCATGAAAGAAATAAATTTTTTTTATCTCCATCCCTAAGCCATTGTATCCGATATTTTTTATGCCAATGCACCTCCTCCTGATGCCACTCTTTCTGTAAGGCTGATTCTAATTTTTGAACTTTAGTCATATCATAAATTGGAACTTCTTTAAGATGTTGAATTTCAGATTTTAAAGAAGAAATATTTTGGCCCGGGTTCGTATTACTTATTTTTCGCCAGTCTAATAGCATGCGATGACATAATTTCATATGAGGATGCACCTTGAACCATCGAGAACTGTCACGCTCCGGTTTCAAAGATTCGATGGTGACTTTGTCAATCAAGGTCAAACTATATAGTAATTTCTGTATATCTCAAATCACTTTGTTATTAATATATTCTCACTTGAGTTTTCATAACACACATGTATTCATTCACATTTCCATTCATTAAATCTAATAAGGTTCGCATATATCAATTTCAAAATATATTCATCATATGGTATTTCTTTCATAGTCAAAAGAATATGAGTCGTAACTTTCAAGGTTTACCCTTGTAGATATACAAAAAATGTCCAAGTCCCGTCTAGGTTTTCGAGCCTTCATGTCAATCACATAGAGATCACAAGGCAAGTCATCAAGTGACCGACTCCTTGCCATTACCTGCATTTGGTAGGAGTCGAAACAACAATCCTAGTAGAGATTCTCAAATAGAGAAAGTTAAGGCAGTGCAAAGTAGAGGCAGTGTAAGGTGTGAAGTATCAAACAAGTGTCCAACCAACGTGCTCACACATTACAATTAATAGACTCATCATGCTCCCAACAAAACAATTAAAAATCTAAACATAAGAAAGTTACTATGAGTAACGTACAATTACATATGAAGATCATATAAATCACAAGGAAAGTAAATGTGTGCACACAAGTCATTATTTCTCTTCCACTTTATTTCTCTCAATCAATCCCAAGTCTTTTAGTCCTAATGCTCAATTGGCCTCCAGTACAGCCTGACACTTCTCGAGCTACTAACCCGATGGAAAGGCACCACCACCTGCATGGGGTTACGATTCGTAACCATAGGGAGATACTATTCCATCACAAGATATCCTTGTGTATTCCTGGAAAGCTCACAACACACAACCCTCACTTTCATCAATCAATAGAGTTCTTTCCACTTCGCCCCTATCCACAGTGTTAACAATCTCACCATTCACCTTAAGTATTATTCAACAATTTTCAAGGTAATTCATTCATGCTCAACAATTAGTAAATTAGGATACAACAAGGTTCCATCATTCACCAACAAGTATATAGCAAGGGTGACACAAGCACATAACATTCAATAATTCCACCAATCATTCACAAGCACATAGTAAGAATAGAAACAAGTAAATAACCTTTAACCATTCAATTTCTTTATCCTCTCAAGCATGAGAAATATAGACATATGGCATTCACAATTTTATCATAACTAAAAACATAAGAAAATATGCATATATGTGTACATTATATTTATGAAACAATGTCATCAAACCAAATGAAATGCACTATGCATCCATGAACACCCAACCTTCAACCTAGGTTAGAATCCCTACCTAAGACTTGAGAGATGTGGACTTGTGTTGTATAGAGAAAGATTTCAATTTCAAACTTTCATCCTTGCTCCCAAAACCTAAGAGAAAATTTACACCGTTTATTTTACTCAATCAAATTAAATCTATGAGAATATTAAAGAACTAGAAGAAGAAATGAAAAACTCCAATTTTTACCTTTTGTTATTAAAGAAATCCTTAAAATCCTAACTTTTCAATTGGAAAAATCTTCCTAGCGATGAGTCATTGTTGTATAATGTGTTTATATGGCTTAGAAATTCATGAAAATCCCAAACCATAACTTCTTCTCTTGTCTAGCTAGAAATGCTTTGGAGAAGAGAAAATGGTGAAGTTGTGAGAAAATTACCTTTTTAGCCCGTAACATAAAGTGGTATGTTGCAAGCTCATTTGAACAAACAAGGCCTCGTTCGAATGAGTGTTGCTTCTTTTGAACGAGTATCAAACGAAGGTCAAACAAAAAGTTATGGGTGGTCGGTCGAACGGACACCCCCTTCGTTCAAACAAAGACCAGAAACTAAGTCTTCCCTCTTCCTCCCTAATTCAACATTCCAAGTCCTTATTCATGTGTTAGTGATTATCATTATCATGCAAAACTAATATTATCCACCATTTATTCATTTATTTGTTTTCTAAATTTACGAAACGTTACAAGAACCTTGAATTTCTACAGACCAAGCAACCCGTATCACTTTTTCACAAGCTCTTATCATACCATCGGGAATAAAATTGAAACAAAGACTTCTGGTGTTGCTTCCTCAAATCAGTAGATAATAACATAGGATAATGATCAAATGCAAAGGAGACCAGATGATGAGCCTTCACATTATCAAACATTAGATGCCAGGAACTGTCACAAAGAGCCTAATGTAAACGTTCCTTAATGTTTGAAGAACCACTGTGATGATTATTCCAAGTAAAATGATACCCAATAAAACCCAAAACATGTAAACCACCATTGGATAGGAAATTCTTGAAATCTTGAAACATCCACTCGTCACGATGTATCCTACCTTGTTTCTCATCATTAAACAAGATAGAATTAAGGTCACCCGTTAGAAGCCAAAGAAGATTAATATTATGTTGAAGTTGAATAAGTTGTTGCCATTGTTGTCGTTGCACGAAAGAATTAGAATTGGCATATATCGTAGTAAAATTCCATTTGTAATAAATAAAAGAAGAATTGACAATCAAATCAATATACTAGTCCGATATATCCACCACATGTATACCATTTTTTGTTTTCCATACAAATAGAAGAAGAATTGACAATCAAATCAATATACTAGTCCGATATATCCACCATATGTATACCATTTTTTGTTTTCCATAACAATGCCTATCCGTCGAATTTACCCATGGGATCAATAATTTTGTAAAAAGAATACGACAAAGTGGATGCAATTTTGAGAATTACAAAAGCCCTATTTTTTGTCTATGATATAAATATAATATATTGGGAATGGAGTCTAACCAACTCCTTCAAAGCTTGGAAATTCAAAGAGTTTCCTACGTATAAAGATATGAAAAATTAGGGTAAATTTTTCGTTTTATCAGTAGGATACTATTCATGCATTATTTGCTGGTAGGGTACTACACATGTATCATTTAGACATAAGTCATATTTAGAAGCATAATCTGAGTATGCCATACTAGGTAAATATGCTTAGAATGTTAAAATATACCTCCTGTGAGAATTTGAACAAAATCAGAGATAGTTTGAAAAATGGACCCAAAAGGGCATCCCGGGTGGCTCAAGTGGGCCCGGCCTCACTCGCCAACAGGCGAAAATATTTTTTTTAGAAAAATATCATTTAAAATAATTTTAAGAACTTTGGTTAAAGCAGAATGTCGATTTGAGGAGTTTCGGGATAGGTTGTAGTGTAACGAGGTCCTGCGGCTCATTTAGGGCAAAAATGTCTTTTCACCCCTTGGCCCTTTAGTATAAATAGGACACTTAGGATCAAAAATCTTCAAAAATTTCCTGAAGAAAGAGTTGCAGGTCGTGCTTGGAGAGAAACCACAAGTGAAACCTAGGTTTTTCAACTTTCTACCTTCCAAAACTCATCTCTAGCCTTGGAATCTCTTAAGGCTTCCTTCTAGGAAGTTGTTCCCCATCACAAGGGCTACAATCCTACCAATTGGTTTGGCTACAAAGTGAGCACAACTCCCTAGGGTTGAGAAAAACACTTCTAGGTATGATATTTTGCTAAGTAAATAATAGAGTTAAGTTTAGTAATGTTTTTATAAGTTGATTGTATGACCTACATGCTTACTTATTGTTAGAAAATCACCTAGCATATAGTTGCAATGAAAACCTAGGATTGGTGTTACGACCCGAAACCCACCCTATGCGGATCTCGTGTCACGGGGCCGACCCTAAGGCCATCCCTACTTTTTTCATTCCTGTATCATAGTACTAATATGCAAAGTACTAAAATCTTAAAACAATAATAGCGGAAGTCTTATCAATAACCATAGTCAGCGAAAGTCTTTCAATACATAATGTCAGCAGAAGTCTATTCAATACATGATAAGGTTCTACAATAACAAAAATAAGAACCAGACATAACTAGCACCCGTGGGTGGTGAATACATGGGAGAACTAAACATAGACTGGTACAGTTCCTCAAAATGTCCTCCTACGCTCTCAGACTCCTACTGGGGTCTTGCAGCGTCATTACCTGAAATGGGGGGGTGGAATGAGGTACGAGAGCTTAGCAAGTAAAAACAGATCTCCGACACTGGTATCGGTGAAATATGAATCCATGAATAAGATTATGATAGCCAATCATAAGAAAAGAGATGCTGTGATAGCCAATGAGAACAGTTGCCATGAGGGCTAGTGAACAATAGGTCACAATGTACAATTAGGAGTAATGAATACAACATCAACATGAATCTCTCAATAATAATATAATACAACAAGAATGTACTGCCACAATAATTCGATCAGAAACAAATCAATGAAGAATGTCCTCTCAACATAGAATAAATTATAAGGAATAGTGCCATTCAATAATGTAATCATATCAATCCCTAAGAGATGCATTTATTATGTTCCCTAAGTAGAATGCCAATGGAAATGCAAATGAAATGCCAGTGGAAATGCAATGAAAATGCTAGTGGAAATGCAATGAAAATACCAGTGGAAATGCCGGTGGAAAGCCTTCGAGGAATTCATTCCTACCACCTGTCCGTTCATGTACTTGACCCTTAGGTCTCCAATCAAGTCAGAAAGCATCAGATGGATATTGTGACTGAGCACAAATCCGGTATTCATAACACGTCATGATCATTTCGTGATTCCATAGAAGTATAAAATGGAATATCATATATTCAATAGAGACATAACAGTAGGCCTTTCCAGGCACGGCTCAATATGAAAGTAATGATACAGTAGTCAATCAAGGTCCACAAGATAGAACAATATCACATTGTGGATAGTAATAACATGAGGTACTTTCAAGAGTACAAGTTTGACAGTAAAGAATAAACTTGGCTTTAGAAACACCACATGGAAGAGAAAGGGAATTTACTTACCTCTAAATGTGCATTTTTAAATCAGTATCCCGTGAGTTTGCCCTTTCCTGTCGAGTCCCTTATATATCAATAGATCCGTCTTAGAATTAATGCTATTCATCAAATTTTATGCCTTGCTATCATAAGTATCTCTAACACTAATTTAGACCTTACCATTGAGTCCGAAATGCCAAAGAAAGTCGGTTTAGGCTTTCGCGGAATTCCACTTGGACTTTTGTACTAAAAAGGGCAAAATGGTCATTTTTCACTTTTATGGTTATTTTCTATTTTTTGGGACCTCGTCTCATGAAACGGACCTCATCATTGATCTTAGAATGTTTGAGATAATAAAAATTGACTATTCATTTGTATCGTTTCGACTTCGTTTGACCCATATTTGAAATAGGGGCATTTTTGTAAAACTTAATATTTTATTAATTTTTCTGTTTGGGCCACAGTGACATTTCCTAAACCTTCTAGGGTCGGTTCACAATTTCTCAGAGTTGTAGTATGAACCAATGGGTTTATCAGTCAAAACCCTAAACCGGTCTGACCCTTCACTGAACCAACCGGTTCAGTTAATTTCAGAGAACCGGATTAAAATAACCAATTCTCCTATCCTATCTACGATTTGGATAAGCCCAAACCCAATTTCCACATTTCCTATCCATGTAACCAAACAACCCAAATACCATTTAAATTCCAAACACAAACGACACAGTTTCACTGCCCCTTTTTATTTCCGGTCGGGTCCCGACCCGATCCGAACCCAGACCCGGTTCCGTTTTAACACGAAATGCCTCCCGATAATCCGGTCATCTTCCTCGACTATTTTTTCGACCACAGGCACCGGAACAGTAACTTTAGCTACTGTTTTTACAAATTTTCACGTCTAATTTTTACTGTTTTCCAGATCTTTTCATGCCAAATCAATCCCACCATTTTAAGCCGTCATTTGGACAGTTTTAAACCTAAGAAAGCTATGGTTTTGATCATTCTTTTTCCCAGTTTCCCGCGACTGAACTTCTAAATTTTCCCTATGATTTCTTTATCGTTTTGACTCTAATTGCATTCTATTATCTTTCTGCACTTAAAAGGAATAATTCCTCATCATCATAATAAAGTTTCATACATAAATTTCCATAAAACCGAAATTATCCTTAACCCTGTAACTCGATATTTCTAACTGATTTCCTCACCATTTGAACTGATTCTTTTTGCTAAATGTTCCTTATTTCATAGTTATTCAATCCCTACTATTAATATCTTAATATCATGATTAAATGGAAAAGACAGAAATACGATTTCTTACCTGGGTTTTTCTTGGGTTTGTCCTTGGCAACCCCTTGAACCCCTTTGTTTCTGCTTCACTTCTTTCTCTTCTTCAGTCCTTCGTTCTCTCTTTTCCTTTCTAACCTCTCAACTCACAAACCCGTATATATATATATATATATATATATATATAAAGAGAGAGAGAGAGAGAGAAAGACATTCCACCGCCTCTCTCTCTCTCTCCTTTGCAGTCAGCCTTGACTACAGTGAACCGTCCATTAAACCCTAACCATCCACGTACCATAAATGCTATACATATATATATATATATATGTATAAGACCACTTGCACCAAGGTCGGTGGCCTTGGTGCTTCCTCTCAACCGCACAGCACACACACACAGTGATGCATATACACACATAGTGACATACTCATATTCACACACTGCCACTCATTTTCCCTTTCCTTTTCCTTTACTTTTTCCTTTGATGTTTTACTTACATATACATGTATATATATACATATATAAATATATATATACTATACATCATGCCTTATGTATTCATACATATCTACACATATATTTATACGGTTTGTATATCTATAGATATATCTACATATGTACGTTTTTACGGATTTCTATAAGCGTATGCATACACTTATTTTTCATAGATTATGCGTATATGCAAACGTACACGTGCATGGAAATACATGTATGCACGTATTACGATGCTAAGTCTTGGGTTGCTCTGGCGTTGCCCGGCACTGGCCATACTAAGCAAAACATTCATCTTTCAAAATCAATAGAGTTCCTTAAATATTGTGACATAGAGCTTAAAACAGTTCAGGTTACACTATTCAGTCGACTTATTTCGGTATACGTGTCGTATTCTGGGTCGGGATATCACAATCGGTGCTTTGTGTACTTATGTATTCTTTGAGAATTTGGCAAAGTGATGAACATGTAACATGAATATATGTTTAATTGATTGCATTATAACTTATATTCTTTCAGACAAAGTCTTGTAGTTTGAAATTTATGGTTTGCTCAATGTTTTAATACTTTGTGTACTTGTGTATTCTTTGAGAATTTGGTAAAGTTGTGAACATGTAATATGAATACATGTATAATTGATTGGATTATAGCTGATGTTCATGTAGACATAGTTTTGTGGTTTGAAAGTTATAGTTTGTTTTATATATGATGCATGATTTAAGGCATACCCTATATGTTTGATAAAATGCCTCATTGAAATTGCATAAAAAAATCAAGGCATCTTGGCATACTTGAATCTTTAGAAATATGGCGTGTGTTGAGCACTTTGGTACTATGTATTATGAGGGTGTAGATCCTGTGGTGAAAAACCCAAAATCTAGCCAATGAACAGTACTCGCGTGCTGACAAGGGCCGACTGTGAAGCGAGGCATGGGTTGGGCATAGAGTTGCATATGTGTGTCATTCATATTGCCATTGCATTGCATTAATGAATTGGAAGGCTTATAGCTCATAAATGTTTACTTTGCACATACCACGTCTTATCTTTATTCTTTATATTAGTATTATGTCATTCAAACCATCGTGCTTACTCTATATGGGATTACATATTACAGATGAAACTCCCAGCACATGAGACTTAATGAAGTCTTAAAGTATGAAGGGGGAAATGGACTTTGAAATATATTTGGCCTAAAGGCCATATTTTGTATGTAGGGGTATAAGCTCCATGAAGTTTATTTCTTGTTTAAAGTTTAGACCTTGTGTAAGTTATGAACTTAATTTTATGTTGGATTGTATGTAATTGAGTATTGAATGTAAATGAGGAGCATGGAGCTCTATGTAGTTACTTGTTTTTAAAATATGCTTGTGAATATTAGAAATATAAAATTGTATAAATAATTGTTCCATTAGGTGTTGTGTTGGTGTTGAGGAGGATGATGAGAAGGAATGGGATGAGGAAAATAGGTTAATGAACAAAGGAGAATATGGTGAAATTCTTCAAAAATAGCAACTAGATTGAGTGGAGCGGGAAAGCATGCCTAGATTTTCTAAGTAGGGAATTAAATGACTTAAGAAGAAAAAGAAAGGTAAAGAAATGAAAAATAGGGGCAAATTAGTCCAAAAATTACTTGAAGTCAAAAAATAAGGAAAAAATGGTAAAATAGTCATTTTACATGTTATAGAGTCCCACACCAAGTTTGGTGATAAAATAAATTGAAATGAGTATAAAAATATCAAAATCAAGATTTTAGGTCAAAGTTGAAATTTTTGCATTGTAGCAATTCAGCTACTGGAATTTTGTAGCACGAATAGTAAACCAGCAAGCCAGCAGCCCAGGCCGCATGAGCGTCTGCACCTTGGGAATGCCATGACATGCCTTCCAAGGCCATTCCCTCCTATGTTTGACACCACCTTTTGGAGCTCCTTTTAGGCCACTTTTAGCCATTAGACTAAGCCATGTTAGGCACATTATTGGGACACATTTCAATCATTATTTAAGGCTATGTTTGGCCACTTCCTTAGACCACTTTAGGTAAAATTCTTTACCTATTCTTTGTCTATGCCTTAAGGAATTTGGGACCCATTTGGGCCACTGTTTCAAGCAACGTTAGAGACATTTTTGGGGCCATCTTGAGAGATGTGGATTCATGTTGTACAGAGAAAGATTACAATTTCAAACTTTCATCCTTGCTTCCAAAACCTAAGAGAAGATTTACACCGTTTATTTTACTCAATCAAGTTAAATCTATGAGAACATTAAAGAACTAGAAGAAGAAATGAAAAGCCCCAATTTTTGCCTTTTGTTATTAAAGAAATCCTTAAAATCCTAACTTTTCAACCGATAGAAATCTTCCTAGCGATGAGTCATTGTGGTTTAATCTGTTTATATGGCTTAGAAATTCATGAAAATCCCAAACCATAACTTCTTCTCTTGTCTAGAAAAGCTTGGGAGAAGAGAAAATGGTGAAGTTGTGAGAAAATGACCTTTTTAGCCCGTAACATAAAGTGGCATGTTGTAGGCTCATTTGAACAAACAAGGCCTCGTTCGAATAAGTGTTGCTTCTTTTGAACGGGTATCAAACAAAGGTCGAACAAAAAGTTACGGGTGGTCAGTCGAACGAACACCCCCTTCGTTCGAACGAAAACTAGAAACTGAGTCTTCCCTCCTCCTTCCTAATTCTACATTCCAAGTCCTTATTCATGTGTTAGTGATTATCATTATCATGAAAAACTAATATTATCCACCATTTATTCATTTACTTATTTTCTAAATTTATGAAACGTTACAAGAACCCTAAATATCTACAGACCAAGCAACCCGTATCACTTTTTCACAAGTTCTTATCACACCATCGGGAATCAAATTGAAACAAAGACTCCCGGCGTTGCTTCCTCAAATCAGTAGATAATAACATAGGACAATGATCAAATGCAAAGGAGACCAGATGATGAACCTCCACATTATCAAACATGAAACGCCAAGAACTGTCACAAAGAACCTAATGTAAACGTTCCTTAATGTTTGAAGAACCACTGTGATGATTATTCCAAGTAAAATGATACCCAATAAAACCCAAAACATATAAACCACTACTGGATAGGAAATTCTTGAAATCTTGAAACATCCACTCATCCCGATGTATCCTACCTTGTTTCTCATCATTAAACAAGATAGAATTAAGGTCACCAGCTGGAAGCCAAGGAAGATTAATATTATGTTGAAGTTGAATAAGTTGTTGCCATTGTTGTCGTTGTACGAAAGAATTAGAATTGGCATATATCGTAGTAAAATTTCATTTGTAATAAATGGAAGAAGAATTGACAATCAAATCAATATACTAGTCCGATATGTCCACCACATGTACACCATTTTTTGTTTTCCATAACAATGCCAATCCGTTGAATTTACCCACGGGTTTAATAATTTTGTAGAAAGAATACAACAAAATGGATGCAATTTTGAGAATAACAGAAGCCCTATTTTTTATCTATGATATAAATATGATATATTGGGAATGGAGTCTAACCAGCTCCCTCAAAGCTTGGAAAGTCAGTGTCACATCCCCCAGACCCACCTTGTGCGGATTTGGGGCACGTGACAAGGCCAGTTAGGCACCCATCGGGTTTTTATCAGTTTTTTTTTTTTTGGAAAGCAAAACCTCGACGGTAATCCTAACCACAGGCCATTCCGATATAAATCCCAAGCATAATGCATTCGACATATATAATTTAAGCAGCGGAATTTTCACGAGAGAATGCATACATATATACTTGGCAGAGCATTCAGGATACATCATAGTCAGTCTTATCTTATCAAGATTACAAAACAGTTTCATCACAAAAGTCATAATCTGATCAGTTACACAAAAGTACAAAAATGGTATAGGTTCACAAAAATGGGTTATCATTTTATCTGGGGGTCTCCAACATTTTCCCCCTAAGTCCTGGACCTGCTAAACCTGTCCATCTGAGAGTTCTCCTGAAATTATTAAAATAATGGAATGAGCTTTAAAAAGCCCAGTGAGTAACACAGATATCTAGGCAAGAGTTTCGAATTCAATCTTTGCTTAAATCACATGGTTAATTAAATCAGTTTGGAATTAATAGTTCAATAAATCCAAGTCAAGTTCAATAGATCAAAACAGATAAGCGGTTCAGGGTGCTAGCATATCAATCAGAAGTATAGTTAATCATTTAAGAAACTAAAACCATGTCATCAGTGATAAAAGCAAGCATTTAAAACGATTGCATTTAAAACATATGGTATTCGAAACAATTTAGCAGATCAAGGAGCAGTAACTAAATAGTGTCAGAAGTTACTCACCTTCAATATTTGAGTTTGAAGCTATGAACGGAGCCTTCCTCTTTTTCTCCTTAAGCCTAAAACAATTCATAGAGATTTATCAACTCATGACCTTAGACTGAGTAAGTCTACCCTATGATGGGTTTCATGGAACTAACTTATAGTGGCTAGTTCATAGGTCTTACCTCTTAAGCATTTGGCTTAGGGTTTCAGTGTCTTCACACATTTATCGGTTCTGATTTTCATAATATGGACCTAACCATTGAGTTCGGAAGGTCAAAGAAAGTTAATTTAGACTCTCTCGGCTTTTAAATCTGGGTTCGGTTATATCAGGGGTATTTCGGTCATTTTACCGTCGCATAATTTCTGTCTCGGATGCGTCATTTAGTCATGTATACAATCTCACAGGTGTCAGGTCTACCATTGGTATTAATTCCGTTTTAATCGGACTTCATTTGGGCCTTGTACAGTGTTAGGGGTATTATGGTAATTTCATACATCGTATTTTTTTCGGTACCTCATTTGCAGTCACGGACCTCACCATTAGACTCAGAAGGTCCGAGACAGTAGGAATACATATATAACTTATGATTTTTGGACAACGGACTAATTTGGAGTATTTAATTTAATTAAATGATTTTAATTAAATTAATTTCGGAATATATAGTATACATATTATTTTCGGCACAAGAGTAATCGATCGAATAGGGTGGCATGCTGGCCAGCATGCCACCTCCCTCTCCAATAGATATTGCCATCGAGTCCCATAAGGCGCAAAATGCACCTTTTATTTCTGGTTTTTATTAAATATAATATATATATATATTCTGTCGGATATGGTTTACACGCAGGTGCGTGGCTGAGTGGAAAGAAGGGCGCGTGGGCTCTGGAGGTCAGGGGTTCGAAACCCCGTAGTCCTCTCTTTCCTTCTTTCCCTTTCTTTTTTTTTTTTAAACGTATCAGTTTACACATATAACGCCCAAAACGACACCGTTCTATTAATTCGGTGGCAGTCCCATTGTTTGACACGTATCCGAGCCAACCCGTCAACTCGTCTTAAAGACGCAGAGTCGACTCAGCGTCGTCTCCCTCGTTGAACCACCCACTGTTGCCCTATTTTTCTGCAGATTTTTACTCTCTATTTCGTGATGTTTGGGACACGGTTTCTCTTTGTTTTTCAATCCTAACAGGTTTCTGCATGTTATATCCATCACTTTTACATCGATTTTAAGCATCGAATCACTCTAAACCATTCTGTTTTCAAAACGATAGCCGTGACCTGTAACACGATCTAGCATCCTCATTTCTCAACCATTTTACACCAAATTTGTTGCCTCGTGACCTACGGATCATAAGGATTGAGTCTATGTTCTTATATCTCAGTTTGGCTGATTGTTTTGACAGATTGTATTTTTGACATGTGGCTTTATTTTCAAATTTGATGGGCTGTGGTGAGTTCTAAGGTCGAGTAGGTGGGTTTTAGAGGTCCCCTTAGTGTCTATTTTAGGTCTCAACATGCAAAATCCCAAACGGTTATGGTCGAATCAGACCTGGTTTTTCAAGCTTCATCAATGGAGGTTTCCTTCGAGTTTCATGGTTACATGACCTATCCGACACCTCTAAACCATGCAATATATTCAGGATGATTCCTAGGATTAAGATTTAATCATGCATGCAGTCTATACCCGTAGCAGATCCACTAAACAATTCAAAATTTAAAATTAAGAAAATGAAGATAATTTTGAGTATTACCTTCAACAGTGGCTATCTATTCTCTTTGGCTTAGTTCAGTCTCTCAAAAACCTTCTCAGGTCATGCACCGTAGTCCTCAAGTCCCCCCTTGCACTTCAAATGGCCAAGTCTTTCCTCAAGCTCCCTTGCATGCAAAGCTTCCTTCCCCTCTCTATCTCACTACACTCTCACTCTACCAACCTCACGTACACACACAGTTTTTGGAATTGCAGAATTCTCTAAAGAGAGAATCTGATGTAAAGTAGGGCATTTATATATATTGTAGGTTATATACATATAGGGCTATACACATATACATATATATGAGTGTATCTCTGCCCTTAGTGGGGTTAGTGGGTGTTGACCTGATTGAGGTGATGGAGGGTTATGATGAAGGGAATGCATGCAAGGCCATTGGCCAATTTGGGTGGTGGCTTGGGCAAGATTATAGGTTATATACATATATTGCTGTACATATGCACAAAGTAACCAACAGCCTAGTTGGTAACTTTTTGGAACAAAATTGCTTACCTTGGTAGGTCAAGGGTTCAATTCCCCTTGGCCTCCCAAGTGACCATTTTCTCATATTTTTCTGGTTAAGGCCCTGTTTGGTTGTCGCGGAATTCCAGTTTCACTGTTTTGGCCTTAACTTTCAATCCGTAACTCCTTTTTCAGCGCGGTTTCTTTCTGTCACTTCCTACTCAGAATATCTTTCATTGACCATGGTCCAATGTCGGTTTTTATTTTCTCGAGTTTCCCATAATTAGCTAATTCGAGTTTTATCACTATTAAAAATAGACATTAAATTAGCTAAACCCGACATTTCATTCCCAAAACAGTTCCCATATACAAAACATGTCGGTTAAGTAATTGGGGTGTTACATTCAGGGAGTTTCCTGCATGTAAAGATCTGAAAAATCAGGATAAATTTTTCGTTTTGTCAGTAGGACACTATTCATGCACTATTTATCGGTAGGGTACTGCACATGTATCATTTAAACATAAGTCATATTTAGAAGCATAATCTGAGTATGCCATAGAAGGTAAATAAGAACGTTAAAATACACTTCTTGTGAGAATTTGAGCAAAATCAAAGATAGTTTGAAAAATGGACCCAAAAGGGCATCCCAAGTGACCCAAATGGGCCCGGCCGCACTCACAAACAAGAGAAAACATTTTTGTTCAGAAAAATATTATTTAAAATAATTTTAAGAACTTTGGTTAAAGTAGAATGTCGATTTGAAGCGTTTCGGGATAGGTTGTAGTGTAACGGCATCCCACGGCTCATTAAGGGCAGAAAGGTCTTTTCACCCCTTGGCCCTTTAGTATAAATAGGACACTTAAGATAAAAAATCTTCAGACATTTCTGGAGAAAGAGCTGCAAGTCATGTATGGAGAGAAACCACAAGTGAAACCTAGGTTTTCTAACTTTCTACCTTCCAAAACTCATCTCTAGCCTTGGAATCTCTCAAGGCTTCCGTCTAGGAAGTTGTTCCCCACCATAAGGGCTACAATCCTACTGATTGGTTCGACTGTGAAGTGAGCACAACTCCCTAGGGTTGAGAAAAACCCTTCTACGTATGATATTTTGCTAAGTAAATAATAGAGTTAAGTTTAGTAGTGTTTTTATAAGTTATTTGTATGACCTACATGCTTACTTATTGTTAGAAAATCACCTAGCATATAGTTACATTGAAAACCTAGGATTGGTGCTTTGTGTACTTAAGTATTCTTTGAGAATTTGGCAAAGTGATGAACATGTAACATGAATATATGTATAATTGATTGCATTATAGCTTATATTCATCCAGACAAAGTCTTGTAGTTTGAAATTTATGGTTTGCTCAATGTTTTGGTACTTTGTGTACTTGTGTATTCTTTAAGAATTTGGTAAAGTTATGAACATGCAATATGATTATATGTATAATTGATTGGATTATAGCCTATGTTCATGTAGACATAGTTTTGTGGTTTGAAAGTTATAGTTTGCTTTATATATAATGTAACACCCCGACCGGATTAACGGGAAATTTAGTGACGAATTTGGGAATTTGAAATTTTACGAGACGTAATAAAAATGTTACATGAAATTAAACCGAAAAACAATAATAATAAAAATAAATAAATAAATAAATAAATAATAGCGACAATAAACGAATAAATAGATGAATAAATAAACAAAGGAAAAATAACAACAAAAAGAAAAAGGGGAAGAAAGCCAAAATTTGAGGCCAATGGGTTTTGAACCCTTGACCCAAAAAGAAGTAAGAAATTGAGCCCAAAAAGAAAAGCCACTTAGGCTACCCACCTTTTGTGCCTTTTTTTGCCATATAATTTGTATATATATACATCAAAAGGAAGCCCCACCTCTCAACCCACCAATAGGATTTCATGCAACCAAAGAATTGATTTTTAAATTAAAAACAATAAAATATGAGTGCTATTATGTATTTACATTTCGTGTGTGTGACCTCCATTTCAGAAAATCAAAACTTGTGTGAGTGTATGTTCAGCTTTATAGAGAGAGGAAGTTAGAGTGAGAAAGAAAGATCAAGTGTGTTTGCATGCATTGTTTGTGACTGTTTGGAAAGGCGCTAGGAAAGGGAGGAAACTGGGCTGGTTAGAGAAAGCTTGAGGGAATCCAGTTGAGCCTACGAGAGGAGAAAGAGACACTGTTTGAAGGTATAAAACAAACCCAATGATTCTATCTCTCTAAATTTCTTTATGCATAAGCTGTTTTGGGGTTTAATGGTTGCATGCATGGCCCTGTTGTGATGAATCTAACATATTAGAATCCAAATAAACGAGTTTGGGGGCTTGGAAATCATAACCACCATGGCTGCCATTAACGAAGTTTCAAAACTTGGGTCTTAACCGATTGAAACTAAATGGGTTTTGGAAGGTAGGGGCGCGATCTAGGGGCCATAAGGGTTTTAAATCCACAAAAATGATAACAAACAGACGCAAGATGAGGGAGAAAAGACCACTTGCAGGTTGCGGCTCCATGGGGGTTTGTCAACCTTCATGCGTTGTAGCTCGGTTTTAGGGACCAAAAACAAAGCAAAAAGGGTTTTAAAATGTTTTAGGGATGTTTTGGTGTGAAAATCAGTGAAAACCGACGATGAAAAGTGGAGTTTAAAAATTAAAAATTTTAGTTTCCGGCCACCGGCGCCGGAAGTGGTGACCGGAGGCTCAGCCGGAAAAATGAAGAGAAGACCCTGTTCACGGGTCGGGTCGGGTCGTGGTCCGGCCACGGGTCGGGTCCTGATCTGTTCAAAAACAGATCCTTGATAAAACTGAACGGTACCGTTTTAATTAATTGGCTGCTGACATCACTGTGATGTCATGATGACGTCACGGTCCAGTTGAACCGGTCGGTTCGGGACCAACCAGTGCCGGTTCAGTTGGAACTTGACTGAACCGGTTGGTTTATTATAAAACTTTCAATAAATTTCGCTTTGACCCCCAGGTTTTGGATAATTATAAAACTACCCCGAAAATAATTAAAAATTAATTTAAAAATCCTTTTTAATTAGGAAAATTACCAAAACACCCCTAAACCAAAAATTAGTCAAACGAAGTCCAAATAAAATAAAAGAATAGTGTAACCCAATGTTTTCGGGCATTCCGGACTCAACGGTGGAGTCCGATTTTTGAAATTAAGTCCCGAAAATTAGGACGCGTGAAATGTAAAATTACCATTTTACCCCTAATGATGCTTAAGGCCAATTGAATATAAAAGGTAGTCCATTTTGACTATTTGGGGCAATCCAGACTCAACGGTAGAGTCCATTTTGGCAAACGAAATACCAAAAAATATGACGTGTAAAAATATAAAATTACAAAAATACCCCTAGGCTTAAAATAAATTATAGGAAAATAAATTTAGGTCTAGAAAAGTCCAAACTAATTATCTTCGACGCTTTGAACCTAACGGAAACATCCTTGTGAGGAAACTGGAAGAGAGAGGGCTCTAAATTGACTGTTAAATTATGTTATACTTTGAACAAGAAAATAATAAGGTTTTGAATGGTGATTATAGGGACCCTCGTTAAGGAAGGATTTTTGGAAAATTGTTTTTGGGACTTCAGGTGAGTATTTTCATACCATGTTGAGGTGGATTTTTATTATAAATATAAATATCGAACTCTTGTATAATTTAAAAATAGATCCTTCTGTTTGAAATCGATTTGAATGACTTATTGACATTGCCATTCCTGATAGTTTGTAAAATGCTCATGACACTATAACAGTTTTTCTCACCAATCTTTGAACTGTTTTGATTAAAGGCTAAATATGATATTCTTAATTGAATGATTGAGATTGTTATTGATGTTATTGATTTTGAAAATGATTTTGATGCTTTGAATAATAGAATCTTCTATGATCTGTCATTATCGAATAGATTGTGACTTTATCGAACCCTAACCATGGGGTATACGAGTGGTACTATTGAATTTGATCTCAGTCAGCGAGGTTCTAATTTGCTGGCATTTGAACCCTAACCACGGGGTATATTGGTGGTATTATTGAATGTGATCTCAGTCAGCGAGGTGCTAATTTGCTGGCCATAGAAGATGAATTTTATTGATTTGAACTTTTATGAATATCGAATGTGAACTATGATTGAACCTTGAATCTTGAATTGAGAACTATTGAACTATGATTTTGATTATCAGACTATGAAATTTGTTATCGAACTATGTTACCGAACAATGAGGTTGATTTTGAACTATGACTATTGAATTTGAAAACGACTTTGAATCGTAACTATGATAGAGTGACAATATTATACTACAATGTTGATTTGATTATGACTATTGATATTGAAAACGACTTTGAACCATAACTATGATTGAGTTACAATATTATACTACGATGTTGATTTGACTGTGACTATTGATATTGAAAACGACTTTGAACCCTGTTTGAATTATAATACTAATCTTTAGTAACAACTTATTGGATCATTATTTTGATTGTGCTTTGTTATCGATTTTGATTTACGAATGTGATTGAACTGAGATTATGATAATGATTTTTGATACCATTCACTGATCTGTTGTACTTGATATGACGTATTTTAATTCCATTTGAGTATATACATTTCAGACTGTACTACATAGTAGTTTTGAAACCCTTGGCATGTTATGGAAGTACTCATTGGGCTTGTTGAAGCTCACCCCATCCTCTTAACATTTTTCAGGTGAGGATTAGACAAACTTGCTTTCAGGTGATGCAGGATAAGTGCTTAAGGGATGAAGCAAGTTCTTTTAATGGGTCCTCGACCGAAGATAGATTAGACATTTTGGATCTTGTGTATTAAGTTGTGTAATGTTATGCTAACTCTTGACTTGGAGACTACGACCTTTGATGATGGTATTTGAATCGACCGATTTGGTTATGTAACTTATTTTGTGAAGACAGGAAAGAAAAAAAAAATAATAATAATATTCCGCTGCGTAAATGGTTATTAGAAAAATATCGTGATTATTGAAATAGGCCTCGGTGGCCGATCACGAACCTTTAATCCGCATAAGCCGGGTTACGGGTCGTGACATATAATGCATGATTGAAGGCACACCCCATGTGTTTGATAAAATGCCTCATTGAAATTGCATAGAAAAATCTAGGCATCTTGGCATTCTTGAATCTTTGGAAACATGACATGTGTTGAGCACTTTGGTACTATGCATTATGAGGGTGTAGATCTTATGATGAAAAACCCAAAATCTGGCCAATGAATAGTACTCGCGTGCTGACGGGGGCGGACCGTGAAGCGAAGCATGGGTTGGACATAGAGTTGCATGTGTGTGTCAATCATATTGCCATTGCATTGCATTAACGAATTAGAAGGCTTATAGCTCATAAATGTTTACTTTGCACATGCCACACCTTATCTTTATTCTTTATGTTAGCATTATGTCATTCAAGTCGTCGTGCTTACTCTATATGGGATTACGTATAATAGATGAAACTCCCGGCACATAAGACTTGATGAAGTCTTGAAGCATGAAGGGGGAAATGGACTTTGAAGTATATTTGGCCTAAGG
Source organism: Nyssa sinensis (assembly GCA_008638375.1). Lineage (NCBI taxonomy): Eukaryota > Viridiplantae > Streptophyta > Magnoliopsida > Cornales > Nyssaceae > Nyssa > Nyssa sinensis. The sequence continues at coordinate 30,410,130 of CM018031.1, forward strand.
GCCATATTTTGTATGTAGGGGTATAAGCTCCATGAAGTTTATTTCTTGTTTAAAGTTTAGACCTTGTGTAAGTTATAAACTTAATTTTATGTTGGATTGTATGTAATTGAGTATTGAATGTAAATGAAGAGCATGGAGCTCCATGTAGTTACTTGTTTTTGAAATATGCTTGTGAATATTAGAAATATAAAATTGTATAATTAATTGTTCCATTAGGTATTGTGTTGGTGTTAAGGAGGATGATGATAAGAAATGGGATGAGGAAAATAGGTTAATGAACAAATAAGACTATGGTGAAATTTTTCAAAAATAGCAACTAGATTGAGTGGAGTGGGAAAGCATGCCTAGATTTTCTAAGTAGGGAATTAAATGACTTAAAAAGAAAGAGAAAGGTAAAGAAATGAAAAATAGGGGCAAATTAGTCCAAAAATTACTTGAAGTCAAAAAATAAGGGGAAAAGGGTAAAATGATAAAATGGTCATTTTACATGTTATAGAGTCCCACACCAAGTTTGGTGATGAAATAAATTGAAATGAGTATAACAATGTCAAAATCAAGATTTTAGGCCAAAGTTGAGATTTTGGCATTATAGCAATTCAGCTACTGGAATTTTGTAGCACAAAAAGTAAACTAGTAAGCCAGCAGCCCAGGCCGCACGCCCGCGCGCGCGTCTGCACCTTGGGCATGCCATGATATGCCTTCCAAGGCCATTCCCTCCTATGTTTGACACCATCTTTTGGAGCCCCTTTTAGGCCACTTTTGGCCATTATACTAAGCCATGTTGGGTACTGTATTGAGACACATTTTAATCATTATTCAAGGCTATGTTTGGCCAATTCCTTAGACCACTTTAGGTAGGATTTTTTACCTATTCTTGGTCTATGCCTTAGGGCATTTGGGGCCCATTTGGGCCACTGTTTCAAGCAACGTTAGAGACATTTTTGGGGTCATCTTAGAGGTCATGCTTGGACATGACTTAGACTATTTTTGACCATTAGTTAGGGAAGGTATTTGACTAGAATTCGAAACTCATATTGGGTGAGTCTAATTTGCAATTTTATCCTTACATTTTGAAAAATTTGGGGAAGTTAATATTTAATCACTTAAATCTATTCAATTGTAATTTATTAATTCTTTTTAGTTTATTTCCATTCACTCTCCGAGTTTTGAAAATTCGGGACGTGACACCGCGGCTTAACAGTTCTATCATATAATCTTTATATTGACCCATGGGGCCGTTCAGGGCTGGCTTCCTCCACCCCAATAAGATCATCAAAGACTATAGCAGATGTAGAGACTAAAGAATATGAGTTTCGTACCTCTGAGAAAGCCAAAGAAAGAACCTTCTCCAAAGCAACAAATTGACAATATTCAGAAGTATCCCCTCTAACATAGTTAATAGAAAAAGAACATCCACTTTTATAGCCAACAGTCTGACCATCAGAGTCTTCTTGACGTGAACATTTGGAGACTTTAGTCGACGCAACCGGTTTAGTGGAAATTTTAGAGGAACTAAGTAGAACATGGTAATGTTCTCAAATGAACCCACCGTCCCTGATTTCCACGTTTTGTTCCAATTTTGGGCTTTGGTAAAACACCTTTAATAAAATCCAGAGGGCCAACTGTTTTTAAATCTAAGCCAAATATAAGAATATCCACCACGATAGTGAACCCAATAAGGTTTTCAAGCCCATCAACTTTGTTTAAGCTTGTCAAAATTGTTTTTTTTTTTATAGTTAACATTCTTATCCAAAAGTCTCGAGGGCCCACATTCTCAGTTGGAAACTTTTAGCAGTTTTAGATTTTTTGACACAATAGTAACATCATCATGCGCTAGAAACTAAACTGTGGCCGCCTATGTACAATACACACCACTTTGGTTGGCTAGAAGTACTAGTGGAGAAAAGGTTGCAAAGGTTTGGACTACAACTAATATTTCCCAGTGTCTTAGAAATTGATGAGTCTGAAGGAGAAGAACTAAAACAACCTCAATGCATACCCCAAATACCTTATTGGCCAAAATGAGTAAAACCTATGGATGCCTTTAACCAAACACTATATTGATTTTGCCTTTTTCGACCCTCTTTTTCTTGTTGAAAACATTGGTAGCAACACTTTTCATCATGTGCCAATAAACCACAATAGTGACAAAAACGTGGAAACCTTTCATATTTTAAATCTACCCAAAGATTAGAATTCTAGGAAAGTTGAATTTTGCGGCTATGCCTTAAAGGTAAACTAATGGGGAATTCAACTTAAATCCTCAGAAATCGTCGCTGACCTTTCCCTTCATCATCATAAAATAAGATCTTCCCAATCTTATTACCAATTAGTCATCCAACGGCCTTAAAGATACATTCGAATGGCAGACCCCAAACTTGAACCCAAAAGGATACAAGTTGAAAAGTAACTGAGCATGCACACATAATTGGTTCCTAGCATTTTAGTAGGATTAGATGATTATCGAAACTCCAAGTACCATTTTGGAAAATCTTGTCCAAAAAGAAATTGTTTAGAAAAACAAATTGGAGTAGATTATCCCCAACTTCAAGAATTTCTAATGAGTTTTCCAAACCCTAAGACTTCTTAATGGTAACCTTTGCAACATCCTGGTTATAGGATTTATTAGTCAGTATCTTGCCGATCAGGCTACTTTTGCAAGATTCCAGATTATCTCTCACCAAAGAAGTGTCTAATACCAAAGGATTTTCCTCGTTAAATGTTAGGGAAAAACCTTGGAAGCCATCAACCACATCATCCATCAAAGAGAACACACAATTTATAAAGATAATTTAATTGTAAAATATAATACATTATTCAACACACAATACAATATACAAGGGCAAGAAAAACAATTCATACCCATTCAACACTTTTTAACTGTTTATCCAAATACTAAAATACCATTGAAGCACTTTTCAAATACATTCATTCAAACACTGATGACAACTACTTAATTCAAACAGTTGGTTAACTCAAATCGCACTTTTTCATAGCTCATCCAAACGAGCACGTAATTGAAATCATATACTCCATGTTGTTTTACTTGGAATTAATCAAATGTGGGTCTTATAGTTTTCGTGTTTGTCATTCTTAATTAATGAGTGAATACAAAACAATCAGTTTCTTGTAATGTAGAAAACTGATGATAATCTAAACCAATTTAGTACTGAAGAAAAAAGGCCTATTGTTAGCAAATTTGAGTTTGCAAAAATTGTAAAATTTCCCATTTTATGATAAGTTGGAAATTCATTCCAAAAGTCTATATTGAGTCTGTAATTGTTAGTTGTAGATCAATCTCATTGAAGCTTAAATCATTAGTCAATCCATACATTAAAGACTTGATCGTGGCGGACTCAAATTACAACTCTTACATCTAAAAAAGACTTCTACGATCAATTTTTTATTTCATATCATAATTGAGAAAAGTAAATCACTCTTAGGCACTCACATGCATGATTAGGATAACATAGTGTGTCTAGTGATTTAACTTGAAGTTTAGATATGAACCTTACTATAGTTAATTTGATATTAAGTGAGTGAATTTTGACTATAGGCCAAACCACTTTTGCAAAAATTCTTTTTAAAACTTTCAAAACTTATTTTATTTTCTAATAATGGCTTTATTGAGAAATTCACATTTATATTCATCAAAATATACGAGTTGATTTCCAATAACCTTTCGTTCGAACGCATGTGAAATTTTGGTCATGCTGATTGATTGGTTGATTTCCAAATTTTATTAGGTTTCGAGGTGCCTATATATATACCAATAGTGCGAAATTTTATAAAAAGAAGGAGCTTAGAGCAATATAAGGCTATATTTTACATTGGGTGGCTGCCTCAAAAAGCCTTTTTATTTGAGTACTTTGATGTTTTACATGAATCCTAAAGTCTAAATATGCTTTTAGATTAAGATTTCATATAATCCCTTGTTCACAAAAGTTATTATGTGTTTTTTCATCTAAGATTGAGTCTTAGGTTCATTGTTTACCATGACATGATAAAGTGTTGATTTGTGGAGCTCAAAATAGTGGTAAAATTGATTGTTGTGAAGAAGATCACTTGTAAAGACTGCAATTGGCAGTACAGAGATCACAATGGAAAAGACTAGTGGACGTTGACTGATAGTGGAAGACTATGATGGAATTTAGTAAGGTTAGTTTATTAAGGTCTAGTATATCTTTGAATGGATTGGTTTTGTAGTGCATTTTCTTATGAATGTGGGTTTTATTCCCTAGGAGGGTGTTTCACATAATACTCGATGTTATGTGTCCACTCTTTATTATTGTGCTTGGTATTATTATTGTTTAATATTTTTTATATAGAACTTGTCCATATTTTATTTGGAATCTGGTATCACATATATATGTATATATATATATATATATTTAGGAACAATCTATTTATCGTTTATTTTAACTATTCCTTCCTAATTGACTAGGTTGATTAGGAAATAAATTTGGGGCTATTTGCGTATTTTGTGGGATAGTTAGTTAATTAATTGAGATCCAAATCAAAGCAAAGTTTAATTAGATATTAAATTTGATACCTTAAAACATGACCTTGGGGAAGTCGATAAATTAAACTCCTATTTTTAATGACTCGAATTATATGTCCTAGAAAACTAGGGTGAGAATATTCTTATAGTATTTAGATGAAAAAGTTTAGATGGTAGTAGAAGATAGTTGGATGCCTCCTTCTACCTTAGTTGAATGTGTTAGGAACTCTCATATCTAAAGCTTTCTGGACAATAACAAATTTCGCAAACTACAAATTATAACTTCAAAGGACTAAATTTCTCATGTAGTACAAACTATATATTATGAATGATACTGCTCTTATGAAGGTGTATGTGTGTTTATAGTTAGGGTTCACCTAGTAGGGCATGGGAGAGTAGAGTAGGGATAAAAAAATGAAAGGGAATCAAACTCAAATCCTATACCAGTTTTGTTTAGATTCATCTCTCTATGTTAATGAATCAAAACTGCTATTTGTATTGGGTTTTTGTGGGTAAGTCATGTATGTATGCAGGTAAAGATGAGGGGGACAAAGCCATAATGCCTTTACATGCCAGACAACGAAGTACTCTGTACTCTTTTAACAGAATCAAGTACACATCCATCATCTCTTCCTTAGCATTTGGACGCCTATCCCATAAGTAGTAAGTCTATTTTCTCTCTCACGTAACAATAGAGGGTCTACATCACCAAGTGACGATGTGTTTTTTTAACATCCTATCATGTTTTTATATGACTTGTTGAAAAATGAGCCATAACAGATTGACACAAGATCATCAAAAATATACACCTTATTGGGTGATCTGATTAGTAGTACTAGAGCAGTGCTTACTAGTCCTTTTTTAAAAAAAAACTTCCTATTGCATTTTGAACTTGTGAGGGTAATTTTCTTGAATTTTAATTGATTTGTAATGATAACAAGAATTAAAGAAAAGTGTCATGTGAGATTAAGTTCTTGGTTTAATAAAATTAATTCAATATATTGTGATTTCATAAGGTTGAACTTAATAGAGATCATTATCAATGTGCATTGCACTAATAGAGTTCATTTGGGGTAGCCTTTGTATTTTTCAAAAACTACTCTAAAAATTGTGCTTAGTCATTTGGCTAAATTCTTAAAATTGTTTGAGGTTCCTCCCCCAAATAGAGAGATAAATGGTTGAAGATGATGTGAAACTAGAAGAGAAAACTTGGAAATGTAAGAAAATTTAGAGGTTGAATTCTAAAGAATTATTGAATGGAAACTAATATATTAATACTAGGTCTTGTTTGCATACCTACGAAAAACATCACTGTTAGTAATGCACAAGGGCATCACTAATACTCAATAGAAGCATCACTAAAAATAAATAGCGACGCACAAATGGACGACACTAAGCAGTCCTGGCAAAACAGGCGGGTTGTAAATAGATCGGGTCAAAAATGGGTTAAACCTATAATTGACCCAAATTGAGCATGTTGAATGCGGGTTGGGTCAACCCGAATTTGACCCACAACCCTTTTTTTTTAAAAAAAAAAAAACTAGCATAAGTTTGCCACATCTCAATTAAGTAATATGACCAACAAAATTCATCATCTTCCTCTATTAATGCTTTTGTTAATACACATTGAAGAATTCCTTACAACCACCTCATCCATACAAGTATAGAGCATAAATACATAATAGTTTCATATACAAAATCAAACAAAAGTTGCCCACAATCTATAAAGTAGCTAAAAGCCTTGAAAACTATGAAAATACTACGGTAGGACCCAACTCCAATATTGTAGGATTGCACATTTCTATCCTGGAAGCAAAAAGGATGGAAATAAAATGAATCACCTCCCAACTTAAACTTGTTGACCATGGGATGAACACAAATGGATCACCTCCCAACTTGAACCTACTAAACAGTGAAATGAACACAAATGTAGCAATAAACATTGAACTCATCTTCTAATAATGAATTTTATGTCGTATAATATTTAAGAATCTCATTTTCTTTGTTAGCGGTTTCATGCATCAGGCAATTATTTCTTATGCATTAATATAACAAAAACAAAAACTGAGCAGAACATAGAAGCACTAGGACTAGGAAGTTGATGAACTTGTCACATGTTCCAGAATACTCAACAAAGTAGAACCGTGGAAGTAAAAATTAGGACCCTTCTCTTTCGTGTAATTGTAACAAGAAAAATAGAGGGAACATTAACATGAAAATTAGGGATGATCTTCCCTAAGCAATTTATGTCTTTTTAACAAATCAAAGGTCAAAAAAGGGCAAACGAGAGACAAACTTATAAACATCTCTTATATTAAGTAAATTATAAGATTAACTTATTTTTTGCCTAAGCTCAAATAAACCATGTAAAAAAAGGATCAAGGGTTTGGGTATGAAATATTAAATTACAACTTAAATTTCTACAAATATGGTGTTTAGTAGATTTCCAAGGATTGTTTTTGCTGCAGTTAGCCATTACAAATATAGTAGTTTATACATGTGATTCAATCAATTCATGTGCTATAAAATGAACACACAACTATGCCTTGGCTAAATCTTTGAAGCTATATTATGCCCAATTTGAACAGGAATACGAAAATCAAATCACATGCCAAACTTGGATAATACTCCACTATCCATGAACATCAAACATGGAGAGTAATTACAAAAGCCAAGTGAACAATAACCAAGAAAAAAATAAGAAAACACCAAGCCTAACCAAACACAAAAACAAACCAAACAACCAACTAGCTAGCCCTAGTAGCCAACAAGCAGCCCATTCCACCAAGGGCATAACGAGACTAGAATAGGATGACATCTTTACCAATGTTTACCTTTAACTTTCTATGCCGAAGGTAAGCATACAAGTTATATTACTATCTAATTAATCTAAAAATCAATTCCAATATAGTAAAACTCAACTGAATAATTAACCTATAACAACCACAATCCATAAATTTCTGGCCAAGTTCAATGCCATGCATTTTTAGAGAGAAAAACAAATAGAGGCCACCAAATCATTGCAAAGATCATAGCGTGTTACATGAACTACTTGCTCAAAATCATAATAATATGCTTCACTCCCAAAAGACAAAAATATATCCATCTAAAATTCAGTGCAGTATTTCATAAATAAGTTAATGTCAAAATGTATTGCAAGTATTATGCTTACTCTCCAAAGCATCTCAAAGTAAGCCACTCCCTAGGGTTGAGAAAAACTCTTCTAGATTTGATATCTTGCTAAGTAAAGAATAGGGTTAACTTTAGGAAGTGTTTTTATATGTTGATTGTATGACTTACATGCTTACTTATTGTTAGAAAAACCACCTAGCATATAGTTACTTTGAAAAACTTAGGTTTAGTACCTTGTGTACTTACTGTATTCTTTTGGAATTTGGTGAAAATGATGAACATGTAACTTGAATATATGTATAATACACTGCATTCTAGCTTATGTTCGTGTAGACAAAGTCTTGTAATTTGAAAGTTATGGTTGCTCAATGTATTGGTACTTTGTGTACTTGTATAATCCTTGAGAATTTGTTTAAGTTGTTAACATGTAACATGATTATATGTGTAATTGATTGGATTATATGCTAAGTTCATGTAAACAAAGTTTTGTGGTTTAAAAATTATAGTTTGCTTTATTTATAATGCATTATTTAAGGCATGCCCCATATGTTTGATAAATGCCTTCATTGAAATTGCATAGAAAAATCAAGGCATCTTGGCATACGTGAATCTTTGGAAACATGGCGTGTGTTAAGCACATTAGTGCTATGTATTATGAGGGTGTAAATCCTGTGGTGAAAAACCCAAAATTGGCCATAGTACTCGCGATCCAACGGGGACAGGACCTGTGAAGTGAGACATACGATAGTATTCGCGTGCTGGCGAGGAAGGACCGTGAAGCGAGACATGTGTTGGGCATAGAGTTGCATGTGTGTGTCATGCATATTGCCATTGCATTGCATTGATGAATTGGAAGGCATATAGCTTATAAATGTTCACTTTGCACATGCCACACCTTAACTTTGTTCTTTATATTAGCATTATGTCATACAAGCCGTCGTGCTTACCTTTTATGGGATTATATATTACAGATGAGACTCTCGGCACTTGAGACTTAATAAAGTCTTGAAGCATGGAGAGGGAAGTGGACCTTGAAGAACATTTGGCCCTTGGGGCATATTTTTGGTTGTGTAAGGGCATAAGTCCCATGAAATTTATTGTATGTTTAAAACCTAGACATTGTGTAAGCTATAAACTAAATTTTGTGTTGGATAGTATGTAATTGAGTATTGAATGTATATGAGGAGCATGGAGCTCCATGTAGTTACTTATTTTTTAAAATATGCTTGTGAATGTTAGAATTACACAATTGTATGAATAATTGTTCCATTAGGTGTTGTGTTGGTGTTGAGGAGGATGATAAGGAGGAATGTGATGAGGAAAATAGGTTAATGAACAAAGGAGACCATGTCAAAATTTTGTGAATTAAAAAGAGTTATTAGGTGTGTAAAATAGCCAAATATATATAGGAAGAGTGCCAAAAAGTGGGGGTTAAAAACCTTGAGGAAGTAGGTTAAAAATTGAAAAAATTAGCTTGCAAAACTTTGGAAAAAAATTCAAAAAATGGAGAAATCAGGTTGCAGTAAATACACTGTAGCTGCAATGCACCAGCAGCAGCCAGCAGCCCAGCCCCCCACGTACACGCCCACTCTAGCTTGCGCGCACCGCCCACGTCTTGCACCTGCGCTACCCACCGCGCACCCTGTTCCGCCTCTGCGCCCGCCCAGCCCCCTTGCCCCTTGCCACCAGCCCCTTGACCATCCTTTTGGGCTATATTTGACCACCCTTTTAGGCCATGTTTGGCCACCCTATTAAGCCATGTTTGGCCCATCCTTAGGTCATGTTTGGCCACCCTTTTGGGCCATGTTTGGCCACTCTTATGGGCCATGTTTGACCACTTCCTTAGGTAGAATTTTTGACCTATTCTTGGTCTATTCCTTAGGGCATTTGGGGTCCATTTGTGCAATTGTTTCAAGCCACATTAAAGACATTTTTGGGGCCATCTTAGAGACCATGCTTGAGCATGACTTAGACTAATTTTGACCATTGGTTGGGGACATATTAGATTGATATTAAAAACCCATCTTGGGTGAGTCTAGTTAGTAAATTTTCATTTTTAGTTTTGGGGAAACATGGGGAAATAAATGGGTAATCAACTAAATCTACTTAATGGGTTTTATTAATTTTTCTTAATTCATTTCCATTCACTTCCCGAGTTTTAAAAAATTTGAGGCGTGACATATCTGGCCTTTTGGCTGTTCAAAATCTCAATATGAGCTATTTTTGAAACTTAGGTTCCTAAAATGATGCCTTCTTGCATATATTGCAACCGAGGATTTGAACGTGGTGCCGCAAGTTTCTACAAGTCTATTCTATCATTTGTGAGGTGTGTGAGGTGGTTTCTGGGTAGTTAAACCGTTATTGAGCCTTTTGACCACTTAAAGTCCCAATATAGGCCATTTTTGAAACTTAGGTTCCTAAAATGACTCTTTCTTACAAAAGTTGCAAATCAAGGATCGAAACTCAATGTCCTATGTTTCTAAAAGTCTATTTTGTCATTCATGAGATATGTGATGTGATTTTGGGATAGTTAAACTGTTATCTAGCCTTTTGACTACTCAAAACCCCAATATGAATGTCATTACACATTGGGTTTCTAAACTGGCCCAATAGTTGTTTTAGTGAATTACCAAACTCAAGTTTTTAAAATTTAAAACTTAACCCAACTATTTCATTTAAGTCTCATTTATAATCTCTTTGAAGCATCAATATATATATATATATATATATATATATTTTTTAAGGTCTCATTTTTCATTTATTTGAACCATTAATATTTAAAGACAACATTATAGCCCAACACAATCACATGTAATATTATTATGCACCACAGCTCAAAAAAAAAAAAAAAGGAATTATACAACAATAAAGCCACCAACATTAATTATTATAAATAGAATACAAACATTAACTAAATTCAATTATTACACTTAAATCCTACATACATTTAAACACATAAATATATATAGACTGAACAATATATATATATATATATACATATATTTAAACCATCAAAAACATACATAAACACATATATTCATACTATTTCATTGCATAAATAGTAAAAAAAGCAATATTAGTGACGCTTTTTAATGGTCACATGAGCTTAAACCACTTGATTGGTCATTTTTCAAAAATATACATGCAAGTGATCTAATATAAAAAAAAAAAAAAAAAAAAGTCTAGAGTTGTTTAATCTCACAAAACTACAGCAAGAAAAATGTTAGGTAGGTCATCAAATTTCAGGTTGCAATCCTCTATTCTTGATAATTTATTTACTATATAGTATAATTAGGCACTTCAAGTGAAACTAAGGCACTAAACATTTTTCTTTGCTTTTAATTTGGAAACAAAGATAATGAAATTTGGTAACATAGCACAGTTAAAAATGAAGTTTTCTTTTCACATTTAAAAGCATGTATTGATATTTTCCACATTTAAAAACATTTATTGATGTTTTCTTGCATATTTTAAGATTCTAGTAAGAAAAATCAACAATTAATATATTGCTTCCAAGGCATCTTGCCTTGAAAACCCAATTGCATATTCACCTAGGCATCTTGACTACAAGAAATAGCCATATTTGGGTTCAATATAAGCAAATCATTTCAATCAAACTAGCAATATCACGAGATAGGTAAGTTGCAATAATTTATTTTAATGAATCAAATAAAAAGATAGCAAAAAAATCTTCCTTCTAACAAAAACTACAACCATGTGTGTGTTATGATATAGTTGTTTGTGTGTGTATTTTAGAATATATATGTGAAAGAGAGGGAGAGAGAGAGAGAAGAGAGAGAGAGAGAGAGAATGTCGAACTAGTGAAAAAGAGATCACTTGATGTGAATCTTCAACAGTAAAGGTGTGTTGTCACTGGTGTGTACATTGTGAAGGAGAAGGAGAGAGATGAGGGTTATTGAAGGAGAGGGGTGTGAATGTTACTAAACCAAGGTTGCAAATTAGGGATGAAAGGGCACACTTTTAGCGACATATAGAGGTGCGTCACTAAAGAGATTTTAGATAAAAAAAAAAAAAAATGACATTGTTTTAATAATACCACGCATTAGCAATGCACAAGAGCATGTCGCCAAAAGTGTTAAGTATTAGCGATGCCAAAAGTGTTCATTGATGATTAGATGAGACCATTAATTTCATACGGGAAATGAATATTTTCATAGCTATTAGCGACGAACATGTTGGGCTCACTAAAAACCACTATCAATGAAGCTTCTGCATGCGTCAGCTAATAATGTGTGTCATTAAAAGGGTTGTTTTGTAGTGATAACTGAATAAAATAGTCAAATTGGATAGAATATGCTCCAATCAGATCGAAAATAAAATCTTACGATATATTGATATTGAATATCCTAATTCAATGTTTGAAACATGCCCAAGTAAAAGCTCTATATATGCTATTGTTTTAAAAATTCTATATTTAGATAGGTATCGAATAAAAGACTTAGATATTATTGTATTTTATATTTATCTTTTCACAAAATAATACTTTTTTATAAATAAAAAAAATTGCATTTCTATATAATGTTTTTCTCTAAGATCCTAAAAAATATTTTCTCAAGTTCCTCTAAAAACATTTCTTCTAAATGTATGCATAAAAATCTTTAAAAAATTAAAATCAAGTAACAAAAAAGTAATTATATATATATATACCAAGATGAAGTGGAATTAAGAAATAAATATAAATAAAATGCTAAAATGCTGAAAGATACTAATAATAAAATGATTAATAAATAATAAAATCTTACAATATTTTTACTAAAGGCTAGAAGCCAATGCAAAAAATAGAAATATAAAATTGAATGTAAAGCAATGAATACATTATCAAAGATGGATGGATGGGGAAGATAATGGAGAAGGGAGGCACAAGTGAGATTTTTGGTCCTACCTTGAAGTGGGGATGTGCTTTGTTTTATAGGGACTCTGAGAGCATCGAATGCTTGACTAATGGCTTTTACTGAAATCATTGAAAGACGTTTTGGAGCAGGGCGACGATACTGTTCATGAATAGTATTTTGTCAACTACTATTCTTGTCTTTTGTGTCGGTACAACGACACTGTTCATGAATAGTGGTTTCTCTGAAACTGTGCTTGTCTTTTGTGTCGGTGGCTAATGGAGATATTTTACTACTCTGGATCAAAATCTTCTTCCAGGTTGTAGGCTAAATATGGGTCCTGGGAGAACTCATATGGGTCATAAGGGTTTTCATTTTCTATAGATTTATTAGTTGATGCTTTATCAGAATGGGGTGAAGAGACTCCCTCATTTCCCATCTGAGTTACTTGAATCATTAATAGGCGGGCTATTTCTTTAAGGTCATCCTTGGACTTTCCTTGAATGAGGGTTGGGTCCAGGCTGGAGGATGATCTTGTCCTATAAACAATTGGTTAGGGAATTGATTGTGGAAATTCTTGGTTAACTTAGTCAATAAATCTTTAGTGGTTCAGACTATCCTACCATTTAACTAAGAATTCCTAGGTGATTTTATTCTGAACAATGGCATAAACCCACTTACTATGCAAAAGTATTACAAAGTTGACTGCAGAGATGCTGGGAAAATCTGGGGAATTAAGCCAAATTTATTCCACCATTTTAAGAACCAAGTTGGAATCTGACTTTTGAACTTTTGGTCAAACATTAGAAACCATGAATGGCTATTGGTTTCATTTTGTAAGTACAAAAGCTCGGGTAAATGCCTAGATGTAGTCATAACAATTGTACTGAATTTGTGTATTGGGGATAATTCAAAGCTGGGAAGGGTGTGAGCCCTGATCCTATCGGGAAATGAAGTAGACTATGATAAATTTATGGTAAAGAATTTGACTCAAGCTAGTTTTACTGCAAATATTCTCAATCTTAACAAACTATGAATAGGTGGGGATGGTTGTGTAGAACTTAATTGACTTGGTAGGATGGTTAGGGGTGAAGTGTCATCTTAAAGGGAAATGACTAAGAGCCAAGGCCAAGGGGTCTTTGATGTGGCTAACATTTGGCTCAATAAAAAAGAGTTTAACTGAATAAAACTTTTTGAAGTAAGGAGTCTTGGGATGTCTTAATGGTTGTGTATGGGTAATTCGTTGAATAGGTCATGGATCGAAATGGTCACTGATGGTATAAGGACTAAGTACTAAGGTGACTAAAGTAGAGCTGTAACTAGGAAGACTGGGTAGGCCATAATTGGGTGTTGGAGTATGGCCAAGAACTGAAAACCGGTTTATTTGTTGAATTGAGGAGGTTGATTGGGAAATTGGGGTTCTAGGCTTAATGGTAAGGGGTCTAGCAGGTGATGATTGGGTTTTTTCTAGGGGATTGACTATTTTACTTGCTGAGGCTTCTTCCCACTCATTTTTGGGCTGCAAAAATTCACTAGTAAGAAAATTAGGGATACTATTTTGATGGCCAAGGATAAATTCAATGTTAAAATCAAAAACTAATAAAATGGCTTGCCACTGGGCAAAAATCTATTTAGATGCAATGTTCTATACATCCTTTTCTAAAATGTGTTTTGCACTGCGAAAATTAATTTTTACTAAAAAACTTTGGTTTAAAATGTCACTTTGAAATTTATTGATGCATAGTACTATAGATAAAATTTCTTTTTTAATAGTATTATAGATTAATTGAGTAAGATTCCATATGCCTGAGTGTAAGCAAACAATTTACTTATGGGAATCTAGAATGAGTTTTTGACTGAGAATGCCACTGTAACCAATATCGGAGGCATCAATTTGGATGATTTTGAATGAATTAACTAAAGGAATGCCAAGACAGGGTAAAGTTTTGACATATTGCTTGACTTGTTGAACAATAGTTATATCAGTTTGAGTCTATGGAAGAGGTGGATTGCGAAGTCGATCAAAGATTGGTTTACACTGTTTCTTAAGATCTTTATAGAAATCTGAAATGTAATTAAAAGATCCTAAGAATCTCTATAACTAAGCTTTGTCTAAGATTTCAGTCGCGTCCCCGGGTTCGGTCAGGAATTCGGGGCGTGACAACATGGTGGAGAAGGGTAATGCCATCCCACATCGCTCGGGGAGGAGAAGGTTAAGGTATTCATAAGGGGGGGCTGCACACTACTCAGTAAGAGGCCTTTTGGTGGGCAAAAGCCCAGCCAAGAACAAAACCGTGCGGGTCGTAGGCCCAAAGCGGACAATATCTTGCTGTGCTGGTGTGGGTCTTGACAGATGGTATCAGAGCCGGAACCCGACCAGAAGTGTGGTGAGTGGTTCTGAGGGACCCTACTCACCCCAGAGAGGTCGAGCCTGAAGGGGGGAGGGAGAAGGGTAATGCCATCCCACATCGCTCGGGGAGGAGAAGGTTAAGGTATTCATAAGGGGGGACTGCACACTACTCAGTAAGAGGCCTTTTGGTGGGCAAAAGCCCAGCCAAGAACAAAACCGTGCGGGCTGTAGGCCCAAAGCGGACAATATCTTGCTGTGCTGGTGTGGGTCTTGACAATTTCATTGGGGAACTTATCTGCAAATTGAATTACTCTTTGGATAGGTTTGTTCATACCATGGTGGATGTCAAAGCCAAAAACCTAATTGATGTTTGGGAGAGTTTAGTTTTTTGTGAAAATAAGGCTAAACCGTTAATCTTGAAAATATTGAGAAATGAGTTCAAATGTTCCCAATGTTGGTTAATTGACTCTGAGAAGATGAGGACATCATCTCTGTAAACTATAGAATAACTGGAGGACTGACTAAAAATCTTATTCATGATATTACTGGAATTCACTAGGTTCATTTTTAAGGACCGAAAGACATTACGTTCCATTTATAATGGCCGAAATAAGTTGTAAATGTTTTTTTATACCTACCTGATTCATGGATCTGGATCTACCAGAATCCACTTTTCATATCAAATTTACTAAAGATGACTGCCTAACTAAGCTAATTCACTAAGTCTTTCTTGTTAAGAATAGGGTACCTTAATCCATTCTAAGACTTTATTGAAGGGTTTGTAATTGATAACTAATCTAGGGACATTGCATTCTATTTCAACATTTTTTCAGACATAGAAGGCTGAACAGGACCAAGGTGACTTAGATTTTCTAATTATTTGTTTACTGAGTATATCCTTAATTTCTATTTAGGCAGAACTCCATGAGTGTTTGGCTCATTTTGGATAGGTCTAACTTTGGTGGGGATTTTACTTTCATAGAAGCCTTTAACATAGGGAATGTGAACTACATGTTGCTTCTTATGCCAAAAAGTTATGGGGAGCTTAGAGCAAAATTCTTGTTTAAGCTAAAACTCAAACTAACAAATCTGGGATTGTAGAGATGTATTTTGTAACTGGTTCTCAATTTGTTTAAACTCAACTTCTTCCATAAGGAAATTTAACTCAGAATTTTTTTAAGAGAAGACTAATAATTCTATAGATAGAGACATCTTGTAAGACATCTATCTCTCTGGGTTCTGGGTTTCTAATAAATTAGAATTTTACTGTTTGTCCTAATGGCCTTGGTAATTATACCTTTGCTATCTGTAATGAAAGGGTATAACAGACACATGAAGGGGTTGCCTAGGATAACTTTGTCTATCATGTTTTTGACTTAGACAGATAGGGGTTTTGAAGCATACATTATCTTGGCATACATGTGCATTAGATAATTTATATTTAATATTCATTTTACTACCATTGGCTGAATATAATCAGTTCATTTGATTATTCAAAATACTTTGTATGAATGATTCCTTCTTGGACACAATTAAGATCAGTGCCAAAGTCGATGAGGGCTACTACCTCAAACTCAAATTCTTCACTGATGATAATCTTAACTTTGGAATGTCATTTCTGGAAGTTAATTCTTGTAATAACATCTAAATACTTACTAGAAGATTCTAATTGATTTGGATTAGTAATGGGTTGGTTTTGAGTTCTTTCAAGAGTGGTTAGGCTGGATGGTCCAACTTTGTCATCCATAAAATGGGTTTTCATCAATTATTTTGTGTTGGAGAAAATTATAATCTATCTTGAGGACAGTTAGATCCTGACTCGAGAGTTTTAACTTCTTGTGTTAACTCTGTTATCTCGGGTTTGGTTTGGTTGACTTCTTGCTTAGAGGACATTAATAGTGACTTCTTTATGAGTTTTTGTAAGTCTATCAAAGATCTTACTAAATTAGACTTGACGGTTCAGTGACTGTGGGCTTATTCATTTTTGTAGAATCTTTAGCTAATCAGGATTTGAACTAGGTAAGATACTGGGCTTTAATTACTGGGTCCTCTACTTTCTAATAAGATCAATGTAGAAGTTCTTGTTTGCTAAGGACATTTACTGATTTATCCCTACAGCAACTATTCGTACATCCTATGTTGATATCAAAATAACATAAAGAACAACTAAGGGATCGGTGAATAGAGGATGACTGGTTTAGCTAAAAAAATTTATTTTCACTGTCATTAGAACTATTACTAGTGCTAGAGTCACTATCGGTGTTTCAAAGTTCTAAGATATTAATTAACTCTTTTTTACTTTCTCGGTTTCTTTGTAATGCATTGATCAAACTTTTGACCTTGCATTCAAATTTAAAATGATCAGGTTTTCCACATTTAAAACATCTATCTTTAGAATATAGGTTTACTATTAATTAGTTGACTTATTGGTATTGCGATAGTCTATTTTTCTATTGTTAACATTGTGGTAGTTTCTACTATATTTCTTATTATGTTTATAGAAATCATTAGGGTTAGGAATCTGGGATCTCCTATGATATTTTCTATGATGACTAGTATGGTGACTGGTGTGCCTAGTCGTGGTTCAACATTTAGAATAGGGCCACTAAGGGTAAGCTATATTGGGTACAAAAGTTGCCTAACTCATATTTGGCTTTTTTCTTGTTTCTACTGGCTTGGTTACTAATTTTCATATCAATATACATACGAATACCTTCTTTATGGATAGTACTAGATATGTCGCCATATGTTAGGTTGTCATATTTTATGACATCTGTTGGGTTACTGAGGGCTTCTCTGATCTTATGGGCAAGAAGACTAGGGAAGTCATTGATAAATTCTTCTTTCCAAAATGGTGAGTAACAATCATCTCTGAGCATAACTTGGGACGTAAAGAATCTTCATTCCATTTGAAATAACTAAGGGTAGGGTATCTAAGATTACTAAGTTGATCATGGATCCTAGTGGTTATATGACTATTGTGTTCCTATGCAATGTTTCATGATTGTATAGATTAATTTATTGATGCCATCCGGGCCTCATCGTTTAAGATTTTTCTCAAAGACTGGGTTACCTTCATCATCTTGCTTTATTGTATGCCTGATAAGGTTGCGGGAATCTTCAGTAAGATACTTTTCCTACCAACTTAAAAGTTTACTAGTGAATCCTAGAACTAGGCATTCTATGACTTCTAAGTGAGTGGACCGAATATTACTATGGTAATAGTTGGCTACTATGGACATGTGGTGTAATTTGTTTAGAATTTCTTGTTCGGATAAACCATTACGTTCCAATCATAGAGTTTATCAACAGAGACTAAAAACTGGTTTTGGATGTTTCATTCTTCGAATTGAAGATCTGGACGTGTAGGTCTAAGGATACCAGTTTTTTGTTATACTGGTAGGGTTGATTTTTGTGCTGTGAAATTTACTAAAGGTTTGGCCTTTGAACTGGTTTTCTAGTGTAGGCTAATTCACTGTATTGCTATTCAGAAGACTCGTCATCAGATCCTGATGAATATGAGGGTTGGCTAGGTGGTTGTTTTCTAAAGTAACTAACGATTTATTAGTTGAAGTTAGGGTTAAAGAGCAACTAGGGTTTTATTTTACTAGATCTTGAAGCATCTGCTTAACCTTTTCTAAAGTTGTTGAGTGACAAGGTTTAAGGTTGACGGGCTACTTAAGATCTAGTAGTTTAACTAGTGATTTTTCTAACTGTTGTACAGTGGACGTAGGTCTCGTTCCTACTATTTTTTTAATTCTATCTAACTATTTTTCGATGGTGGCTAAACACTGATTAGTGTAGTTGTTTTGTTCAATAACTTTCCTAACAAGCATTTCTTCATCTTGGGAAAGTTTGAATGGTGAGGCAATTACATCTTGTCCTAGTATGTTTTATTATAATGGTTTTTACTAGGGGATGACTAGATTGGACTATGTTTTTGTTTTCCTTAGTCTAATTGGTTTTTGTGAGAACACAATATTTTTTATTACACTCAAATTTTTTTTTCTAAGTACTTGAAGAAGAGGACTTCATTATGAACTTCGTTTATGAATTCCGTCCATTTGATTAGGATTTATTTTTTCTGATATCTAGTGTGGGTAACTCTATAGATTTCTTGTTTCTCTCGGTTGTTTTTTGAAAGAAAGTCAGCATCTAACTTATCCATGTTGGGAATGAATTTGTTATAAAGGGTGTTGAGTTGGTTACCTATAGGTTATTCAAAATCGATTTGGCTGGGGGAAGTTGATGACTGTTCAATCATCTTCAAGGTTTCTAGACTGGGTGGTGTAGCAAGGTGTACTAACCATGTGACTCAAGTTTTAGGCATTTTATATCTAGGTTGAGATCTTTCCTAAAAGACCTAGGTCAGGAAGAACTTGCTATTGACTAGGATAGATCTAGTCGGAGCTGGTAAACTGTAGTTTAGATCTTTGTTCATCACAGTTTATCCTAACTGTTTCGTTAAGGAATTGTTGGATGTAATCTATGTTTGACTCTGTATTACTAATGTTACTTGGATGGTTCTCAGTTCTCAAGTAGCCAAGTGGAAGGAAGAGTGATATTTTTCCACTGGATAACATTGGGAAACTGGATATTTGCACCTTGGGTGCTGGACTAGATTAAGACAGTCTTGTCCTTTAGTCTCTTAACTAAGGCATGTACATTAAGGTTAGTCTTAATGCACTTGTAATAGATCCGATATATTAAGGCTAACTATTTGGTACCTTCTAACATTTGGGTACCTGGAGGTCTGGATGTTAAGGGTGAGAGTTTTCAAGACATAAGGGGTCATGGAGGTTTACTGTGAAGTCTGGGAAGCAATTAAAATGGATTGGTCCATTATGAAAACTCGATTCGATTATTCCTAAGAGACTATCATCAAAGTTTATGTGTTTGGCATCTCTAAGGGCTATCATAATTAAGGCATTTAATCCTCTACGAATCAATGGCTTAACTGCTACTTGGACTAAGCCAATTTGGAAGAAGTTATAACCTTTCCTTTTGTGGACATCTATGGCTGATTGTGTGAACAATTAACATTTTTCGTGTTCTTTGTTCAGGTATAGACTTATTCTACTATGTTAACATTAAAGTTGGTAGTGAATGGGTTAACTGACCAAGAAGATCTGTAGATCTCCCTAGTTGGAACTTTAGGGATGTTCCAATTTCCTAGGTCAAGGTTATTATTAGGTAACCAGTATTCTTCACTGTTTACTATGTTTGAAATATTGGACAGATTTGTATTGGAAGAGGTTGAAGAATTGGTTCTAAACAATCTACTCATTGTTGGGAATAATATTTTTAAATTAAGCAAAATCTTATTTTCCTTTACTATTTTTACAATATTACTATTCCTCATCTCTCTTTTAAACTAGCTAGTTATCTTGCCGCTTATGCCGAACACTCCTAGACATTGAATCTCTCTAGGTCTTACAGTCTTAAGTCAGGACTTACTAACACAGCTCACGGTTTGCTAGTCTAAGGTTGAGGATTGGAACAGAAATTGTATACACAAATAAGAAAATTGGAAATAACTTAACCATAAAACATCATTACAATCAATGAATGAGTTGAATACCACCATGTTGTAATAGCAGTACAATGAATATTAAATATAAATTATCCAATCCACATATATGCCAAGATAATGTATGCTTCAAAACCCCATTTGTCTAAGTCAAAAACATGATAGACAAAGTTATCCTAGGCAACCCCTTCATCTGTTTATTATACCCTTTCACTATAGATAGTAAAAGTATAATTACTAGGCCATTAGGACAAACAGTAAAATTTTAGTTTATTAGAAACCCAAAACCTAAAGACATACATGTCTTACAAGATGTCTTTGTCTATAGAACTGTTAATCTTATCTTTTGAAAAAAATTCTCAATTAAATTTTCTCATGGAAGAAGTTAAGTTTAAACGAATTGAGAACCAGTTACAAAATAGATCTTTACAATCTCAGATTTTTCAGTTTGAGTCTCAGCTCAAACAAGAAGTTTGCTCTAAGCTCCCCATGGCTTTTTGGCATAGGAAAAAACATGTAGTTCACATTCCCTATGTTAAAGGCTTCCATGAAAGTAAAATCCCCACCAAAGCCAGACCTATCCAAATGAGCCAAACATTCATGGAGTTATGCCAAGCAGAAATTAAAGATCTACTCAGTAAACAAATATTTAGAAAATCTAAATCACCTTGGTTCTGTTCAGCCTTCTATGTTCAAAAAAATGCTGAAATAGAACGCGGTGTCCCTATACTAGTTATCAATAACAAACCCCTCAACAAAGTCTTAGAATGGATTAGGTACCCTATTCCTAACAAGAAAGACTTAGTCAGGCAACTATCTTTAGTAAATTTGATATGAAAAATGGATTCTAGAAAATCCAGATCCATGAATCAGATAGGTATAAAACATCATTTACAACTCCCTTCGGCCATTATGAATGGAACGTAATGCCTTTCAGTCTTAAAAATGCACTTAGTGAATTCTAAAACAACATGAATGAGATTTTTAGTTAGTCTCCTAGTTATTTTATAGTTTACATAGATGATGTCCTCATCTTTCAGAGTCAATTGACCAACATTGGAAACATTTGAACTCATTTCTCAATATTGTCAAGATTAATAGTTTAGTTTTATTTGCACAAAAAATTAAACTCTTCCAAACATCAATTAGGTTCTTAGGCTTTCACATCCACTATAGTATGATCAAACCTATCCAAAGAGTAATTCAATTTGCTGATAAGCTCCCCGATCAAATCTTAAACAAAGCTTAGTTACAGAGATTTTTAGGATCTCTTAATTACATTTCAGATTTCTATAAAGATCTTAGGAAACAGTGTAAACCATTCTTGATCAACTTCGCAGTCCACCTCTTCCATTGACTCAAACTCATACAACTATTGTTCAACAAGTCAAGCAATATGTCAAAACTTTACCTTGTCTTAGCATTCATGCAGTTTATTCATTCAAAATCGTCCAAACGGATGCCTCCGATATTGGTTACGGTGGCATTTTTAGTCAAAAACTCACTCTAGATTCCCTTGAGCAAATTGTTTGCTTCCAATCAAGCATATGGAATCTTACTCAATTAAACTATAATACTATTAAGAAAGAAATTTTATCTATAGTACTATGTATTAGTAAATTTCAAAGTGACCTTCTAAACCAAAGTTTTTTAGTAAAAGTTGATTGCCGCAATGCAAAACACATTTTAGAAAAAGATGTCGAGAACATTGCATCTAAATAGATTTTCGCCTGGTAGCAAGCTATTTTATCAGTTCCATAATAGTATCCCTAATTTTCTTACTCATGAATTTTTGTAGCCCAAAAATGAGCAATCAAAAGCTTCAGCAAGTAAAATAATCAAACTCCTCTAGAAAAAACCCAGTTATCACCTGCCGGACCCCTTACTATTAAGCCTAGAACCCTAGTTTCCTAATCAACCTCCTCAGTTCAACAAATAAACAAGTTTACAGTTCTTGGCCATACTCCAAGACCTAATTATGGCCTACCCAGTCTTCCCAGTTACAACTCCGTTTTTGTCACCCCAGTACCTAGTCCTTATACCATCAATTACCCTTTCGATCCACGGCTCATTCAACGAATTACCCAGACGCAACCAATAAGACATCCCAAGACTCCTTACTTCAAGAAGTCTTATTTAGTTAAACTCTTTTTTATTGAGCTAGATGTTAGCCACATCAAAGACCCATTGGCCTTGGCTTTCAGTCGTTTTCCCTCACAATGGCACTTCACCCCTAATCATCCTACCAAGTCAATTAAGTTCTACACAGCCATCCTCATCCATTCATAGTTTGTTGAGATTGAGAATATTTGTAACAAAACCAACTCCAGTCAAATTTTTTACCATAAATTTATCATAGTCAACTTCATTTTTTGAAAGGATTAGGGATCACACCCTTCCCAACTTTGAAGTATTCACAGCACAAAAATCAACCCTACCAGTATAACAAAAAACTAGTATCCTAGACCTATACCTCCATATCTTCAATTCAAAGAATGAAACATCCAAAACCAGTTCTTAGTCTCTACTAATAAACTCTATGAATGGAATATAGATGGTTTATCCAAACAAGAAATTATAAAAAAATTACACCACATGTCCATGGTAACCAATTATTACCTTAGTAACACTCAATTCACTCACTTAGAAGTCATAGGACTCCTAGTTCTAGGATTCACTGGTAAACTCTTAAGTTGGTGGGAAAAGTATCTCATCGAAGAATCCCGCAACTTCATCAGGCATGCAGTAAAGAACGATGGTGAAAGTAACCCAGTTTTTTATGAAAATCTCGGGCGATGAGTCCCGAATGGCATCAATACATTAATCTATACAATCATAAAAACATTGCATAGGAACACCTAGTCACATAACCACTAGGATCCATGATCAACTTAGTAATCTTCAATGCCCCACCCTTAGTGACTTCAAATGGTATGAAGACATTTTTATGTCCCGATTTATGCTCAGAAATGATTATAGCTCACCATTCTGAAAAGAAAAATTTATCAATGACCTCCCTAGTCTTTTTGCCCATAAGATTAAAGAAGTCCTCAATAACCCAACAGGTGTCATAGAATATGACAACCTAACATATGGCGACATATCTAGTACTATCCGTAATGAAGGTCTTCAGATGTGTATTAATATGACAATCAGTAACCAAGCAAGTAGAAACAAGAAAAAAGCCAAATATGAGTTAGGCAACTTCTGTACCCAATATAGCTTACCCTCAGTAGCCTATTCTAAACGCCGAACCATGACTAGGCACACCAGTCACCATACTAGTCATCATAGTAAATATCATAGGAGATCATAGATTCCTGACCCTAATGATTTCTGCAAACACAGTAAGAAACATAGTAAAAAATACCACAAAGTTAACAATAGAAAAATGGACTCTTGCAATACCAATAACTCAACCAATAGTAAACCATCTTTTAAGGATAGATGTTTTAAATGTGAAAAATCTGATCATTTTAAATTTGAATGTAAGGTCAAAAGTTTGATCAATGCAATACATGGCAACCAAGAAAGTAAATAAGAGTTAACTAAGATCTTAGAACTTTGAAACACCAACAGTGACTCTAGCACCAGTAATAGTTTTGATGACAGTGAAAATAAAGTTTTTCAACTAAACCAGTCATCCTCTAATAACCAATCCCTTAGTAGTTCCTTAGGTAATCCTGATATCAACATATATATATATATAGAAAGAGAGAGAGAGAGAGAGAGATGAATAGAGAGGGTTCAAGAAGTTTAATATTTTTTGCGTATAAAAAGTATTAATAAAAAGGGTAAATTACATTCACCTCCCTTGAGGTAAGGCAAAATTACACATAGATCCCTTGACATTTGAAAAACTACACTAACTTCCCCTCTACTTTAATGTTAGTAACATTAGCCTCCCTTCTACGAGTCAACCATTAGTTGACTAAACTAATAATGCTGATGTCATCACATAATTCTTTCAAAATACCTATTCTACCCTTATTCACTAAACTCAATGATTTAACTCATATATCTATTACTTATTCTTTTCTCTCTTATCTTTCTCATTATCTCATATAGACTCAAACAAAATGATAATGGGATTCCAGAATTATTACATATTGTACACATTTTTTTTTGGAAAAAAATTAACCTTTTTTGAACCCTAGTGAATAGTAAACCTCAAGCCAACTAACCTAATACAACCAATACTGAATTAAGACAATGCATGCTAAATTATTTAGAGATAGATCATACCTTTTGTAGAAAAAAGACGATGAATATGAAGAAAATCAAGACAAATGCAATGGAAACATTTATAAATCGTCAAATACTTAAAAGACATAGGGATAAAGTTATCCTTCATGCCATGAGATAATATAGATCATGAAATCGGTACAACCAAGTGGACTAATTTGGGCTTCTACAAACATTGTATCTTCTTCCTCATTGTCTTTGCCAATGCTATTGAACAATAAAAGATAAATGGAACTCCATATTCTAACCAAACAAACAAAATCACGATCGATAGCGAGTTTGTGGACTTAGGAATATAGAATGGAAATAAAATTTTTAGGATTTTTAGGATTTGAAAGAAGAGGGTTAAAAGATGATGGTGATGGGTAATGTCGATAGTGAAGACGAGAGAATGATAGGGTTGATTTTCTGCAACTATTTGGATACTCTAGGGATATGTATTTGAGGGTATAATAGTCATTTTACGTAATTTGATATTTTGACTATAAAATAATAAAATAATAGGGACAGTTTTGTTAATGGCATTAGTTCGATACTCTTGATAGGGGAGCACAATGTAATTTCAGAAACTTTCTCCAATTGTTAGAAATTCAAGGGGAGGTCAGTGTTACCCTTATTTTATTTATTTCCACGTACTAATATATTATATTTTATGTTTTGGAACGTTTTTATGTATTTTCAGTTGTCTTTATCATTTTTATTGTATTTTTGAAATGTTTTTTGTTAGGACCAGGGGTCGAATATTGTGATTGGTTAATCCAGTTTGAAAAAATGTATTTTGGTTGTAATCATGATTTTAGTCCTAGGCTTAAAAGTTACTTACGCCTTGTTCTACTCCAAGATGGTCAAAGCTTTATTGTCATGCACGTCTACCTATTGCCTTTAATATATATATATCATATTATCATTATGTGTGTTGCTTTCTTGTGTTGTGAAATAATTATCCTGAAAATGAATATTTGAAAACACTTTGGAAAATTGAGTTCACAATGTAGAAAGGAGACCAATTCTCTATTGGTCATTTTTTATTGTTCGATCATCGTTCGATGGTCGTTTGATGCTCGTTCGAACGAACCCTGCGTGAAAAATAATACTTTTTTGTTTTGAAGAGTTATTTGAGATCCAAGCTCTAGAGTATAAATTGACAAAAATTCAATTTTCAATTAGAGATATCAGTTTTAGAGAGTAGAGCATTAAAGAGAAGTTCGAGTTTTCGTTAGAAAGCATTCATATATACTTCATCTATATCTCACTTCTCATCATCTATTGATTTGATTCATCACACTTAACCCAAATCAATCAAAGTGCCTCAACCATCAATTCATTTGAAGCAATTTATGGAGTTCAATTTTGTGGATTTTAATGTTGAGCAATCGGAGAATTCTGAGATTGCATGGAGTTTGCAATTCTGTAAAGCGCCAATCGGAGGAGTCTGAGATTGCATGGAGCTTGTAATTGTATAAAGAATTCAGGTATGGTGGACTTTTGTGGCTATAAGCGAGATTGAAGACGGTTGAGTAGTACAGAGCTTGAGGAACTAAGTTCGTGTGATCACTGGGGTGTATTCAATATCACACATAGTGGATTCTTCCATGACCATGGCCAGCTTCGGAGTTTTCCATCTTGTATAGTTATTCGTGTTGGTTTCTCTATTATCATGATTGGTTTGCTAACTCTCTAACTCTTTTCATGCTTTACAATTTCTAAATTGTTCAATGATAATTGCTTCCGCTTGATTAGAATTATGTTTTCATAAATATTGAGAATTGATCACCAATTGACTAATTGAGAACCTAAATTGAGCAATTAACTTGTAAATTGAAAATAGATTAAGTGATTAAATTGAGAAATTGACATGTGTAATTGATTAGTTGATCAATTAGACTTGTGATGAATTTGGTTTGTTTATTAAACACTTGTGTAACTAAATTGAGTGAATGAGTTGGAGTGAATTAAATTGAAAAAATAATTATATATTGTATAAAATATCAATTTAATATTGTATTTTCAATTATTATAATTAGTATTGTGGATAAAAAATTACAAAAAATTATACAAATCTGATATACCACAATGTGACACACCAACCACTACTTGACACGTGTAACTACAGGTCAGCTCGTGCTCAGTCATTCAGCCCATGCTCGGTCATTCACCTTGTGCTCAGTCATTCAGCTCATGCTCGATCATATAATTCCTGCTCAGCCATATAGCTCATGCTCGGTCATATAGCTCATCCTCGGTCTTTCAATGGCAAGACCCACAGAGACCGAGCTCATATCATCAGAGCAGGACTGCTCTCCTGCAAAGCTAACATGTATGAACGCAAGCCTTGAGTACGACACATCGATGATCAGACCTCATCACCGCCTCAATGTGCACCGAGCAGAAAATAAGGAAACAGTCTCCAACAAGGAAACTGCCACACTCTGTTGCCATATTCAGCAAGGTAACTGATATCTCCAACGATTCAATCCCTATATTCATGGCTCCAAATCCTAATCAACTTGGGAAAGCCATTGCCTATAAATTAAACCCTAGAGGCACGCTTTATTGTCATGCTCATTATTTGGCTTTCATTACAGTCTTTCAATTCAGTTTATTAACTTAAGCATCGGAGAGGCTACCGCCGGAGCCAACCCGGTGGTCCTCTAATCTTCTGTTTTAAGTATTTCGCAAGGAGCCGAGCTTGGATCACACGTGGGCCAAAAAGTGCAGCATCAGTTTGGCGCCGTCTGTGGGAACGACAGTCACCAAAGTGCTCTACTAAATCAAATCTCATCCTCCTTTAATCAAAGGATTATGGCTCCCAATCTCTGACTCAGGAAGAATACTCAAAATCCTTAGAACCCTCAGCCTCAACTGCTTGCCAGACAAGGAAGAGGGCGAGTGACTGATCCCATACAACAGGAGCTTCTTGAAACTAGGAGGCAGAACCAGTTGTTGCGAGAGCAGCACCTAACCATGTCTAGAACCCTGGCGATGTTTACCCAGAATCATGAAACTAATCCTCAGAATCCACCCGTCGCCACGAGCGCTCGGGAGGTGCAGCCTCCTACGGCTGCCCATATTCATGGAGATCCTCACCATCAACAGTCACCGGCAGAGGAGTGCCCACCTTTATCCCAGAAGTCCATTATCGAAGCACTACCCGGATCCCTATCCCTGGGGCTTCGGGAGTGAATCACGAGTCACCACCTCAAGCGGTTCCTGCACCACCAGTACAAGAGAATCAGAACAACCCCCCAGCAATGGGCCAAGACCAGCCTACCCATGTAGGCCCTGAAGTTACGAGGCCTGCCTCGCAGTAGCCCATCTTACCAAGGGGATCAATAAGAGCTGAGGAAGTTGCTGAATCAATGGACCGCACTGCTATTGTAAGAGGGGCCAAGTATCCGGAGCAGGATGAGCTGGCCAGGCTGCTCGGAAGGTCGGCCACCCCGTTCACCAATGCTATCATGGTTGAGGAGAGACCCAAGAAATTCGTCGTCCCCAAATTCACCCCTTACGATGGGACAAGGGACCCAGGGGACCATCTTTCCCACTACCAGCACACCATGGCTTTACACGGTACTTTTAACGCTTTTCTATGCCGAACATTCGTAACCAGCCTCAATGGTACTGCTTTGAAGTGGTTCCATCACCTCCCACCGAACTCAATTACTAGCTTCTATGAGCTCGGCAAAAGATTCCTGGACAGATTCATGACTAGTAGGAGGTTGAGAAAGGGTCCAGAATTCTTGTTAAACATAAAGCAAACAAGGGAAGAATCACTCAGGGGGTATATTGCTCGTTTCAATGCCGAGCTCACCGAGGTGACAAATTGCAGCCTCAGTTTCTTAGTAGCTGCTTTGGCCGCTGGTCTTGCACAAGGAGGCTTTAGGGACTCTTTGAACAAAAATCCCCCTGTGGATATGGCAGCACTCATGGACCGGGCAAGAAAATACATTAACTTGGAAGAGGCCAAGGACACTTCTAGAAAGGTCAAGGAACAAGCTCAGAAAGACGACCAGAAGAAAGACAGTCAGAAGAGGGACGACCAAAGGAAGGACACCAGCTCGGCTAGGAAGAGAGCCAGAAGCCCGGAGAAAAGAGGGGCCCCTAGAACTTCCTATAATTCTGGGCTAAGAGAGTTCAACCATTTTACTCCTCTAAATACCTCTCCGTACAACATACTGAAGCAAGTAAGATCTCGAGAGAACCTGAGATGGCCAGAGCCTTTGAAAGGTGACCCCAGCTACCGAGATCAAACCAAATATTGTGATTTTCACAAAGACCTAGGGCATACAACTAATACCTGCAAAGCTCTCAAACATGAGATTGAGCAGCTAATAAGGAGAGGACGACTACAGGGGTTCGTCAAGCAGGACGGAGGATAGAACCCCCGTGATGAGCGACCCCAGCAAAGGAAGACCGACCAGAGGCAAGAACAAAAGGAAGGACAGAACGAGCCCCCACGGTAGAACAACCAAGTGATATTTGTCCTACACGCAAATTTCCCTACAACAGGGACTTCTAACAGGTCGAGGAAGCGTTATGCTTGGGAGGCCAGGTCCACTCCCAACATCATACAGATCTCAAACGTGGAGAAAAGGTTAAAGCCTGTGCCAGAAATCCAGTTTACGGATCAAGACCTTACAGAAGTACACTGTCCTCACAGTGACGCCCTGGTCATCTCCTTCAAGATTGCCAACTTCGAGATCTGAAGAGTTCTTGTGGACACTGGGAGTTTGACTAACGTTCTGTTCTATGACCCCTTCAAGCAGATGAAGCTCAACCCCAGTGACATTAAGCCCACTGGTATAATCATGGCAGGTTTTGATGGAAACCTCAACACTCCACTAGGAAGGATCGATCTGGCCACCACCGCAGGTGAGGGGGACGGACAGAAGACCACAGTAGCAGAATACATGGTCCTAAAAGCCAAATATCCCTACAATGTAATAATTGGGAGGCCCTGGCTACATGAGATGGGGGCAGTCACATCAACTCTCTACCAATGCCTGAAGTGCGTCCACAATCAGACTGTTTACTCTATCAGAGGATGCCAACCGACCTCCCGAGAATGCCATGCCCTCGCACTCAAGGCCAAGGCCCCCAAATAGCAATTACTGCATGCCCGTGAATGCAAGGATCCAATCCACTCTTGTTATCACGAGGCAGAAGACTGTCCCTCTAGGATTGACGAGCCACTAAGCCCCAGAGGAAGGGACAGCAGGGCCAAGCCTATAGGGGAACCTATTCAAGTCCTGGTTAGCTCGGAAGATCAGGGCATTACCTACAGATAGGTCCCGACCTGACACAGACCGAGTAGGATGAGTTGATCAGATTCTTAAAGAAAAACCTCTCCGTATTCGCTTGGGAAACAAGGGATATGGAAGAAATAGATCCCGACCTTATTACACACAAACTAATGGTGGATCCAGACCATCCACCAGTGAGACAGAAGAGAAGGCCACTCGCTCCAGAACGACATCAGGTCATCAACGATGAAGTCCAGAGGCTGCTCAATGCCAACATGATACGAGAAGTATTTTATCCTAATTGGTTGGCCAACACTGTTCTGGTCAAGAAGAAAAATGGCAAGTGGAGAGTCTGTGTTGACTATACGAACCTCAACAAAGCGTGCCCCAAAAATAGCTTTCCTCTTCCGAGGATAGATCAGTTAGTCGACGCTACTGCAGGACACGAGCTTATGAGCTTCATGGATGCCTATTCCGGGTATAATCAAATACAGATGCATCCTCCTAACCAGAAGAAAACGTCATTCATAACTGAACAAGGTCTCTATTGCTATAGAGTGATGTCGTTCGGACTAAAAAATGCTAGGGCCACATACCAACGTTTGGTTAACAAGATGTTCAGCCCCTTAATCGGTAGTACTATGGAAGTCTACATTGACGATATGCTAGTCAAAAGCCTGTGGAAGAGCAGTCATCTCCAGCACCTGGCTCAAACATTTGATATTCTCAGGCAGTATAAGATGAAGCTCAATCGCTCGAAATGCACGTTTGGTGTAACAAAGGGAAAATTCTTGGGGTACATAGTCTTTCAGAGAGGTATAGAGGCAGACCCGACCCAAATTGGGGCCCTGGTTGGACTGAAATCTCCAAAGACCAAGAAAGACATTCAGGCTCTAAATGGTAGGATAGCAGCTCTGACCAGATTTGTTTCCAAATCTATTGATCGTTGTCTACCATTCTTCAAAGCTCAGAAAGGTAACAAATCTTTACAATGAACTGACGAATGTCAAAAATCCTTTCAGGAATTGAAGAAGTACCTAGCCTCGCCTGAGCTCTTGTCAAAGCCAATTCAAGGGGAAAAGCTACTTCTTTACCTTGTAGTCTTTGAGAACGCTGTCAGTTCTGTACTAGTCAGATAGGACAGGAGCGCGCAGAGGCCCATCTTTTATGTCAGCAGAGCATTATTGGACATAGAGAAGAGATACCTCGAGATTGAGAAGATGGCCCTTGCACTTATAGTATCTGCACGAAAGCTCAGACCCTACTTTCAGGCTCATCCCATAGAAATTCCAACTGCTTATCCATTAAAGACAGTCCTGAGGAAACCAGAAGTATCAGGACGATTGGTCAAATGGTCAGTGGAACTAGGGGAGTTTGACATATCCTATGTTCCACGGACCTCAATCAAAGGGCAGGCCTTGGCAGACTTCGTCGCAGAGTTCACCCCAGCACTACTGGACAGAGCACAACTCTGTGAGAACATGGGAACTTGGCGGCTATACACTGACGGATCATCTATCGACCGAGGTGCTGGTGTCGGGCTGGTACTACGGTCCCCTAATGGGCTCACAACCGAAAGGGCAACTAGCCTGGGGTTCAAAGCCTCCAACAACGAAGCAGAATATGAGGCCCTTATCCTGGGGATGAAGCCAGCACAAGAATGTGAGGTGCAGAACCTTGAAGTATTCTCTGACTCCCAATTAGTGGTCAGCCAAGTCCAAGGAGAGTACGCCGTCAAGGATGAAAGAATGCTTCGGTATTCAGAATTATTCAATTTGTTGAAACACTCCTTCCGAGCATTCTCAATCCAAAAAGTAGAAAGAAGTCAAAACGGAGAGCTGACGCCTTGGCAAACATGGCATCCCATATGAAGTCAGGAACGGACTCAACAATAAAATTCTCCCACCAGCCAAGGCCTAGCATCGAAGAAGTCCAGGTTGCCCAAGTTACAGAACAGCCTCAGAACTGGATGACTCCTATACTCCAGTACCTAGAAGAAGGACTCCTCTTAGAGGACAGGAATAAAGCAAGAAGAATTTGCATCAGAGCAGCTCGGTACCTTGTCCTTAACGAAAGGCTCTACCGAAGATCTTATACTCAGCCATTGTTAAAATGTCTAGCACCCGAGGAATCTCAGTACGTCCTGGCAGAAATTCATGAAGGAATATGCGAAAATCATAACGGAGGAAAAACCATAGCACACCGAGCTCTAACACAAGGCTACTACTGGCCTAGAATGCTGAAGGAAGCAAAAGAATACGCTCAAAAGTGTGACAAATGCCAAAGGTTCGCCCCTTACCAGCATCAGCCTCGGCATGAACTCATCCCCATCACAAGCCCATGGCCCTTTGCACAATGGGGAATGGACATCGTAGGCCCATTGCCTAAAGCCACGCCGAACAAGAGATATCTATTAGTGGCTATCGACTATTTCTCAAAGTGGGTTGAAGCAGAGCCATTAACTCACATCACAGAGAAGGAGGTCAAAAGTTTTACTTGGAAAAATATAGTTTGCAGGTTCGGCATACTTCGCGTGATCGTCTCAGACAACGGCACGCAGTTTGCTGGTAAAGTGTTCAAGAAGTTCTGCCAATACCTAAATATTAACCAACATTTTTCCTCCCCTGGTCATCCTTAAGCGAACGGGCAAGCAGAGGTCACTAACCGAATGATCCTAGATGCTCTCAAGAAGAGATTGGAAGAAGCTAAGAGAAGGTGGGTCGAGGAACTCCCTGGGGCACTCTGGGCCTACTGGACAACTAGGAGAACTCCAACATCGGAAACTCCCTTCTTACTCGCCTACGGCACCGAGGCAGTAATCCCTGTTGAGATCGGTATGCCTACCCTAAGGACCGAAGCTTTCAACAAGGAGACCAATGACCAACAGCTCGCAGAAAACTTAGACTTGCTTGAAAAGAGGAGAGAGCAAGCTGTGGTCAGAATGGAAGCATATCAGCGCAGGATGGTTAGCTGCTCGAAACTTGGCCTTAAGCTTGCCAACTTCCAAGTTGGGGACCTCGTCCTAAGAAGCGTGTTCCAGAATACCAAGGATCCCACCATGGGAAAGTTATCACCTAACTGGGAGGGCCCCTATAGAATCACCAAAACAGTGAGACCGACCACTTATTGGCTAGAGAACATGGATGGGAAACCTATTCCCAGACCTTGGAATGTGGAGCACTTACGGAAGTATTATCAATAAAGAAATTTTTTCATTTAAAAAATTCCGTGAAATATTCTGTGAAATATTCCCATCTTAATGTACAGACCTTGAGTCTGGTCCATTTTAATGTACAGACCTTGAGTTTGGTCCATCTTAATGTACAGACCTTATGTCTGGTCCATCTTAATGTACAGACCTTGAGTCTGGTCCATCTTAATGTACAGACCTTATGTCTGGTCCATCTTAATGTACAGACCTTGAGTTTGGTCCATCTTAATGCACAGATATCATGTCTGGTCCATCTTAATGTACAGACCTTGAGTCTGGTCCATCTTAATGTACAGACCTTGAGTCTGGTCCATCTTAATGTACAGACCTTGAGTCTGGTCCATCTTAATGTACAGACCTTATGTCTGGTCCATCTTAATGCACAAACCTTATGTCTGGCCCATCACAGTACACCGAACTACATATCTAAGATTACAAACCAACATAATAATTCTAACTGCTCAGCCTCTTATCAATGAATCCTCGAAAAGGATACCGACCATCAAGGATCCTTACAATACAAGTCCTTTTGTTTGGCAATCAAGCTCGGGTTTTGCTCTAAGTGGTCAGAGTAACTGTTTTTATACAAGTCTTTACGTTCGATGATTAACACTCTGATTGATTGGTTACTGTATTAACTACCTTCCTTATTATTTAAAGCAAATCCATGATTCGAAACCCCTCCAATGTCAAGAGTTTGGTTCAGTTGGTTATTATTACACCTTAATGCAAGGTCATCACAAGTCAAAAAGTTTGGGAGTCAGCCATCGTCAGTGGCCGCCCAAAGAACAATACTTTGGACCCCGAGCAGGATTACTTATGTTAAAATTGCAAATTTTAAGTGCCAAAGCCCCTTTACACACTACAAAACATCGATACTTCAGGTAATACTTCATCAAAACACAAAGATTGCAAATATTTAAAGAAAAATGAAGGCAAGAACCCTGAAAGGAAGATATTCTCATTAGAATGTGTGTTCGGTTACAAGAAGTGAAACAGAACTACAAAAGTTTTTCCTAAACTAAAGGGCTTGCAGATCCGTCATCCTCATCACCATCTTCATCCTCATCATCATCGTCAATCCCCGACAGGTCGATATCTGGGAATTTGGCAAGAAGTTTGGACTTGAAGTTATCATAACCGAGCTGCGCAATTGTATCACCCATCTTCTCCAGCTCGGTCTTCAGCCTGGCCTCGGTCTCAACCTTGGCCTCTTTAACCTTCTGAGCAACGGACTCTTGAAGGGCACAGTTCTCCTCCTTCAGCTTGTTCAGCTCCTGGAGAAGGGAGTCCCGCTCAGACTGGAAAGAATCCCTCTCATACTTAATGGAATCCCTCTCGGACTCCATAATTGAGAGGCAATTCCTCACCTCCTTGAGCTCGTCCTCGGCCATGGTAGCTTGGGATTAAGCCGTGCCGAGCTGAAGCCGAACTTCATCCAGCTCGTCCTCCAGCCTCTCCAAGGCCTGAAGGTCCACTGTGGCCTCTATCATGGCGGCCAAGTTATGCAAAGTCTGTAAGATAGAATGAGAGACAAGTCAGAAAAATGAAAAAGAGAAGGAAAATAAAACACCAAGGAAGCGAGGTCGGTCGTTACCTTCAAATGGGCGCTCATAGCATCGACAACTGTCTTCTCAATACCTTTCCTGGTACTGCAGGAAGGAGAGTCCTTTCGTGGGGCCTCCACCCAGAAGTCTTCAATGGCCTGATGGACGACCCTATACCCATCAGGCATCTGGTCCAACCGGGCAGCCACCTTCGCCTTACCCCTCGGTTGAGCTCTTTGGGTCGAGGAGGAGGCAAGCCTTGAAGCCACCACGCCCTTCTGAGGGGCAGAAGAGGGCTCCCTAATCACCACACCCTTCTAGAGGGCAGAAGAAGGCTCCCTAATCACCACGCCCCTCTAGGGTGGCAAAGGAGAAGGAGAAGCAGAGGGGGCAGCCCCTTTCTTGGGAGGAGCAGAAGTAGAAGGGTCGGTGGTGGTCGTCCTCTTCCACTTCGACGAGGATGCAGCAATAGGGGGAAGGCTTGCCACCCTCTTCTTCTTTGTTGAGCCCCATTTGCTGGCAATAGACTGAAGAACTTCGTTGACAACGTTCTTGTCCTTTGGAGGCATGGTGACGCTCGGATGAAGGATAGCTCGGTAGTCTCTGTTCGAGGTCTGTAGGAGCTTCTTGTATTGCTCTTTAAGGGCAGGAGTAAAGGGCGGCCTCCTTTTGATATTTTTGTCTACATAAAGAAGATCGGAACAAAAGTTAGTCAAAAACACAGAGGTAATAGCAGAGCAAAGATTACAAAAGAAAAGGAGGTCTCACCCATAAAC
Organism: Nyssa sinensis; assembly: GCA_008638375.1. Lineage (NCBI taxonomy): Eukaryota > Viridiplantae > Streptophyta > Magnoliopsida > Cornales > Nyssaceae > Nyssa > Nyssa sinensis. Next base: position 30,445,515 of record CM018031.1, read on the forward strand.
CCTGTGCTCCAGGGGAACGTAGAGATCTAGTCCTCAGGGTCGGTCACCTCCCACTCTCCACTAACAAAGAAATACCGATCTTTCCAAAATTTGTTGGATGACGGTACGTAAGAAAGAGATCGGAAACCTTAGTCAAACGACATCTAGTAGATGTCACGACCCGAAACCCACCTTATACGGATCTCGTATCGTGGGGCCGACCCCATGGCCGTCCCTACTTTTTCCATTCTTTTACCAATGATAACAGTAAATAATATAAACATGACATTAAAGTGCGGAAGCTTTATTACAATTATTGTTCAAAGACTAAACTTCAAACTAACAATAAACTGATCCTAAACCACTCTTAGGTGGTGAGTACATGGGAGAGACTTCATTCATTACTATTATGCTCTTCAACTGTCTCTTTAATCTCCTGATCTCCTACTGTGGTTCTGTAACATTCTCACTTGAAAAAAATTTAGTAAGGGGTGAGCTACAAACTCAGTAAGTAAACGCCTATCTCAAATACGGGGTTAGAGTAATCATGGAACATATAGGATCATGGATGATAGCCAGTCATGGAAACAATTTCAGTCAACCATAAGGTGCCACAATGACCAATGAACAGTGAGGCCTGATAACCATATAAGAACAGTGATATAACATGAATACGGGAACATTCAACATTCACAATCGACGTAAATTTACTACCACAATGGAGTGATCTCAATCGAGTCAAATGAATAAAGGTACTGTCAACATGGAACTATTCGTAGTGAAATGAAACATCACGTGAATCAAATAAACATCACATAACAGTCAACATGAACGATGCATTTACTCTGTTCAGGGTTTGGCAGACCCTCGGTCTTTTGGGGCCCGGCATACCCCCCTTTAACATGAAGGCATATAAAATGCCATTTAAAACTCACTGCGTAAAAACGCCATCATTGCCACATGTCCGTTTGACCCGTAGGTCCCATAAATTGACCCGTAGGTCCAGTCAATCAGAGAGCATCAGAAGGGTAATGTTTCTGAGCACAAGACCCGACATTTAACATAAATTAGGATTATATCGTATTCCATATGAGGTGTGCAAAACATGGAACATCATAACATAAGCATATAGTGAATAACATCAACACCATGAACCATCAACCAATAGACATCCACCAGGTAGAACAATATCCATGGTGGAAACAATAACAGTGGGTATAAATACATGAGTACAAAATTGGCAGTATAGAAAAATCGTGGCTTGGAAAACCACGTATAAAAGATAGAAATCCACTTACCTTATCAGTGTCCTAATATCTGGTGACTTTCTCCTTTCCCTTTGACTTGCCTATAAATCAATAAACGTGCTTCAGCTTTCACATCATTTATCAAATTTATGCCTCGCTACTTTAAATATTTCTTTTACTAATTTATGCTTTACGGTTTCCCATTTTAAAATTAATTTACCCAAGGGCAAAATGGTCATTTACGTGTCTCTACTTTTTGGTTTCTGTTTTCATAATTTGGACTTCACCGTTGAGTCTAGTAGGTTTGAATTAATAAAAATTCACTATTTACTTAACTAAATCGGAGTCCGTTTGACTCACTTTCGACGTAGGGACATTTTGGTCATTTTGGCATTCTACGGTTATTTTTTTTTTTTCGGAACTCCGTCTCATAAAACGGACCTCACCATTAAATTCAGAGGGTCCAAAATAGTAAGTTTTCATTATTCATTCGACTAATTTAAGCCTCGGAATTAAATTTAAAATTTATTAATTTAAATCACTTATTTAAATTAATTAATATAGCTAATACATATTGTATTTGAGCCCAAACAGACCACATGTGCCTTGATGGCAACAGTGGCTAAGCTTCTCACCCTTACTTCTTTGGTCACAGGTTCAATTCACTGCCATACCAATTTTTCATTTAACATTTTTCATTGTTTTTCATTTCCTGTTCAAGTTTAACCCATCCATTGGATAGCTTCTCCTTTCCAACCAAACACTATCTAAACTTGAATTTAAAAATTTACCCATGAAGTACAAGTGTTGGGTAGTCATCTGAATGGATGGATCGGGTCAGACCCGACCCGGTTTGGCCAAAATAAAATCGTAAAACCCAGCAGCCGCACAGCAATACTCCAGCGTGTTGGTTGTCTTCTCCGTCAACGGGACGACGGATTTTCTTACGTTTTTCAGTGGGGTTCACACCTACAGATCATGGACAACTCAAATCTACCGTCGGATTTCAAATCGGAGTGCCGGAGCACTCCCAAAATAACCGGAACAGTAGCGCACCAGGGGCTATGCGGTTTTCCAGCAGCCCCTTTCCCTTCCGTTTTTTTCCCATTTTCTCCTACGGTTTCAATCCCGATTTGATTCTAAAATTTCCCAACACCCAAGAGAATCAATTACCCATGATCTAGCCCAATTAATCGCAACAAAATCGCCCCACCCGATCAGTTTTTCTCCTCCGTTTTCACTGTTGCGCCCAGTTTTACATTATGTCCGATTGTTTAATTTTTTTTGTTTTCTTTGATTCAATTCTAACAATTCCAACACCAACTATATCCATGCATAAATCAAATAAATTCCCATACTTCACAAAATCTATATCAAACAATAATCCATGCTTTGAACAGAATTTAACACCGAAAATTTACTCACACTCACCCAATCGCGCGTACAGAGCGATCACTACTTTCACTTCCGAATCCACTGCCCAGACCCGATTTGTCTTTGGCTCGTTTCCTCCTCCGCTTCTTTCTCAACTCACGCAAGGTGCCCCTTGACCGATCTCCTCCTTCTTCTTCCTCTTTTCCTTCATTTTCTTCCTCTGCTCTAGCGTCCAGCCGTTCCTCTGTTTTTTTTTTTCTTCTCTTCTTTCTCTGCTTCTACCACACGGCTGTTTATATAACACCAAGAGAAACACCCCTCACTTAATTTCTCTCTCTCTCTCTCTCTCTCTCTCTCTCTTTCTCTCTCTCTCCCGCGCCTTTCCAGTTCTGCACTTCAGCCCCCCCATCCGTTTTTTTCTTCTCCTCTTTATTTCTTTTTCTTCTTCAGTTACAGGTAACTTAGACCTTATGTGTGTGTGTGTGTATATATATATATATTACACATTCTCTTATATAACTATATATTTACATCTATTTACCTCCATATATACATATATTATTTCCATATTAAATTTCCTATTTTATTCCAATTCTTTTTTTTTTATTTAACTTTTTTTTTATTTTTTATTTATTTTATTTTCCTTATTTAAAATTTCATTTTTTTTTTTTTATATTCTAGTATCTATTCGTGATTTGCTCGGGCATTGCCCGGAAGCTATTTGTACTTCTAAAACCATTGAATTTTCAACCATTCCATTTTATTCAATATGAAACACTAAGCTTTAACGACTTGATTTACATGGCCTGCTCGGTCACATCTGGGTCAGGGTGTTACAGTAGAGGCCCTCCGACTTCAGGTACTTAAGATCCATTTTACTACTGATCAAGTCTAAAGAAACCTCGACACCGTTCAGACGACCCAAAACCATAAACCCTAATAGGTGTCTCCAACTATTCAAAAGCAGGTCGGCTGGGCAAAGGTTAAACCAGCAAAAGAATTCCCTAAGCAATCTAGGGAGAGGTAGGCGTAACCTCATCTCAAACCAGGCGGTGTAAACACATATTTCGCCTTCCCTAACATCCCAAGGGCAATCTATGTCATCAGGAGCCCTAAGGGCAATATTCGAAGGGAAATCATATCTCTCCCTTATATTATCCAACCACGAAGAGGCTACAGTACTCTCTCTCTCTTCTCCTTGAGAAGATCGATCGGAGACCTCACCCTCTCTATCCCTAGACTCAGAAAAAGCATCTACGATCCTAACTTAGGGACCAGAACGGGTCTCTTCTGACCCAGTCCTCAAGGAACTACTACCCCTAACAAGGGTTTGTGACAAAGTATAAGCCTCTGGAAGGCTCCCTGACCCATCACCAACACCAGAAGATGCAGTAGAGGTCAACATTCCAAAATAACCAAAAAGAAGAGGAAAGATAGTGAAAAAATGAACAAAGAGACCAAAATCGAACCTGAATAGGGTAAAAAGCTTCGGACGAACGGTACTCCTCACAGTCTAGCTTGCTGGTTCAATAATGGCAGAATGTATTTTCTCTTCAAAACATAAAAGGCAATAAAAGAATCGTACAAAGCTTTTTCTCCTTTTTATATGCATTCGGAAAGTAATGTCTACCAAGGCGAACCGTCGCGACGGTAGTGCAGCAATGATGGCTCGAGAAACCTAAGAATCGGCTGCGCAATAAATGATGTACCAACAGTCGTCTAGAAAAATGAGAAGACAGAATGCATGACTTTTCGGGGACTCATAAAACCTTAGTTACACCCTGAGCTCAAACTAAGGCTTGAGGGGGGAGTAACTGATATACCACAATGTGACACACCAACCACTACTTGACATGTGTAACTATAGGTCAGCTCGTGCTCAGTCATTCAGCCCATGCTCAGTCATTCACCTCGTGCTCAGTTATTCAGCTCATGCTCGATCATATAATTCATGCTCGGCCATATAGCTCATGCTCGGTCATATAGCTCATCCTCGGTCTTTCAAGGGCAAGACCCACAGAGACCGAGCTCATATCATCAGAGCAGGACTGCTCTCTGGCAAAGTTAACATGTATGAACGCAAGCCTTGAGTACGACACATCGATGATCAGACCTCATCACTGCCTCAATGTGCACTGAGCAGAAAATAAGGAAACAGTCTCCAACAAGGAAACTGCCACACTCTGTTGCCATATTCAATAAGGTAACTGATATCTCCAACGATCCAATCCCTATATTCATGGCTCCAAATCCTAATCAACTTGGGAAAGCCACTGCCTATAAATTAAACCCTAGAGGTACGCTTTATTGTCATGCTCATTATTTGGCTTTCATTACAGTCTTTCAATTCAGTTTATCGACTTAAGCATCGGAGCGGCTACTGCCGGAGCCAACCCGGTGGTCCTCTGATCTTCTAGTTTGAGTATTTCGCAGGGAGCCGAGCTTGGATCACACGTGGGCCAAAAAGTGCAGCATCAAAATCTATTCAACCCCCTTCTAGGTTAGATTTACATTCAGGGACCAACACAGTTTTAATTTTATAATTAAGAAAATTTGATCTATAGAAGATAGTTTTAACTTGTTATTTGACTTTTTACTGTCTATATGTTATTTGAATAACGTTAATCTTCAAAAAAAAAAACAAAAAACACAAAAAAAAAAGTAATGCTAATCTTCTCAAAAATATTATTTTAAAAATTGTTTATCAAATAACATAACAATATTATATTAAATAACTATTATATCATGAAATAATACATCTAATGACACACTGCCATGATATTTGGAAAACTATTTTGAGATAAATATTTTGAGAAGAATAGTATTTTTGCCTACTAGTGAAGTTATTTTGAGAAGGATGTTATTTTTGATACCCGGTAGGCTTGGTTGCGCAAAACCCGAATGCCGTTGGACCCAAGTAACTCTTGGGGTAGGTCCGTCGGGTCGTTGTCATTCCCAAAAAAGGTCCGACTTTCACGCTTATATCCGTTGTCCCACGTTTTTCTTCCTCATTCCCTCTCTCTCATCCATCCGACCCTTTCTACCGTCACGTCATCAACTCCTACCCTTGATCACATCACTGCAGTCTCCACTCTCAGTTCCCCGGTTCACCCGTCTCTCTTTATCTCTCTACATTTCTTCCCCAAAATTACACACACAGATATAATAACGCTTATACACTAAACCTTTTGCAGTTTTGCTGAGAACGTTCCGGTATGGACCCAAGCGGTGGCGCAACTCGATTGCGACACCGGAAAACGCTGTCCTCCGATCGGTTCCTTGGCGTTTTCACTCACTACCGAACGGAAACTGCAGCCTCCGTCTCCGGCACCGGCTCCGGCGACGAGCTAAACGAAGACGATGTATTCTGGACCGGTGACTTCACCGAACAAAACCATTCCTCAAACTCCCCATCCACCTCTGCCACTCGGGACCACCACCACCACGACGCTATGGGTTTCGGTCGACCAGAAAACTTTGGCATCCTTGCCGCATTGCCGATGACGGAGTCGGATCAGAATTTCCAGACTCGCTCGGTATTCAACCACAAGGCTTCGGTTTCTTCGTCGTCATCTTCGTCTGCTTCTTCTTCCTCCCGAATGATTCCAACGATTCCGAAGAAGCCTCCTTTGGAGCGACAGATCTCGGTGAAGTACCACCAATCGGCGCCGGTGAATGTTCCGGTGCTATCTGATGCAATGCGAAGGAACCGAGCAATTCATGAATTTGACGACATTGATGACGGCGACAACGAAGGGGACAGTGAGATGCTACCGCCTCATGAGATTGTAGCTTCGAAGCAGTCTCCAATGGTTGCGTGTTCTGTTCTTGAAGGCGTTGGAAGGACACTTAAGGGGAGAGATCTGCGTCAGGTTCGGAATGCAGTATGGCGAAAGACAGGTTTTCTTGATTGACGATGACTTTAATTTCAGTATTTTTTCTTTCTAAAAATGTTCTTTTTGTTACGTGAATTTATAGTTAAATTGTAATAAGTGTTTTGCTTTCTAGAGCAACTTTAGTATATTCTGATCAGAATGCATCTAACTTTATCTTGACGTTGCTTAATTTGAACATGTGATATAGCAATCATTTAGGTTGGCGCATGAGAGTTGAGTCGGGGGTAAATTTTATTTAGGATTTAAATGTTAGGGAAAAGACATACGATGGACAATTCTTTGTTTGTGTTTTGATTGCAAATGATCTTCATTTTCTTGAGCTATTGGCTGGCTATGGGCCAAGTAAAACAAAAAGAGAACTTCTGATAAAAAATTAAAATATTTAATAGTTGAATAGAATGTGAATGAGGGACTTCATCAATTGCTTATTGTTGCCACTATGCAGTATGCAGTCCATTTCTATGCTATTTTTGTTGGATTTAATGTTTCCCTGACATTGGAAATACTATCTCAAATTTGAATGAAGTCTTTTGAAGATATTTTGATCTAAGGACGGCAGATACCCAATGCATGTTGTGGAAGTTAGATTAACCAAATGAACACCACAGATGATTTCCTGTTGAGCAATTGTATGGTTTATTGGGCTGCTACCAAGTTGATGGGATACAGCAAAGGAATGTTGTCAGCTGCATGGAGCTGGCTATCAAGTTCAGTGGGATTGATTATATATACACTTACCTACTGGTGTTTTTGACAGAGCTGCCCCCAGATAGGAATAGTTCTTTGTTCTACATTTTACGTTCCTTCAAAATTAAATTCATGTTCCCCAATCCACAACATTCTCTCAATCTTTTACCATTTGTAAGCCATTCCCCACTTACCATCGCTGCTCTCTTTTGCCTACCTTGGCATGCCATTCTATTTAATGAATACTTTCAAGGTTTTAACTTTCCACTGTATATGTATCGTTACTTTTTACAAAATCGTACCCTTGGGGTTGAATGAATTGGGAAGAGGCTTGGGTAATATCTCTAAGGTCCTAGGTTCAACTCCCACCCTAAGAGCCACTTACCTACCTATCAAAAAAATGAATAAACAAATCATACATATATAATTCCGAACCCCCCCCCCCCCCTCTCTTGTTTTTTGTGATATAAATTTTTCTAATATATTTCTTGTTGGGATAGTTGAATTGGGAAATATTTTCATGGATTGTACATGCGATTCTTGTCATTAATTGCACTGTTCAGTATATATATTCACCTTTTTGGTGTCCATTGCTACAATACTAGACTGTCCAGCCTAGAGTACTGTAGAGAAAAGTATTTCTGATTTTATGAAATAGTTAGGGAAGTATTCCGATGCCATCAAATAAATAGAACCGTTGTGTTAGAGCATTTTTGCTCATTAATTTACCAATTTTTCATGTCCCATGAATCATCATAGAAGGGTTAGACTATTAGTCACCAGAAAAATCATGAAGGGAATGCCTGAAGTTGCACATGGGGAATGAGGATTTTAACTTAAGCTTTATGATTTCAAGTTTTATTCTTGTGAGTGCGTAGTAGGCAATGCTTTGAAAATCAGACCGGAGTTGATGGCCCGATTGTTTGGACCAGGAATTGGCCCACATTATGAGTTTTTGAAACCTATTGAAACCTTTTCAAGGCAACAACTATCTTATTTTTTTAATATTCATCTGAACTGCCAGTTTAGTTGGTGATCCTCATGAATTGCCTATGGGTTAAAAGAATCAGATGAATTGTTGACAATTTTATAGATAGCGACACAAGCTTCCAAACAATCCCAAGTCGTCTCAACATAAACTTTTAGATCTTCACCTAATTGCCCGATTGGCTACCTAAACCAAGAGACACCTCACTTGGGGAATAATTACTCATTTAACTAGAGGCTGGTAACCTTGAACAGATGACTGGTTGTAAAACTACAAGAAAAACAATCTCTCTTTCTCTCTCTCTCTCTCTCTCTCTCTCTCTCATATATATGTATATATCTAAGTGTATAAATATATACACACACACATATATATATATGTGTGTGTGTATTAATATGTACCCATTCAAGACTTGAACCTTTCACCTCCCCATTTGGGAGTTGCGGGACATACCACTCATGCTAACAAATGGTGGTTTACATGTATATGTAAGTGTTTACGTGTCTTTTTCTATTAAAGCTCCACCAGATCCAAATTGGCCCTGGACTCTTCTCTTTGCAGTTGCTTTCTATGAAATTCAATGCCATGCTTTATATTTGAGTTTTTTTTATCTCTATCTTGTATAATGTAAATATTGATGTTTTCTATATTTTTGTTGCAATTCATGATTCACTAACTTGATTTCATATACTCGGTGATACAGCTCTTAGCTTGTGTAAATATAATCTTGAATCTTGATTTCATATACTCGGTGATGCATCTCTTAGCTTGTATAATATAATCTTGTTGGTGTATTATAAGGGAGAAAACTAAACATAAGTTTTTGTGTTTGGTTCAATAGTAAACCGTGGGTTGACAAATGTGAGAACACAGGTTCGAGTCTAAGAATAGGCACTTTGTGCAAAATTAATGGTAGATTAGATCTGTTTCCAATCTACACCTCCCAATACCACACATGTCGGACCAACATTGGGTAATCACTAATTCTTTGTGATTTGTGGTTTTGTGTATCAATTCACGACTTGATAGGCTGTGTTTTTTGGTGTGAGGAAAGTGTCCAAAAATTTTAGGAATATAAATGATTTCTAAATCATTCTTTGTTTATTATTAGTAAAAATATATGTGACATAATTAGGGTGTCACTATTCAATTTTGATTGACTTGATGGTTGAACAATTAACACTTAATCCAGTTACATTTATGGTGGAGGAGATCAGGTTAGGCCCGTGAATTTAAAGAACGACCATTACGTTACATATCAGTTTTTTGACCCTTCGATGCCAATACTGACTAATTACGGCCGTTATAGGACTATTACGGCTGTTTTATGTTTCTTTTTTCCAAATTTTTAATTTTCTTTTACTTTTTAAACTTTATTTTATTTTGTCAGAATTTTTATGATTTTTATTTTTTATAAGATTTATATACAAGAGAAATACGTAACAAAATAATCGAAAAAAACTTGAAATGAGTTACTAAAACATTTGGGTCAATTCAAACTTGAAAGGGCCTCTTGGCTCAAAATTTTAAAATTTTTTATTTTATAAACCAATCACACTAAATTGATTTTCAAGTTTCTAATTATTTTTGTTATTATTTATATTATTTGTTGTAATGTTATTCAAATTAAATGCTATTTCTTAGTAGTTAAACTTTAAAAAATGTGTATAAAATATATTTTTAAGTATTATTTATAAGAAAAATATTTTTTAGGTGTATAGAAAATTGAAAAATAATAGTAAAAAATATTAAAATGTGATCATTGTAGTCATGATATGCGTATCAGTAACATTTAAGAGATTTGTTAGTGTTTGAAAAACATTTACGGTTGCAATTTTCGATTCCCGTTATGAATGATCCGATACTTTTACATTGTGACTGCGAACTGAGTTGTATCCCACGATTTAAATCCATGGTTAGGCCGCAAGGGTGAAAGCCAAGGTAATCTTACCCCCCAGGGGGGGGGGGGGGGGCATTAGTAGTGTTAGGAGATATTTGTGGAGAATCCTGAGCCGACTACCTCTTTGTGGGAAATGAGGCAGCTGGTTGCCCTATTTATAGGAGTCCAAAAACTTAGAGGATGGTTGATGTAGGACAGATATGGTGCCCTAAAAATAAAGATATTTGTTTCGGGCTTATATTAATATTTATTTGTTTCCAACTCAAATTGGTTATTTTTATTGTTTTTTTTATTCAAAATAGGAGTCTTTATTCTATTTGGATTATGATAAAAATAGGAGTTATGGTTTTCTGTTCAAAATAGTAGTATTCTATCTCTATAAATATGATGTAATAGTTGTTTATAGTTAAGTTTTTTTTTTTTTTTCTTTTTATCAATAATATTTAATTATGAATTTTAGAGAATTTTATTCTCTTTTTGGGTTGTTCCCATTGGGTTGAGGATTTCTTGTTTTTGGATATTGACGTTGGTCATATCCATTGTTTCGCATTTCCATGCTACGTTAGTTGGTATCAGAGCGAGAATTTGCAGTGGCTGGGATGGCAGTTAGTGTAGACTAAATTTTTTTATCCCATCGATGACTTTCGTAGGAGAATATCCGTTACTCGTTTGGAGTCTCAGATACAAGAGAATCGTGAAGATAATAGGTATTGCACTGACGATGGAGCTCATCAGTCCATTCATGGACTTGTTTATATTTGAAGAGCTATTCGTAATTATGAAAGACTTTCTGACTTTGATGATAATTTTTATTTTGAAGACTTTCAGTGATTGGATATATGATTTAGATGATTGTCTTTATGATATAAGACTTTCAAAGGAAAAATGATATTTTTGTGCATAAGATAAACTTATAGGAGTATCGAAAAGGTGGTGGTTTGATTTACAGAGGCGTAGGCAATTGCAAAGAAAAAGATGCATTCATTATGGCCAAGAATGATGAGACTACTGATGGATAGATATTTGCCAGGGAATTATGTACAGGAATTATGTACAGATTTTAGAAGATCAATATAAGCCAACATGGGATTCTACAAGAGGATCAAAATATATTGGTCAGAACAAAGAAGAAACTCCAAAATCTATTGTTCTTTGGACCAAGGAAAAAATGCAAGTAAAATTTGAAATAAAATAACTTTGACCGATAAGGTTGCAGTTATTAAATCGTTGAAAAAAGTTAATGTTCTTGTAGAAGACCTTCTTATCATAGGAGATGCAGACCAAGTTATTACATCCTTTGAAAATGATCACAAGGAGCATAGTTGTTAGTATCTTATGATACGCGATACGTATCTTACAATACGTTTTAATATGGACATAAAACGATCAGTATCTTATAGTTGTATCTTTTTGTACTGTATCTTATGATACACAATACATATTTTACGATATATTTCAATATACATGATACACGCTATATGGGTAATCAGGCTAAATGGTATCATTTTGACCTTTTTTTTTGTTTCTATTTTGTTGTTTTGCTATATACATGGAAATATTTTTTGTTTATTTGGTTTTATGTAGTCTCTTTATAATGCTTAGAGATATTTTCTCACACAAGAAAGAAATAAAGAAATTATTTTGAGAAAGATGTGGTTGAGGGGTGAGCACATACCAGAAGTTGAAGAAAAAAAGGAAGTGTAAAATTACTAGCATCTAATGATGTTGGTGATAATGATATCGATGCCATTAAAATTGGATGTTAAGATGAAAATGGGATGGCTTATAAAAATGAATACTTTTTGCAATTTATGTTAATGAATCATGTTGGAAACCTGGATGATTAGTTTTAGTTTGAAACTTGTATTATTTATAAATCTTGATTTTTTTATTGTATGAAATATAAGTTGTTTTTTTATAAGTGAGTTAAAATGTGAGTTTTATTATTTTATACACATTTTATACACTATATATATAAAATACTATATATATAACAAGATAAAATGTAATTGAAAAACGAAACAACTATGCTTGGTACCATAGTTTATCCTCTTATAATTAATATTCAAAAAGTTAATAATCTCTAATAATTAATAAATTTTTATGGAACCAACTTGGTTCTATAATGTATAATTAATAATTCTATTACTTAACATTATAATATTAATTATTGGAGAGATAAAACAGTTCTATATATATTTATTTATATATATCCCATCTAGGACAGGTCTTGGTAATTATATGTATTAATATTCTACATTATTGGAGTAAAAGTTTTAGAAATGGGTAAAATAATGACATAGCAAACGTAGGAAATAAAGTTTTTTTAGTTAAAGGATGTTAATAGTTATTTTTATAACTTAAGTTAAACATTTTATGTATTTTTTCTATAAACGATTGAAATATTGTTGAAAAGTTTCATATAAAGTATTTTTTATACCAAAATTCAAATGAATGTAAAGAACATTTTTTGATTTATGAAAGTATTACAAAACTTAATAATTAATAATTCTAATAATTAATAAATTTTCTGTCTCTCGTCTCTATTAATTATAAGAGTGTCGATTGCACTTTGATTTTTAATTGTTGAATAAATAATAATAATAATAATTTATATATCTAAATTGTATGACAAGTAAATTAAAATATTATTTATATCATTTTAAAAATTATATATATTCAAGCACATATATATATATTTGTAAATGTATTTTTTTAAAAAAGTATACGTATTTACGATAGACGATACAATACGATACACATTTTTTAAAAAATGATACAACTTTCGATACATGTTTTGACAACTATGATAAGGAGTCAATAGAAAATAAAATTGAATTTATTTCTATTGATGTTACGAAAAATTGTTGGTGCGGAGGATAAGAGGAGGAATTGATTGAAATTCTTATTGTGAAGAAGTAGAAAATTCATATTTAATAGATTCAACAAATTCTTTTATGGAAGACAAAGAAGAAAGTTTCATGGCAGTAGTCAATGTTAAAGATGACAATGAATCTGAATTAGCGAAGGATAATTTTGATGATTATGAGAAGATTGAAGTTGTAATGTTTGATCAAGAAGATACGTTTTCTTGTTTTATTATAGGAGACTTATTGTCATCAAAACAAGGAGACTAAAATTTTAGATTTCATAAAAGACACAAAAGGAAAAATCCTTGAGCATTCGATTGATCTTGAAGGAATTCAATTATTGTTTTTGGGTTATGGATGAGTTCGTGGTCCTGTACATCCAGTTAACTCGAGGATGAGTTGTTTTCAAGTTAGGGAGCCTGATGTAGGACAAATATGGTATCGTAAAAATAAGAATATTTATTTCAGAATTGTATTAGGGTTTTTTTATTTCCAAATACGAGCCTATCTCAAATTGGTTATCTTTATTATCTTTTATTCAAAATAAGAGTCTTTATTCTATTAGGATTAGAATAAAAATATGAGTTATGATTTTTCAGTCAAAATAGTAGTATTCTAGCTCAATAAATATGATGTAATAGTAGGTTTTTATGGTTAAGTTTTTTTTTATCAATAATATTTAATTACGAATTTTAGAGAATTTTATTATCTTTTTGGGTTGATTGTTCCCCGTTGGGATGAGGATTCCCGTTTTTAGATATTGACATTGGACGTATCTATTGTTTGCACTTTCGTGCCGCGTTAATGGTTGGTTGCAATAGCTACCACACGTGCTAGAGTAACTTAGCTTGTTGGAGGAGAAATAGTTAGGTGGAGATGCCAGTGAAGCAAAAGAGAGTACACGTAGATGAGGTGGATAACGTGTCGAGTATGACGTGTTGAACACGTCTTGGAGCACCCATGGCATCTCTCTCTATCTAAGACGGGCCAAGATGTAATCCGTGTGATGACTACATCTTAAACCCTTGACGTTAGACATCAAGCCACTAAAACCCTAGGATTCTAGAAGGGACCACAATGTAATACAGAAACTATACCACCGTTGTGAAGGACAGTTATGCAACCAGGAGATCACATTGTACCTGTGCACCTCTTGGGTCTTGTTTCCAGCTCAGGCAGGCTTAGATGTGTTAGGATGCATGCACCTGGAGGTGCTCCAGATTTTTATTTTTGTGTTTTGTTGTTTGGGGGGGGGGGGGGGGGGGGTGTTGGAGTCATGGTGGTGGAGACAACCTCAATGATAAAGGTCAAATTCACTAGTGTAAGAGTAGCCCATGGTGCCTCCCCCAGGGAAATGTTTGATGTCAATTCCACCTTTCAGAGGACCGATATGACACCTGAAAGAGGTGACTAAAATTGAAAGTAGATTTGTGTCATAAATCTGTTGGATCAGTTGCTCATGGTGATTTGTGCACATGGAGACCATCTGGTGGAGGTCATTGATGTGTCTAGAGGCTGCCGCAAAGAACGGCTGTAGGGGAGATGCATGGTAGTGTGGGGATCCAATATCTGAGATGGAAACTTAAAATGTGAGGATGAACGATGTGACCTTGGAATCTGACGGATAAAATTGTTATGCAGTCACTAATGCTTAATTGTTAGCTTCCCTTTTTGGACTAGAAGAATTACATTTCTAGTTACAATGAGTGATATTCAGCCTTAGCAATGAAAGGTGTCCCTATCTAAAGTGATTTTAAAATGCAATAAAGAAGGGTGCTTAATTTGAGCGAATTTGCAAAATCTTCTTACCATCACCTTTATTATTATTATTTGATAGATAAGTGGCCATTGGGGTAGGGGTTGAACTTGGGACCTTGTGAATATTACCGAAGTCTCTTCCCAACTCATCCAAGCCCAAGGGTTCCATCACCTTTATTATTATTATTGTTGTTGTTGTTATTGTTATTATTATTATTATTAGTATTACTATTTTGGATAAGTTTTCTATCATCACGTTTATTATGTTTTGTATATTTCCTTAACTTCTATGTAACCATGTTGCCTATTGATTCGAACTTATCAGATTTGAAAATAAGATGAACCCTCTCCTTCAAGGGGGCATCCCCACTCCTTTTATCCTCCCAAAATTTTATTCTCCTTCCATCACCTACCTCAAAGTGAGAATAGTGTAGAAACTCCTATTTCCATTTCCTAATGTGTTTCCATAACCCCACCTGTGGGGACCTTCTACCTCTAAAGAAAACCTACTGGCCTCACAACCATGCTTTGCTGCTATAATCTCCCTCCACTTAGCAATGGACTCCACAGGAAACCTCCAAACCAAGCCATTTGCCAAAAAAGAACTTTATTAAACATCCTTTGATCCTTAAAACCCAACCCCAAGCCATTTGGCACGTGCTTTGCACTTGCCATGCTAACTCGTAATTTTATAGAAAATCAAATCCCATGTCAGTTAAGATAACCACTTATAAAAAAATATCACTTAAGAGAACCAAAATGAGAATGACTGAATGGTTTAAACAATGTTCAAATAAGCAAAGATGTGATCATATTAAATAAATAAAAAATAAAATAAAATGAAAAATAAGCCAAGCTGTGAACTATCGTAACAGCATCTTTTAGTACGTCCTTGAAGATGATGCAAATCTAATTGTCACGGATATCTGATACCCTAAACTTTATGATTTGTGAACACCTCTAACATAGACATTCCAATCATTAGAGTTGGCTTGGTCTCTTTGAACATTTTCGGTGGACATGCTTTTATCTTCTAACATCATGTTCCATTCATTTTATATGCTCTATCAAATAGCCAGACTGACCATTCTAAAGAATCAATCCTAGGACCAAGTTACTTCATCTTTTATAAATTGACTTTGCCCTTGCTGCAAGTCATAGCAGTAAGTTTTGATTTATAGGGCAAAGTCTCTGTCTCTCATTTTTGTTTTTGTTTGTTTATTTATTTATGTATATGTTATCTCTCTTATTATTATTATTATCTATAAAAGGTAATTAGTATTTTACTTCTAAAAAAGTAATTACTATTTGGTATGAATGGTAAGTAAAGTCAATTCTTGATTGAAAAAAAACTCTTTGGATACAGCGGTCATCTATTATGTAAGCTTCAACCCAATCCTTGAGATAATCCTCTGTCAATATTTTGTGTATTGAATTCAAAGGAAAAAGTCACTTCACTTGAAGTTTTTCTTATCTGTTTTGAGGAAAAAAATTACACCCATTTTAAACTTTGAAGTGACTTGAGCACAATCACTGTTACCTGACACTTGAAGTCCTTTATCTGTATTTGAGACTTCCACTCGCAATTGTCATATATATATTTGTTTTTTTTTTTTTTTTTGTCTTTTCCAGGATTATTTCAGCGTCTGTCCTTTCAAAACTTTTGTCTTGTTTTAGACAGCAGAAGGTTATAGAGCCATTACTTCAAAAGTTCATGCCTTTTGTTTTCACATTTCATGGGCAGGTTTTTGATACATATAGTAACCATCGTGAAGTTAAATTTGCAGGGTATGCATCCAATTTTAAAATCAGGAGGATAATGTCTCAATTCTCTAGGACATACTATGTGCCTCTTTTTGTTTTTCCTCCCTCTCTCTCTCTCTCTCTCTCCCCCCCCCCCCCCCCCTTCTCTCTATTTCTCTTCAAAGATTCCAAGTGGGTCACTTCTTGTGATGAAAATTCCAAATTCTTAGCAGTTGTGTACCTTCAAACTCTCAAGGCTCAAACGTGTGAGAGTTCAGATAATTTTTTTTAATTGTACATAGAATTTTGATATATTTTTGGGAAATATAACATTAATTGTTTGGATGGAATGAAATGTGTATATATTCAAATTGTTTTTTCCTTGAGGTTATCTGGCTGTGCCTTTTGGGTTGATTAATGGGACTTCTCATCCTCCACAAAGCAAACCATACAGCCAATGAATGTTTTTGGCTAGCTCACTTAACCTTTTTTATTTTTCACTTTCTCTGTTTCATTCTTTCAATCCTTGATATCCAACAACATTTATTTGTTTCTAGAGTTGATTTTGACTTACTGATTTTAGTTAAGTCAAACCTTGCATAGGCTTCTAGTGAAAATAACTTTGAAGGGCCATTTAAATTAATCCCTTTTTTATTCCTAAAAAGCATAAACCTATGAATATGAGCAGAAAATGTGAAGCTCAGGTAAAGGGAAAATATAGTTATTACCCCACCCCCTTCTTCAGACCTGTGAACACATTTTATACCAGTGTCATAAAATAGTTAAACCAAAATAAATCATGTTTTCAGTAGATTAGGGCATGAACAGTCTCTAAGTTGCATCTTGCATCTTGCATCAAACAACGTTCATAAGATATCTTGTGCAAAAATTTTCTGCTTGGGACTTTGACCATTGTGGAAGATTGGAGTGTGGAAATTTGTTTGACTATAATAATTCCCTTTCCAGTCTAAATCATTTGCTTCTTCAGATTTCTAGATTAGGGATTGTATAGTTTTGATTACGAAGAATGGTTCATATTATTGCACATTGACTTTTCCATTTGGTGGGAGTCTTAAATGTGCCCTTCAACAGTAGTAGGGACTTTTGACATTGGACAGCTTAATGCTAGGGTTCCAATTACATTAGAAGCATTTATTTGTGACACTTGCCGCACAAGTATCTTCGTGAGAATTGAGGATGGATTTGTTTGTGTGCGTGTTCAGGCATGTGTGCAACTTTTTTATTTTGCCCTTGAAAGGATCTCCCCTCCTCTCCTTTGTTTTTTTGTATTTTTTTTCTTTGTTCCTTTTAGGGGGCTTAGAAGAATAAGCATTTATTTGTGACACTTGCCGCTCTAGTATCTTCGTGATAATTGAGGATGGATTTGTTTGTGTGCGTGTTCAGGCATGTGTGCAACTTTTTAATTTTGCCCTTGAAGGGATCTCCCCTCCTCTCCCTTTTTTTTGTGTATTTTTTTTCTTTGTTCCTTTTAGGGGGCTTTGAAGAATATCTGCTTTTGTTGCATCTGTGACTCATGTCCGTGCTTCTTAGGGATCTCCTTCAGGCATGTGTGCAACTTTTTAATTTTTCCCTTGAAGGGATCTCCCCTCCTCTCCCTTTTTTTTGTGTATTTTTTTTCTTTGTTCCTTTTAGGGGGCTTTGAAGAATATCTCCTTTTGTTGCATCTGTGACTCATGTTCGTGCTTCTTAGGTTTGAAGTCTAGTAGGTTTTTCCGAGAATGGTTAAACATTTTTTGGAGTCAATGCTAGCTGGTTGGCCAAGTAGTTGCATGATGCATTTGGTGGGAGCGTCTCATAGGAGGACTTTTGAGAATATAGATAAAAGCATAGGTTGAAACAGTTTTCATTTTTGAGTTTTTGGTTAATATTCGGATTCCATTTCTTCCTATATCGATTTTATAGGTGATTTGACTTGTATAGGTGAAATGATCCTTGTACTTGTTCGTGTGTACATGGGTTGCGACCTCTTAGCGAGCACTTACCAATTATAACAGGCTTTACTTGTTAAAAAACTGTATTGCTTCTATCATTTCATAAATGTGTTCATTATTAATTTTCTCTCTTCTTATTATACCATACATCTATCTCAAGATTTTGATTTTGGTTACACTCATATATGAACATGCCATAGTTAACTACTCTGCATTCTATTCCTTACAACGTTATTAGTTTAATAGCTATTCTATATAATTTACCTTTCAGTTTTAGAGATATAAATTAATCATGCAACGTGCCAGAAGTACTCCTACCTTTAATCATCCCACATTACTCCTATGAGTAATATCATCTCAAATCTCTCTCTCCTTATTGATGAGTGAACATATGTAATGAATTATTCACTTTTTACTATCTGTTGTCCCGTTTGTATTTCTAGATTTACTAAAGTTGCATTTAGGTGTTCAAGGCATTGTTTAGTTCTATATTTGAGTGTCTTCAACTGTGTTGCTATAGTTTATCTATTTCTCTGCAATAGCTGAGAAATAATTTTTTTGTGGGAAGAAATTATTTTTCTCACGCTTTTGTTTGGTAAAAAGAAAAGAAAATTAGGTTGGGTTTGAGTAATGGGAATCAGTCTTTGCAAAATGTGGGTAAGGCTTCCTACCACTCTCCCATACCCTATTAAGTGTGGGAGCCTTGTGCACTTGTAGTTCTTTTTCAATGTTTTACAAATGTAATTGTTGGTACTATTGCAATGCTTTGTTGTAATTGGAATGGTGTGGGTAGCATTGGTTTCTAAGTAGCCACAAACATGGACACGATATGACACAAATATGCCAATATAACAATTCCTTGAAAAATTAGGTTACAAATTTTGATAGCACAATAATTTATAAATATATTTTCATATTCTCACATACAATATAGAGTAAAAGTATAAATAGCTGGTGCTAGGTTCATTTGCAGCCCTAGTGGCGAGGTTGTGTCTAGAAACCCTCTATACCATGGTGTTAAATAACGGCCATTACGTTACGTAACGGCCTTTAGGTATTGAGTTTTTTACCCTCCGATACCAATACTGACCGATATATCGGTGTTCAAGGATCAAAATATCGTTTCGATGTATAGTTTCGGTCTGTCCGGAAACGGAAACGTTTCGGAAACATAATGGAAACGGAGAAAAAATTAGAAACATAACTTAAAATTTATTTATTTATACAAATAAACTTATTTATTGACTATTTGTGCATGTTTAAGGCATATACATCATATTCATGATAAATGACATAATAGATATATACTATGTAATATCCACACGAATTAGATAATTTGACACAAGTTACATATAAAATAAAAAGTAAAACAAATAGCGATTTAAACCTATTATAATTAATAACTTAGTATTAAAATAGTTATTTTTCTACACTTTATTTTTCCTACTACTTTTCTATTATTTTATGAAAAATAATAGAAATATCTTCTTGTAATTTTGAGTCTTAATCCTTGAAAAATAAATGGATATTATTTTTTACTAACTTCTAAAATTATTGTTGATACAAAAGAAATGTTTCCTCTGATTCGGTATGTTTCCACTAGTTTCGGTATGTTTGCATGGAACCATGTGAATTTCGATATTCCACTAGTGTTTCATTTCGGTTTCCTGAGAAACGGAAACGTTTCGGCCGTTTCGATGGAAAAGAAACGAAATTTTGATCCTTGTCGGTGTTTCTAAAATTTACTGCTGTATCGGCCAATACCGTTACGTTACGGTAGTTAGAGGACCGTTATGGCCAATATATCTATTTTATGTTTTTTTTTCAATTTTTTTCCCTTTTTTTTTTTTTTCTACAGAATTTTTATGATTACTATTTTTATAATATTTATATACAAGTGAGATGCTTAACAAAATAATCTAAAAAAAATTGAAATGGGTTGTAAAAGCATTCAGGTTAATACAAACTCAAAAATACCTCTTGGCCTCAAAATTTTTAAATTTTTTTTATTTTATAACTAATCAACTAAATTGATTTTCATGCTTATAATTAATTTTTGTTATTATTTATATTATTCTTTGTAATGTTACTCAAATTAAATGATATTTCTTATTAGTTTAATTTTAAATATCCATATAAAATAGTAAAATATCTTGTTAATGGTTATTTATAAAAAAAAATATTTTTTTAGGTATTAGAAAATTAAAAATTAATAGTAAGAAATATTAAAATGTGATTATTGTAATCAAGATATGTGTATAAATAACTTTTAAGAGATTTTCTAGCGTTTGAAAAAAATTCACGGTTACGGTTTCCAATTCCCGTTACGAATGACCCAATACTGTTACACCGCGAACGCGACCGATTTGTATCCCGCGGCCGCAATTTAAATCCATGCTCTATACATAGCTGGTGCTATATTTTTAGCCTTTGATGATAACTGCTTGAACCAGGGGAAGATTTATGAGAAAATGTTTTACGAGGGATTATGGGGGGCCTAAACGCCTGAATTTTAAGTAATGTAATTTATCCTCTTGGGCACACTGAGATTACTGGTCCCCTAAAAGAATCTCAGATTGTTTCATGGGAAATTTGTTGTGCCGTGTCCAAGAGAAGGTAGTATAGGAAGTGTTATAGTGAAGCATGATGTGTCAGAAATGAAGCCTCCACTAACTTATCCTAAGATGTGGTAATGTAGGTGAATGAAGCTCCACTGAAGTTTTTTTCTTTTGGGCAAGTGTCCACTAACTTAATTTACTCTTAAGAATCTGTGTAGGTGAATAGGTTCATGATTCTTATCTTCCCTTGCTGTGTGAGGTCCCAACTTGTACTTCTATAGCATTGCTCCCACGAGAAGTTGTAACAAGGAGTTTGGAATTGATTTTGTATGATGAGAGGGTTGAATGCATGTTAGTTTCTGTAAAAGGCCCTGGACTTTTTCCATTCAAAGCATTCTTCTGCATAACCTTGAAGCAGAGGCTGTAGAGCTTTTGGCCTCAAATGGAAGGAGCCTAGAGCGCTTGTGGTTTTAGATGAGTGCAGACAGCTGGATTCTATAAAAGCGTGTGTTACCAGGCTTGCTTACCATATGCTCCCCTAGGATTTCAATTGGATTTCTTTTGTTTCTGCTGAATCTGAGCCCTTAATAATGCCCTTATACTATTTGCCTAAAGTAACTGTATTTGGTAGATCCAACATGGGAAACACAAGGTATAAGGCAGTCCAGTATGTGATGTATGAAAGTTAGAGTACAGGTCACGAAGATTTATAGAGGCATCCATTGATTACTTGGGCCATTATTAGTGCACAGGAATGACGTGTGGAATTTTAAATCATTCCATTGTAGTTAGTAATTAGTAATTACCATACATGAGGAAGGGACCATAAAAAATGGTAAATTCGTCTCACCCTACGGGCCACTTACCTATTCTGACAAAAAAAACGAAAAGGGTTAATTTGCAGGGGCCAGAATTATAGATTCTTCTAAAATCAGTTTGGTTGTCGAAGTCACAGATCATCACTTTTATATATAATATTAGAATAAAAAGGAAAAATGCTTGTGCTTTGTGGAATGGTAAAATGCTGGAGCTGTCAAGCATGGGAAATGGGTGTGAAACTGGGACAAATATTGCATTTGAACTATTTCATAATTTTATTGAACATAGACATCACTGTAAAGCTTCTGTAAAGCTTTTTATGCTTCTGTAAAGCTTCATTAATGTATTTTGCCTTCACTGTTCACACTTCACATTACATCATATAATTTGGAATCGGTGCATTTTTTTCAATATGTTTAATCTTTGTCCTTCACCCATCCTGATATGTAGACAAATATTGCATTTGAACTATTTCATAATTTTATTGAACATAAACATCACTGTAAAGCTTCTGTAAAGCTTCATTAATGTATTTTGCCTTCACTGTTCACACTTCACATTATATCATATAATTTGGAATCGGTGCATTTTTTTCAATATGTTTAATCTTTGTCCTTCACCCATCCTGATATGCAACATTTACATTTAGAGATTGTAATGATTACTTCAGACCTTCAAAGAAGCTGGATAGTTTCTCTATTTCTCTTTCAAGTATCTTGTAAAAACTGCATGGTATTTGGTCTCTCATTGATTACCCAAAAACAAGAAGGGTATCTTATTTGTGTCAATAGGGAATTTAACTGGGTTGATTGCTGATTGTGCTACTCCGAGCGTTATATTTTTTTTTTGTTCTTTCATCTATTTATTCTTTTTTGGTCAGTTCATATTCATTTAATTGCTCAAATTGATCATTGCATTTACCAGTATCAGGTTTGTTTTCAAGAAATGGAGTGGGTTACCTTGAAGCTTGTCCGAATATTACATGGACAATTAAATGTATTCCAGTCTTGTCCATGTGCATTTAGGTAGGTCATGGCCTACCAAATGTATCCAAATCTCGTTTGCATTTATTTTCTGTTATCAATTGAAATTCTTTCCATGTATGTAGCTATAGACCTGCCTTATGGGGTATGCTGCCCACCCTTGGTGCTTGCATTAAACAAAGATAAAATATCTTTGTAGTAACAAGCTCTAGTTTGGCTAGTATCTCCTCCGCCTCCCATATGGTTGGAATAGACAGATTGAGATTACATTAGGTCTCGGATAGGGTACAACTATGTATGTGTGAGATTTACCTATAAAAAAAAATGTTTCGAATAGGCAGATTGATATAATATTTAGCTCTCGGATAGGGTGCATCTAGGTGTGTGTGTGTGTGTGTGATATACCTATCAAAAAAAATATGGTTGGAATAGGCAGATTGAGATTATATTAGGTCTCGGATAGGGTACATCCATGCCTGATATCTGAGAGTTATCCTATAGCTAATTTTAACTGGATTATTTGGTGCTGTTGAATTTAGTAACTTAGAAGATAATGCTCATGCTCGATTGGCTTCCAAAAATCACAGCAGAGGAACAAAGAAATTAAAATAAGTTCAACTACAGGAACAAAGAAACACTAGAAAAGGGATTAAGGAAGGTAATAGCCCTTCTTGTTTCTTTATTTTTCAATTGCATGAAAAATTAGTGTGACATTCATTTCTTGATTCATTTATTGAACTTGTGATTTTGAAGATAACTTTAGTCGTGTACAGACAGTTAAAAGGCAGACAAATAATTAGTATTAGTATACATCTTTGTTGCCTAATATTTGCTTTACTCCAAAAAATATATGCACCAGATTTATCAATTTGCTCTCTCTCTCTCTCTCTCTCTCTCTCTCTCTCTCTCTCTCTCTCTCTCTCAATTAAAATTACATTTTTGAATACAAATGAACCCGAATCTACATTATTTTGAATAAAGTCGGCTTATAAACAAATATCTTCAATCGAATTCGGGTTTGAACTAATGGATCTAAATCGAAAACCTAATCAGATCATGATCCGAATAATTGACAACTTAAAGTCTTGTTGGTTCACCAAAAAAGTATGGCACATTAAAGATGCTACATGGAAAATCAAATGTATGCATGAATGATATTTTTCAAGTTGATGGGATCCTAATCCGGGACTTTTTATAGAAAACTAGTAAATGATCCATCATGGCCTCAACAATAAGATATAGCTGCTGTCCATAAATTGATTCCGTCTAATCCGACGGCCTCATTAAATATGGAGATGTTGCCATTTCCTTTTAGCCCAGGTTAGAGGCAGTTATGGTTTTCCCTTTACGGGGGGGATCCAATGATGGGGATGCCAAATTCAATCTACCCTATCGATCATTGTCACTTTAAACTCTTTGGAAAAAATAGACTAATCAAAGGACAAGAAATTTTAGTAAAATTTTATAAACTCACTTAGACTTGTGTTTGGCTCTGTAAAATTTGGGTTTTAGAATTTGAAATTTATTAGAATAAGAAGCAAGTTATACAATTTTTAGCATAAAAGTAGGACATCAATACATGCATATTTTCAAGGTTTGTGTTTTTTAACCAAAAAATGTATTATATCCAAAAAGCTCCGACTATCTTTTTTATGACTAAAAATTACATATTTTTAATATAGATGTACCTAAGTATTTTCCTATTCTAATAGTTATTTCTATAAAAGGATTTTTTTTTTAAAAAAAAATATTAATTATTCATTCTAGAATGAAGTTGATTTCTCAAAAAAAAAAAAAAATTAATTAAAAGAATTATTAAGTTATTAAATATTAATTAATAGAGCGTCATTATTTCATTTTGTAGAACCTCCTAAGAAACTTGGGAAGCATTATTTTTAAGGGAACAACTATGAGAACATCTATACTTATATGTATAAATATGTATGTGTGTGTGTGTGAAGTACCAAAGTTGCTCAGGACTTCATTGGGAAGCATTGGTTTAATTTGAGGAAACATTTTCTTCCAACATGAACTAGGTTTCGATCAGGTGCTGGTGTTTGGTATCTCTTATAAATGATGAATATACTGTGGAAATGATCATCAATGTCCAATTCCTTCACCCATTTTTGGAGCATATCTATAATCTATATAATGCCCAACTTGGAATAAAAAATTATTTATGGGCTTTGCTATATGAGTGAGTTGCATGGAATCTTTGCGGCATTTTGGACTCCTCACAAAACTGATTTTATTTTTTTCTTTCCTTAATCCAGTTTTATAGAAGAAATTACCATTTCACATAGACTTTATCACGAGCCTCGGTGGTAGGTGAGTTGGTTTGAAAGATGTGTCGTAAATTCAGAGCATGACCAGTTCTAAATAATTGAAGGCTTAAAGCGATAAAGTGATAATTTTAAATGAGATATTTTTTAATATTAATGTAATTTTTTTTCTTTATTTTCTATATATAATATATTAACTTTTGTAATAAAATGTAATTATTTTTCAACCAGAGATAGGTATATGTAGAATGAAATTCTAATAATAGAGATTTTGCATAATTTTTTTTTATTTAAATAGATAACAATAACAAATTAGAGTACAATATAAATAAAATTCTATTAATAAAATTAAGTATTTTTTTCATGGAGTCTTTATTGGACTTTTTTTTATAGAGTTAGATTTTTATTAATATTAGACTTCGAATTTAATTATATTAAAAATTCATAAAATTTGGGCCCCCTTTGAACGGTTAGATTTTTATTAATCCTAAATTTCTAATTTGATCATATTACAAGTATATAAAATTTGAGACATTCTTTTTAAGTGGAGTTTAAAGCGATTCCTTCGTTAGCTTGACAATACTTTGTATCAATAAATTATAAAATGTGTTATTCTGTGTAGTTGACTTGACAGTGTTGGTTTGTCCCATATCGCCCGCCTCTAACCCCTCTACGTCATTTATATGGTTGGCTGTCCCTCTCCTTAACACCTGAGTTTTAAGGAGCTAAATGGGCTGAGCCGGTATCAGAGCAGACCAAAGGTCCTGAGTTTAAATTTCACCGTCACCCTAAAAAATATGAGTTAACATGTGTAGGCTCAAACTGGCCACACATGAGGGGGGCGTGTTAGAGAATATAATAATAAAGTTACATCCTCTCTAACAGCTTAAGCTTTTAGATGAGTTGGTAATTTCACATGGTATCAGAGTTTGGTTTGGGTTAGAGGAATTGGGCCGCCTGTAGCCCCTGCACGTCTATTTATATGGCTGGCTGCTGCTCTCTATAACACCTGAGTTTTAAGGAGTTAAGTGGGAGTTGAAAGGGCTGGACCTCCAATTTTCAACAGAGAGTACGTTCTATCTATTCGGATTGAATAGTAATACTCATCTCTTGAAACTTACAAGTTTTATAATTAAGGACACAATTTTAGAAGTAAATAGAAGCTGCAACAATGAATGTGGTGTGTTGGGTTAGGAGGGTGTCCACCTACCTTGAAAGATGGATTTAATGTGCTGGCCCAATTTTAGTCTGCACTACACTTTACTCGGATGCTAACTTAGTGGTTGAGACTCAATTTTAGAAGAAGTAAATAGAAGCTGCAACAATGAATGTGGTGTGTTGGGTTAGGAGGGTGTCCACCTACCTTGAAAGCTGGATTTAATTTGCTGGCCCAATTTTAGTCTGCACTACACTTTACTCGGATGCTAACTTAGTGGTTGAGACTTGAGAGCTTGGTTAAGTGGATCTCTCATTTTTATTTTTAATTATTTTTTTTTGGTTTCAGGGTTAGGAGTATCTCAATTTTCGTGCATCAAATTAAGTTCTTTTTTTGGTCCGGTCAAAGGTCATCCACGTCCGGACTAGAAAATTCACGATAAATTTAATCCCATCGCAATTTGACCTCGAAGAGAGTTTCACTCTGTGAGAATTGAGCCCTCGACTTATGTTGGCACGACACTTATCACATTTCACTCTTCCACTAGCTATCCCCCTGGCGGTTGGGTCTCTCGTATTTACCACTCTCCAGTACAATATTATGTGTGTTCTGTAAAGCATCACTAGCTTTATCCCTTTAATTCATTCCCTTTTTTGGTTGCAGTAATTGTAGTTCAGAAGGACCCTCAACCACCACTCCGGAGTGAAGTAAATGCTCTCAACAATTAGCTAGCTCTTTACTCTTGAGGCTGCTTGTTCAACTCCACAACCAATGATCCTATACAAGTATCTCTGTCTTGAGTCATATATATCATCATGCCGATTGTGATTGTTTGAATAGTTGGTAATAATTTCTTCAAAACCGTCATGTACTCTTCATGTTTCCTAAAAATTAAAAGTGGAAAAAGTTAACTGACAAGTTTGTAAGAGAAACACACACTTCGTGTGAGAAAAAATCTTGTAATTTGTACGTTGGTAATTTTTTCTTAAAATTTGTAATTCTTTAAACTAATAATTGTTGAGTCATATTAAGTCATGCGAATATCATTACTCTCAAAGTTTAAGTCTCACAAATATGAAAAAATCTAAACAAATGTATAATTCAAAATAATATTATCATAATATCATGCATTACAGAATAGGTACATAACTTTTGTATTATAGGAAATTTAGAATTAAGCTTGAATGTTTAGAATGAAAGAGGTAGGTTCATCAGTTTAGCCTCGTATTTTAAGGCTTAGGAAAGGCATTTTTGCTTAGAAAAGAATCCCTCTATTGTCCAGAAAAGACAGATGTCAGTCTTGAATATCCATTTGACAAGGTAAGTATTCGTTTCACGTTACCTTTCTTCTGCTCCCCTTGCCTCTCGTTGCCCTAGCTGAGCCTAAGTGGCGTGTTAAACCACCTAAAGGAGATGGTTATATAGTCTCTTAACGCTACACAAAGGAGACTAAGCTTTATGGTTAAGTTTAGTTTTAACTATATACTAGAATTGATATTTGAAAGTCATTAAAATTAAGTTATAAACTTGTTTTTAAATGAATTGACACAAATGGGAGGAATTGAAGGCTGTTAGTCCGAACACGACCCTTGATTGTTTGAATGATGGCATTGATTTTTGTGTTGCATTTCTTCCTAATAGCTGGTTTGTCCGAAAAGAGTGACTGCATGTCCAAATGCAAAATTTCTTTCGTCCGGAAGCGTGTCACAAAAAGCATTTTTGGATTTTTCTGCGAGTAATTTTTTTGAATTGGAATAAGATTTAGTGTAAATTTTTTTAAAAATAGGACTTTATTATGTCTCACGTAAAGAATCTTAACCTCTTGAAATTCAAAGATTAATTAAGAGATATTTAGCTTTAGTATTTCTTTAATAGTTAGTTATTGTTGCAAGGTCTATTAGTATCTTGTGTTAAAATCTATATACTTGGTGTCAAGTAATATACGATAGAGACATATAGTAGGTTAGGCACGTACTTCTATTACACGAGAAATTACACATTACTAGAGGTAGTGGATTTGCATATTGTGAGTGGTGCTATGGCTATAAAAGACAAATCAAGGAATAACAGACAACGATAAAAATATTTTGCCAATAGACTATTAAAAATCTACCAGGTAGTTGCAGGTTAGTTATTAGCGACTTGCCTTTGTAGACTCGTGTTGCGTTCTTTGTTGATTAGTGGATTCTTGGACACCTAGTTTGTTTTCTTCCTTGTGAGGTTTCCTAAGTAAAATCTCTATGTCTAGTTTAGTTTATTTATCTATTTGTTTGTTACTATAATTGAGTTGATATATGCATGAATTCATTATCTCGGTAATTCACAAAAATATTTTTCGATTGTAATTTAGCCTAGGTATAAATAAGGTTAATTAATTGGCATTTCTAATTAATTAATTGATATAATTTTTTCGCACTCTTTGATAATTCTATTACTATATTTTATATCAATCAAAATTTTTATATTTTACAATTGGTATGAGAGTAGGTTTTCTAATATTTAGCAATACAATTCTGATTAAGACAAATTTTTATATCTTATTTACTATTAGGTATGGGTTCTATGAGTCATCATCAGGTACGGAACATAGTAATAGCAAACATATAATCGACATGAATGATGAACAATTTTATAAATTTTTGGTTTCTAAATGTGTTAAGAAAATTACTTGTTAAGGTGAATGAACTAGAACAAATTATGTACTCTCTTGAGTCTAGTTTCGAAGATTTTAAGAATGAAAGTGAGTATTTTGATAAGTGAAAAATGAAAGTTAGAAGACCAATATAAAATATTAGAGACTAAGTTTCATGAAAGAATTAATGATAAAAAATCAATAGAAAGATAAAATAAAAACTCTTCAAAGTGATATATATGTAAGGCTAATGAAAATATTTAAACATTGAATAAAGGATTAATGAAATTAGATGAGATACTTGAAAAATTTTGGACTTCTAACAATAAAAAAAGTTTAGGATATATTAAAAGTTTAAATATTAAAAAAGAATACTCATATTAAGCCTAAGATTGTTAAATTAACTAGCGGTTGGAAGAGTATTGAATCTAACTCTAAAATGTTATTACTCTGTTGAAGGAGAAAAAATTGTGCTTACATGTTATCATTGTGTTATAAAAGGGCATATTAGACCTTACTATTTTTAATAGTGAAAATCACAATGAAAATTCATTCCCATTTGTTAATATTGTGGAATTGAAGAGCATATTTAACTTAAATGTCATAAACTAAGAAATTTTAGTTTCAGTAATAGTAAGAAGAATTCTATTAATCAAAGAGAACATCCTTTTAGACAAAGCAATGAGATTAGTGATAAAATTAAAACTCTAGATTCTGATTGGAATAAAAATGAACAAGGAACCACTAGGAATACAAAATTAAGATCCCCTTCAAAGTTAATTAAGTTAGCTTAGACCGAAAAGATTGGTGACACAAAACTAGATCATAAACCTAAGATGTTGTGGATTAGAAAATCATATACTCATAGTGAGAGTTATGACAAAGAAGATAATAACATTAGTACTCAAGTAGTTATTTTAAATAAATTTGATAAGATTAAGAACACTAAAAGTAACAATGTAATATTTTTGGGAGTCGAAATCTCCACAAATAAACGTCCTTTTGTAAGGTAAGAGAAAGATGGTCGGAGTTGGTTAGAGGAAACCAGTGTGATGCTGGCCAAGGGCTCTCCAATGATCTAGTTAGCGAACTGTCGATGAAGTTACTAGAGAGAAGTAGGAAGATTAATACTAGAGTTAGCATACCTTTTTGATGAAAGGTTTGTTGTTTAAATAGTTGATGGTTGTGCAGAGATGTCTCCTTTGATTCCGGAAGATTCCCTTATAGTTAGAGGATATTGTGCCACAGGTGGCGCCTCGCATAGAGGTAATGTACCATGATTTCTTGGGGATCAGAATCCCATTCCTTTTGGATTATTCGAATATAATAGACTTGGTCAACTAGCATACCCAACTATCAATCCTGATCACGATGAACACGTAAATCGAGTGAGTTATGACGTTCGTTGGAATGGTCATCCGGGAAAGACTCCCACATCTCCTACAGTCTACTTAGATGAGGGTAGTCTGGTCATTTCACTTTTTTCTATGATCAGTGTCATAACTGGGTTCGTTGGGTGATTTTATACCCGTACAGATGCCCTTTATCCTTGTCACCTTTACTAAAAATGTATGTGGTGAGGATAGCGATGTCATCGAGATAAATGCCCTATTGAGGCGGCTCTGTTATAGGCTTTTTGCCTGGAGGATTTGAGTTTGGGAACTTAGAGCCTAGATTACTTGACCTCAGAAGCTGCTCAGCCCGGGTATTAGAGTGTGTTCACGTGTTTCCTTAAGAGAAGTTTTCTTGCTAGACACGATTTCATTTAATGAGAAGTGCTTTTTTGTTGCCGCTTTTCCTGGCACGTCCCATCATGTCTTTCTGCACGTGAGGGGATGTTTTGAATTTCCTGCCCAACATAGCCTATAAACCTCATTGTGGAGGTTTCTTTTGGCTTCCTAGTGTGCGAACCTCTTGATTTCAAGGCTTCCTACGAGTTGCTCACTCTCCTCATGATTTTCCTTTTCCATTTCTTTTTTTTTTTTAGCTTGAAAGATGTCGAGCAAGGTAGAAAGATCTTCACCCATCAAAATCGATGATAGAGATAGTGAATAAGGAGATATAGGGCACTATTCTAACATGGTGGCCCCCGAGAATGCAATGGGCACCTCTAATCGTGATCCTTCCTATTTCGATCCTCTATTCCCTAAAATCAAATATGATTGTGATCTAGTAGGGTTTATGTCCAAGTACAAGGACGTTTTTTTCGACAGATGTGATCGTAGAATTAGGCGACAAAGATTCATCTGGTGTTCCATGTTGACAGGCGAGATTCATCAAATGTTACCCTTTGGTAATTGCCTTGGACTTCAAGTTTCCCATTGCTAGTTTTTTTTCCCCCAATTCTTTGCCTTCTACCATATTGCACCAAACCAATTAACTCCTACTGGTTATAGGATCCTTATGGGATTTCTATATCTCATTAGGATCTATAACTTGCACTTAGGGTTTGGTGAGTTTAGAGCCTTTCATATTATAAGGTGAATGAGTAATGGGTGTTACTACATTTCTCCTCGCCAAGGTGTCCTGATACAGAACGTGTCCCAATGTGAGAAATACTAGGATCAATATACTTTTGAGATCTGATGGGCTTGGTAATTCCCTTTTGGAAAGTCTTTGTATAATGTCCCTAATACTTGGTGTAAAGCTTGTAAGTATTCAATCTTGAATGTATCTTGCTTTTCCTTATTGCCCTGTTCTAACTTTTTATTTCTCATGCAGGTGAGAATGCGAATCCATAACTGCACTCTGGTAAGTACAACAAGGATGGGCTAGCGTGTGCTTACGCCATATGAGACCGAGACTAGAGTCACCTTCTGGATCCGAGAAGGTAGAAAGCCAAATGACTTAAGATTGAAGTTATTGAACCTAGAGTCCTTGGCATACTTGTTAGCATTCTTACTAATAGGCTAGAGTATATCCCAAGTTATAGTTCGGACAAGAGTGATTCTTCCCAAGTGCCAGTTCTAAGAAAAGTTTTTTGTGCAGATAGGAGGGAGACTGAAATAACTGTTATGGTCTATCTGGAAGATTCCCCTCCAAGTTCAAGTGTCAGGATAACTAATTGTTTCACTAGTAGGTCCCCTTATTTGCCTAACGTGACAAAAAAGTGTGCGGCCCAAGGTTCTAATGACCCCAAAGGGAAGAAAAAGTTAGTTGAGAAGACTCTTTAAGTGATGGTTCCTACCTTGCCTCTTATTGGTGTCGTAATCAGGGATCCTCCAAGTGTAGCTTATTCCTCGATTTTTCCTTGAAGTTTCGTCGCTCCTTGTGCCCCTAACATTTGCCATTGGAAATCCTGCCACCGTTGTCGCCCTTGGTGCTACCCCTAGTGTTCCATCTTTCTTTAGTCCTCGAGTGGCCATTCTCAGAGAACTCTTTTCTTTTCTCTCGGATCAGAAAGTTACAGTTGCTGTAGTCAGAATCTTTCGCACCCCTATCGATACGACTAAGTTGGTGGAGGTTAGGTTTCTCTTTTTTGAACTTCAGGTGTGTTATGATTTGATAAGGGCTATGGTAAGCATGTTTGAGTGGCTTGCTTATACTGAGGACCATATCTGAGCAATAGTCGGCCTAAAAGAAACCATGGAAAAGACCAAACTTGAGATTGGCACATTGTGCAATCAAGTTTATGGCTTAGAGGGTGCCAACAAACTGCCCATGAAAAACTGATGAAGATGTGTGGGGAATTACGAGGTAGTCAGGACGAGCTTTAGCACTTTCAGGATGAGTTGCGTCGTGCACCAGAGGCGTTGGCCTTTGAGAAGGACCTTAGAGCTGGGATTACCAAGGAGAGGTATGTACTTAAGGTTGAGCTGGAGAAGAGAGATGCTAAGTTTGAGGCCACTTGCTTAGTTCTGGTCAAGGAGATCCGGGAGGACTATCAAGGCCAAGTTTTCAATCTTCTAGATGAGCTTTGAGGATGCTTAAGCTAGCTGGGCATACATTTTCCCCCCGGAGATGTAGAGATTAAAGCTGGGGGGGAAGGTCTCGAGGACCGACTTCCTTCTGTTAAAGAACATCCATTCCCAGCTATTTTTCTTTGTGGTATTAATGCAAAACGCAAGACCAAGACCGCTGGGGCCGATACTACTAACTTAGTATCCTATCTCGATGGTAATGAGACTGTTACTTAGATAGCTTATTTTTTAAATTGCTCTAATGAACTATTTATATTTTCTATTTTTATCAATAAAGTATTTCTTTTCATGACGATTGTCATTTTCTTGTAAGACCTCAGATTTAGGATTGATCCCATTTTTGAGAATTTTTGCAAAGTTTCATGCGAGATTCAAACTGTCTAGTCATGGTTGGGAATAAACAAGCTTTAAAATTCTTGTATTTGAAGTATTTCCCCAGTTTCAGGGTCCATACTCCCTATCCCCTAAAACTTTTACCTCTTTCGGACTTTAAGATTGTCTTATACTTACAACCGGGGTGGTTAGTAGAACCATACTTAACATTTGGCTAAGTATGGTGGTTAGAGTAGGCTCTAACGATTCACGAGGATGGATTCTAACTAAGTTTAGGAATTCCATTTAAGAGCGGACTCTTGGTTATGTGTTTGAGGGCAGACATTAGTCATGTCTTCCGAGAGTAAGTTTCTTGGTTTTGCGAGAGCGGGCTCATGACTTTTAGTGAAAGTTTATTTTATAAGTCCAAAATGAATTTTGGCTTTCCTAGACCGAGGCTTAGAGAGTAATTTGAGAACAAATTCTTAAATGGGAAGCTTGACCTCCCCGAACCAGAGTTCGAGGGGTAATTTGAGAACGAATTCTCCACGAGGCCGTTTGAGAACGGATTCTCGAAAGGCCGGGTAACCGTTTGAGATGAGGAAGTCTTCTTAGTTATGCCAAGATACAAGACACGTGGCTGTATATCCTGAAAACCAATTATCGCCAAAGCATCTTTGAGTTTTTTGATGTACCTTTTAATTATGTGAACCAACCAAGTTTTCATTTCTTGTGCACACTTAACATTTACCAACTTGATCAATATAAATCCTTTGAAGTATATATTATAATCACATTTAATAATGTTTTAAATACATAAAATTTTAAATTTTAAACCTCACAAAGGGTCTTAAACAATGACCAAAGGAAGAAGACAGATCAAATTTGTCCAAGCTATATATAGGTTAACTGATCAACTGATTCACCCGACCGGTCAACTAGTATCGGTTTATCGGTTCTTAGGACCAGTCAACTGGTCTGCCTTCC
The DNA here is from genome assembly GCA_008638375.1 of Nyssa sinensis. Taxonomy (NCBI): domain Eukaryota; kingdom Viridiplantae; phylum Streptophyta; class Magnoliopsida; order Cornales; family Nyssaceae; genus Nyssa; species Nyssa sinensis. The sequence goes on from CM018031.1 coordinate 30,479,558, forward strand.
CTAAGAAAGAACAGAGAGCATTATTTTTCCAGTCAACCAGTTTGGTTAACTGGTTAGCCCATCTAGGTAATTTCTAACATGCTCTGTTTTGAAAATTTGGGTTGTTTTCTTTGAATCTTTAACACCATTCATCCTCTCTTCAATTCTTACATCTCATACATTATTTATATACATAATTTTCATGATTTATCATGCATCAAAACCTTTTTAAGCATGATTAAAAAATGGAAGATTCACACTTTTTACCCGTTTTGCATGTTAAAACATACATTGAATGACTTTTACACCTTTCCAACATTGTGAAGTTTATACAAAATGAACCTATATACTTAAACCATATCAAATCTAAGTTCCTTTATAATACAATACACCAAGTTAAGGCCATAGTCAATTTTAAGTTAGGTATTGCACATCAACTTTTAAGATTACAAAATGTTAGCCTAATTAATATTCACAATGACCTTCAAACCTTTAAGTCATGGTCTTCAAAAAGGGTGGTCCAAAAGAATTCATCCAAGCTATGTTGATCTTATCGGCTCCTTGTCGGTCCTTGCATCTAGTATAGGGTTAAAAGAATGCCCTTGTAAAAGAAATTTAACAAAAGGGAAGCATGAACGGTACCAAGTGTATGCTTGTGTTGTGTAGTGACATATTTTGTCATATGAAAGGTGAATGAAATCCCAACATATAGTGTTGGTAATGAAATCATATATATTCATGGAAACAGCCAAGAGAAATTTCATGCTCACCAACTTCACTTTTCAATGTTTAAACTAAATCACACAAGTACCAATACAACCAAAAATCCAAATCTTCGGTGAACATGTCAGGGAAGACGACACTGTTTATCCAGTTGGGTTGACTCAGTCAACCATTGACCAGGTTGGTCAACAAGTTTGAACCAGTTAAATTATCATTTTTAAGTTGGGTCAGTAATGGGCCATTATATGATGCTACGTCGTTTGATGCTAATTAGTATTATGCTATGTTGATTTATATAAGGTGAAAATCTAATGAAAAAGAAAAGGTGGAAAGGTTTAGGAACGTAGGGAAGAGGGTTCGAACCCCGGCACAATCCACCAAACCACATGTTGTGACTTTGAACGATTTACACCAAATATATATATATATATATATATATATATATATATATATATTTCACTTAAGAAAATGAAGAAAAATTCCACCAAACCGCATGTTGCGGCTTTGAACGAATTACGCCATATATATATATATATATTTCACTTAAGGAAATGAATAAAAATTTAAGGCAGAAGTTTTGAACTAAGGACGCCAAGGGAAAAAGGCAGTCTTAACCACCGAGCCACTCTGTTGGCTATATCATATATTGACAACTAATATATATATATATATATATATATATAACATAATAAATGATTAAATGTTATTTATTAATAGTGGGGAAACGTTATGGACTCAATGGCAGACTCCATTAAATATATTAAATGTATAATTACAATAGTGCCTCTAGTTATGGTCATGGCCAATTAAATGTCATAGATGGTCTATTTTGAATTTTTTCGACGTTTCAAACTCAACGATGAGGTCCATTTTGTCAAATATGGTTCCAAAAAATATGAAAAAAAATAATTCCAAATGTGTCCCTAATAATAATTAAGCTACCAATTCAGTTTCGAAAAATAAAAGGGACCCATCTTAAAGTTTTTGGTGCCATTGGACCCAAAAATGACGTCCGTTATGGCAAATTAAATACCAAAAAACACAATACGCGAAAGGGAAACATTACAATAATGCCCCTAATAGAAGAATAAGCTAACAAATGAACTTAGAAAATGTGAGAGGACCAATCTTAGGGTTTTGGGGCTTTTGAGTCCAAAATTAAGGTCCACTTAGACTAATAAAAAAGGGAAAGTAATGATTAAGATTAAGTTATGTTTTGTGTTAGCATTAAATGCTATTTGATTCTTGATTATAGGATCACCAAGGTTGAGAAGAAGACAATTATAAAGGAGACAAATGTGGAAATCGGACTAAGGACCTAAGGTGAGTAATCTTGTCTTGTGAAGTAGTGGTATTTTATATCCTATTTGAAAAATACCAAATTTATGTATTTTGTGAGTAATCTTGTATCTTAAATAAGTGAAATTTTATATCCTATTTGAAAATGTGAAATTTTTATATTTTGTGATTAATCTTATATTTTGAATCAGTGATATTTTATATCTTGTTTAAAAACTCCTCTTCTATGGTTTTTTGAGTAATATTATCTTTTGAAGCAGTGGTATTTTATCTCCTATTCAAAGAATACCAAATTAGTTATTTTATGAATAATCTCGTATCTTAAATCAGTGAAATTTTATATCCTATCGAAAAATGTCTACCTAATGTTTTTGTGAGTGATCTTGCACCTTCAAGTGGCCGTATTTTTACCCTTCCCTTAAAGTTATCTTTGTGAAATATTCTGTAATCAATTCTGAGTTTTACAATTGTATAAATGCTTTCAATAAAATACTCTTGATCTTTTGTTTTCGATGAAATGGTTTGACATTTATTTTGTGTGGGGAAACCATGACACCCCTTGACTGAAGAAAATGATTTGTACAATCTGATACTTGGTTGTGAAATCCAATCATTTTTGTGTAATTTGATATGTGGCTATATGAGACCTGCCCATGTGGTGCTCTAACTCTAATTGAGAACCTACCCACATGGCGCTTAGACTCAATATATGACCCTTGTTCTCTATCAATATATAAGGCTTACCTACATGATGCTCTAACTCAAGTTTAAGTTCCTATGTGGCGCTCCGAATCTAACATGAGAACTTACCTATATGGCGTTCTATATCTGTTATGAGACTTACCTATGTAGTGCTCCAACTTAATATATGATCCTCTAGCATGTGAAAAGAAGTATCACCTATCTATTTTGTACTATCTATCTTATGTTAATACGTTCAACTTATCATCTACCTTGTTTTTAGAAATGCATGGTTGAAAGTATTCGTTATCAAAATTTGTGATCATTATCAAATTTAGATTAGATGCCTTGTGGTATTGGCTAAATGAATTTGTCATTTGATCTATGTGTTATCAAATATTTTTTTTAGCTATAATGACCTTTAATACGTGATTTGTTCAAAAATATCCCTTGTATCTGCTTTTGAAATGTGCCAATGTCTTATCAAAAAAATTATATTTGTTACTACTGGTGGTCATGGTATTTGTAAAATGTTTAAATTTTCTACAAACCTATGACAGGATACAAACATTTCTCTCTGAGCTTAAGTTAGCTTATTACAAATTTATAAACATTTTTAGATCAAACTAGTAAGAGAGCAGTGAAGGCTTCAGGAAGAAGCTAGAGATATGATTATGGTTGATTTTGTAAAAGGGAAACACAATTAGACTTGAGAAAATATTTTTGTTAATATGACGTTGTATTATTTTTGCTCAGCAACGTCACAGAGTTCTTTTGTGGATAAGCCAAATGTATCTTTTGATGGATGAATGTAATGGTGTTAATATAAATGTTGTTAGACCTATGTTATCAGTAGTAATATGATCATAGAAATTGTATTTTGAGAATTACTCGTTGATAGCATAGTTGATGATGATGTGTTTATATCGGATGAGTTGCATATGTGTAGCTTCCACAATTATTTTAAAAAAAAAACTCTTATTGATAAGTGCAACTCATTTGATTTTGTATGGCCTGTCTGAATGATAGTGTTGGTCATGGCCCCTAATAAGCACAGGGTTGGTTCCAGGCCATGACAATAGATCTGAACATTATGGTAAAAAAATTGACTTGTTTGCTCTCATTAATTCAATAATCATCATTTTATTTATCTATTTTTTGGCCCAATTTATTGTAGAATTATTAGTGTATTTCAAGACCAAGATCTAATAAGGTGCTTGAACATGACATTCTCGTTAATATTTGGATCTAGCTAGATAATATGTTAGTGTGGTTGAAATAAGATTTGAATTTAGCTAGTTAATATTTTAGAAATTTTTAGATTTGTTACAACTTTAGTTAGAAAATTTTGAATTAAACTCTATCAATTTTAGATTACTCTTAAAGTTTATATAGTTGTTTTAAAGTCAAACTCATTTTTCTATCTTTTAGAAATTTTCTTTTTTACAAAAATAGGGTTGGTTGTTAAATAATACCGTTTGAAGTTTTTAAAGTTAGGTAAAAAAGAGTTTGGTAGATAAACCAAATTTGGTTTGGGATGAGATCATTTAAGGTATCCTAGTTGTTATAAGTCTTCTTACCAAGAAAAAAAAAAAACATGTGTTGAACCTTTGTAACTAAATGATTATGTAACTTAACATGTAATTGCATTCATGTAACTCTAACCATGTTCGAAGTCATTTTCAACACTCATAAATCCTTTCACTTAATTCATTCGTGATTGAGCGTAGTGTATTAATATAGGTTGTTAAATTGTTCAGTGTTAGATAGTTTGGGAATGAACCTAGTTTTGATCCTCGATTTATAACTTATGTAACAAAGAGTCACTTTAGGAACCTAAGTTTAAAAAATAGTCCATATTGGGGTTTTCAACGACCAAAAGGCTCGATAATGGTCTAAGTACACCGAAATTTCATTACACACCTCACAAATGATAAAATAGACATGCCAAAACTTATGACACCCAATTTCGATCCCTGATTTGTAGCTTATGCAATAAAGAGTCATTTTAGGAACCTAGGTTTAAAAATGGCCCATATTGGAGTTTTGAGCGGCCAAAAGGCTCAATAACGTTCAAAGGGGCTCGAAATCATATCACATAACTGACAAATGAAAAAATAGACTTTTAAAAACTTACAACATAGAGTTCTGATCCTCAGTTTGTAACTTATGCAACAAAAAAATGTTTTAGGAACCTAAGTTTAAAAAAGGCCCATATTAGGATTTTGATATGCCAAAATGCCCGATAGCGGCCTAAGTACCCCAAAATCGTATCACACACCTTACAAATGACAAAATAGACTTGTAGAAACTTATGAAACCGAGTTCTGAATCCCAGTTTGCACCTTATGTATCAATGAGTCATTTTAGGAACCTAAGTTTAAAAAATGGCTTATATTGGAGTTTTGAGCAGTCAAAAGGTCCGATAGTAGTCTAAGTCCCTTCAAACCATCTCACAAACCTCAAAAATAAAACTATAGACTTATAGAAACTTACGACACTGAGTTTTGAGCCCCAGTTTGTAACTTATGCAACAAAGAAACATTTTAAGAACCTACGTTTCAAAAATGACCCAAATTAGGGTTTTGAGCTGCTAAAAGGCCCAATAGCAGTCTAAGTGGCCTGAAACTATATCACACACCTCAAAAATGAAAAGATAGACTTGTAGAAACTTATGGTACTGAGTTTCGATCAACGGTTTGAAACTTATGCAACATAATCGTTTTGAGGAACTTATGCATGTAAGAAAGTATGTAAGTTCATATTTTAACATATTTTTTTTATATTCATATATATATACACACACACACACACACACACACACTAAGTTTTCTAATATATATTATTTGATCTTTATTTTAGATTGATCGGGATTCTTGCATCACTTCACATGTGCACCGGGACCAGTTATTCTAATTTTTTTTCACTCTGGACATCTATTGACAATTTTATGAGACATTTTTAATTTTTGTTGTAAACACCTCATTTTGAGACCCTTAATTCTATAAAGTTATTTTTTCTATTTTTGAAAAGTTACAACAATATGTCCTATCCAAAGATATTTTAGTAATTTTGTATTTTCACTTATTAAGGGCATTTCAGTCATTATGCCTACCGAGGGTATTTTGGTCATTTCACCCATTGAGGGCATTTCAATCATTATGCCCACCGAGAGCATTTTGGTCATTCCGTTCATTGAGGACAGTTCGGTCATTATGCCCACCAATGGAATATTGGCCATTCCGCCCATTGAGGGTATTTTGATCATTATGCCCACCGAGGGCATTTTGGTCATTCCGCCCATAGATGGCATTTCAGTCATTATGCCAACTAAGGGCATTTAATAATTTCTAGTATTTTCCTATCCTTCAGAGGTAGTTTGATAAATACGAGATGTTTCTTACCTTCTAGGGATATTTTCGTAATATTGGTGCCATTTTGCCATTTAGATGACACTTTGGTAATTTTAGCATATTTCTATCCCATATAAGTTGTTTTGGTCATTCATGGGCACACATGTGAGTTTCATGCCATTTTACCCACATATGGTTAATTTGGTAATTTTGGCCCTTAGATTTTGACGTTTTATGCTTTAGTGGTATTTTTGTAATTACCATGTCCTTAAATTTTCTACCGAATTAGGGGTAGTATAGTAAATATAGGTTTGTGTACCATAAACTTGGATATTTCCATTCTTTTCCTTGTCCCAAGTAATTTCCTTAACAAGCTCCTTATTTTAAGGAATTATGCCTTTATTTGTGCACCAAATAACTTCTTTATCTAGTGTTCTTGCACATCAAGTCTTGGCCATCCAATTCATTGTGAGCCTTTGGATCAAACCTCCTTACTTTTTTCCTATAAATAAGACCCATTGTCCACCGTAATCAAGGATAAGAAATTTAGGAGGCAGCATGCTACTACAATAATTCTCGCTCTTCTCTCTATATTTCTTGTCCATATTTTTGAAGCTTTGTTCTATAAAGCCAAGGTTCCACACAAGCTTTGTTCTACATAAGAAAGAGTTCTAATTCATTAAAGATGAAGGTCTACACCATTGGAGGTTCAACATTAAGGAGTTCAAGAACAAGCCTTATCTAATTAGTTTCAAATAACCAGGTACGCTCTTTAAAACCCTACTTTTGCTCTTTTTCCTAATTCAATTCATCCTATCATTCTCGATAGAATCAATTGAATTGGAGAACTATGTTAACTCTGATTCTATTATTTGAATGGATATGTAGGATGCCTCATGGCCCCGAGTCTACTTTTTCCCTTATCATATTTACTTTATGTCTTTTTCTTATTTTATTCGTTCATGTTATCATTTTCTTTCTCATTACTCTTCTCTTTTGATTTATTTACCTCATGTGTTTAGTTTATTTTATTCGTTCACGCAATCATTATTATTCTTTTTCTACTTTTTCTCTTTTATTTCTGGCATGGAATTATGCCTTGTGCATAAACACTTGAGGCCAGTCCATTCGGACTGAGTGCCTAACTCCTTCCCATCTTGTACCTTAGTTCTTGAATTTAGAATTATTTGGTTCATTGTAGACTAGTTTACTGTACTTTATTTTGACCCATGTCAAGAGGTTTAGAATGTAAATAGGACCAAAACGTTGTAATTTCAGTTTTCTTTGCTATTCTTGTTATATGTATTCTCCATGGGTTGTATCAGGTTTATTTGTTAATTGGCCTAAAATAATCTAGCGACTCTTTTATGTATTTATGTATACCCCAATCTGAAAAAAGAGTGTTCCTCTCCCATCTCTAGGGAATGGACAAAAGTCGAATTGTTTGTCTTTTCAAATGCCTGCACTCACATTTGTATTTAATATAAAAGTGTACTTTTATTATTGTAATTAATTATATAAAAAATGATTTTCTTTTTTTATATATTGAATTTATAATGGATGCCATTGTTTTATTATGGACTATTGAAGCGGATTTCCAAAAGGAATAAAACAAAAAAGGATAAATATAGGGGAATATTTAAAAAAAGAACTTTTAGCGACACTCACCATTATGTCACTAAAAGTATTATGTGCCACTTTTAGTGGCGTATAGCTGAGCATCGCTAAAAGTGGACTATTAGCAATGCTCACTGTGAGTTGCTAAAAGTGTCATGTTCCACTTTTAGCGACGCACAATGAGCATCGTTAATAGTTACCCTTTAACGATGCTCACCTATGCGTTGCTAAAAGTGGACCATAATACTTTTAGCGACGCATGGGTGTTTGTCGCTAAAGTGGACTTTTTAGCAATGCAAAAGTGCGTCACAAAAGCCTACTTTTATCGATGTTCACAGACCTCCTCAACCCTTTTTTAGCGATACTTTGAACTTTTTTAGTGATGTACTAATAGTCTCTTTTAGCGTCACACAATTTATTATTAGCGGCAAGACTTTTAGCGACACTTTTCCCAAGTATTAGCAACGCCCATTTGCAGCGCTAAAAGTGGCATATTTTGTAGTGCCACCTTATATAAATATACAATTATAAAAATTGTACAATATTTATTGTGCCCCTGACTTGTAGGGCCGGACTACGGGGTCATTAAAACCCAAAAAGGAAGGTAATACAACTAACTATCCTAGTCAAGTATATAAATTACAGGCCATCTTTTTTTAATTGATTTTCTTTAAATCATTTTCTCTTTAATTGGTTCCAGTTCGGTCTCATGATTAGACTTGTTCAAGTCCCATAATGGGATCAAATAAAAATGGTTACATTCAAAGGCACTACACCGACCATCCTATAATAGTGTACAATATAGTAATATTCATAGTTGACTCTAATAGTCCTTATATATATAACATATACAACAATAGCCTGAAGGGCACATGAACCCTTAATAAATACAACTAGGTAAGTACAAAATGTAAACTAAATGCTACAATGTCCTCAGTCCATCTTTCACTACTCCAACAGCTATCTTCCATCAAGCCAATACATGTCATTCCCATGAATAGCAAAGGTGAGCCATAACGCTCGGTAGGGTTTCCCAAAACACACAAGCAAGTAGCGTGCAAAAACTCATACAAGTCTGAAAATGAAAATCCTAAGTCCAATATGTACCACAAACACACAATAACAACATCCATTAATCACAGGCGTGGATAATATAATCAATAAGGCATAGCACCATTCCTTGTGGTATAATAATAATAACCAAAACAGTCAATATATGCAAAGTCAAATGCAAGACATAGGTATATTCATACAAACCCCACGAAGCATCTCCATTTCCTATTTAAAGCCATAAGAACAATATATATATATATATATATACATGACTGAATTATAGTTTCGACAAGTATCGCGAGTAAGAATTTCATCTCATATCTCAATAATCTCAATCCCACGAGTATTCACCTAATTTGGCTCTCGATAAGTCTATGTGCTTTATGGGCTACTAACCCGATGGAGACAAATGACCACCCGTGTGGTTTTACGGCTTGCTAGTCGATGTGAGACACCATCCCTATCACAAATAGAACCCCTAAGTAAAGCGCAATCTCACCACACTCAAGAACATACAAAAGACGTGACTAATTTCCATCCCAAGTACTTTTTTCATAAACTATCCCTTTCCATAATCCCAAATATCTCAATTCCACACCTCACACGGTACTCATCAATATCAATATCCCCTTAAATCTCACACCACTCAGATATATGCAATAGTATGAATAATAACATCATTAGAGTCCACTATGATCACTGATAAATGCTAAAGAGGACATCTGTTAAATAAATAATTATAGAAGCAACAATGATCATTTACATTTATGACAAAAATAGAAATGATAGTCAATGTCAACACGGTGATAACATTTATCCAATAATATCATGCAGTAGTTCAATGTCATGGCAATCAATATAATAATATTCGTTAACTGCATGTGTTTTTCATAATATTTGTCAATTGCAAGGAGACATTACTTATATCTTTCATAATATTCGTCAATTGCATGTACTTATTGTTCCATCATCGGGACCACCTTGGCACATATCACTAAGGTATCCTATCAAATCTTAATGTTCGCTATGGCTAATTACATATTAGCCTATACATCGGTTACTCGTTGCCTAACCAGACATCAAAAACGTATTTTTGGGCCTGAAAAACCCTAAAAAGGTCCTATCATATAATTTTTAAGTCATTGATTGTCTTTTAAATTCATAAGGGCATTTTTATAATTTATCGGGCAAGCTATGCATCTATCGAGATACTATTTCACAAAATCGACATTGAAATCGGATCCAGAAGATCCAAAAACCTTAAAGATGTCCTCTTTATATTTTATTAACTTTTATAAGTATCCATTTTATGCCTAAGGGAATTTTAATAATTTCACATATTCATATGGGACCACCCTGAGTCCCCATTCCATTATTCTGATATCATCTTTGAGTTCTTGGAGTAAAAGAAATTAGAAACGCCTCTTCCGGATCTTAATTTGACTTTTAATTGCTTAATATAAGTCTAGGGGTATAATTGTCATTTTATCAATTTAGGTGAGACCATTACCAGGTTCCAATTTGTTTAGTTTAATCATATATTTGAATTTCGGGCATCCAACAACCTTGTAATAGCTCTTTTTGAATCTTAATTAGCCTTTAAGTTACTTAAACTATCATTAGAGGTCTTTTCATAATTTTATATAATTATGTGGGACCACCTCGCGTTCTTGAAGGTCCAAACCGACCACTCCATTGAGTTCGGAATGCCCAAAAACCTAAAGAAAGTCCCCTTTTTTGTTTTAATTGCATTTAAAATTTAAAATATTAGAGGGAAGGGCATTTTTGTAATTTTAGCCTTTTGAATTGGTTCAACAATGAACCTTTTTCCCATTTTGAACTAGTTCATATGAATCTTTTAGAAAAAATCAGTTTTTCTCAAATTTTAAAACCAAACAGCCTTTAAGGCCTACCTCAAGATTCAACCTGCGGTCCAAACCCATAGCCCAAACTAGGACCTAGTTGACTGACCCTGAACCCGAGTTGACCAGACATCGTTAACCGTTGAGCAACCCAACCCTGTCAACCTGTTGACAGGGTCACCGACGTCGATCACCCTCTCCAGGCGCCGGATGCACCGAAAAATTATATTTTCATGCTAGTTTTGCTCCATTTTTAATCCTGAGATCTTCTACACCTCTTTTAACCCATCAAAGGACCGAATGAGTAAATTAAACCTCATAAAATCTAGAGGAAATTAGGGAGGATAGTTTTTCCGGCTAGTCTCTGTAATTTACGATTTTCGGCCAGTTTTGACAACCGTTTCGATCGATTTTGATCCTAAGCTGTTTCATTTTTCATGTAAGGTTCCGTGGTGTCCAAAACAAGCATCGACTCACGTTAAAAACTCTCCTAAGATCAATCCACCGAAGTTTCCAACTACCTGTAACTTTCTTTCATTTTCTTTAGTTTTTCCCCTCTATTTCTTGCTTATTCGATTAAAAACATTCCCACAAGTTATTTCCAGAATTCATCTAGATTTGATTTTAGGGGTTGAAAATCTCTCAAAGATACCAAGAACTAAAAGAACCCATTTTGGTTCTCTCTCACTGCACAGTCACAGACATACATCTATGTATACAAATACACTTCTAGGCATGCAATTGTAGTGTACATCTTGTAATGGAAGCCAAATTGCTAAAGAAAATCCCTACCTCTAGCTTGTTGCCATGGCTTTTGTAAACACCTCATTTTGTCACCCTTAATTAAGTAGTAAAAATTGATGATTATGCTAAGAAACCTACTCCAAGTAGGGACCCAAGGAAATGTAATTTATTTTTCATTCTTTTCGGTTTTCCTTTATATGCATTGTTCAATTCATAATAGGTTTGCTTGTTTCTTACCCAAAAATAAGTCGGCGACTCCTCAATCTCAAGTTTTCTATAAGAGACATTTCTTCCTACCTTAAGGGAAGGAGACAGTTGGGATCCCTCTAAATCCATAAGAAAAGGGATGACACATTCTCTTTTCCCTCTTTTTTTTGGTGCTAGCGCCCATAGTGGCGACCGGCGACTAAAGAGGGTTAGATTCGATGAAGTATTATTCACTTTAAGGGTATTTTGTTACTTGTTTTACGTTAATTTGTTTTTATGTTTTATGATGGATGAATGGATGTATGCTTGAATGTATGGATGGATGAATGAAAAAGGACTAAAATCTGAATACCTTGCACACACATCACTTTCATACATTGCATTTGCACTACATACCCTCTAAACCTCAAACAGTTAGTAGCCCTCGCCCTATATGCTCACTCAACATGATGGGTGTCATTGGTGAAAACGTTCCACTCCTTGATCAAATACTGTTTGACAGTGGACACTACACTCTAGTGGCCTTGGGATGGTATACAAAAAGGCGATGCGATACCATTTGACTATAGTCATTATAATCTAGTGGTTGTGGGAGGTATATGGCACGTCTTGTCAGAAGGGGAACCTTGAAACCTTTACCCAATCGAAACGTCATGCATATAATTGGCCATAGATTCATGATTCAGGACTTCAAACCCAATTTTGGTAAAACACATGCACTTTTTTACATAAATTGGCGTTGTCAGAAAAATCTAGAAAGTGAAAAAAAATATCCCTTTCTGTTGGCCAATTGGAATAGAGGTTAAAAGCTTCTGTGTGCCGATCGGCACACAGAGTACTGGTCCCCTACTTTGCAAAATTTTGTCCAATTTTTTGAATTTTTTTGAAAAACTCCAATTTTTTCCTGAAAAACCAATTTTGCAAGCTACAACGGGGTTACAAATGAGATTTTCTTGGGTTTTCCTTAACACCAAACAAGTTAAATAACACAGGTATTTTCTCAACACAGGTACCCACAACTGGCTTGGAAACAAACTAGCCAAGGTCCATTGATCCAAACTTATAACCTTCCAACAGATTAGGAAAACACAGCTCCAATTGCAATGGACCCTGAACAGATACTTCAGATTCTGGCCGACATCAAGAAAGACATGACCGATTACTAAGAAGAGAGCCAAAGACTCTCCCTTACACTTCAAGATCTGGTACAACAAAGGTTACCACCACCACCTCTTGTCCCGGTAGGTAAAGACAACCCTTCGCCAAGTGACACTAGTCCCGCCTCAAGACGGACAACAACAACAACATCAGCAAAATTAAGATCCACCCATCCATGATCCTTATGATGGGGGGGTGAACAGTACAGGGCCAGTAGAGATCCTGAAGCCACAAGAGGAGGGCCTTTCTCACAAGGTTGGAAAAAATGGAGACTCTCTTTTACAAAGCTCACCAAGGTGATGATATGGTCGATATTCACAAGTTATCTCTCTATCCAGACATCTAGCTCCCTCTGAAATTTAAAATGCCGAACCTCAACAAATTTGATGGAACCATATGTCCAAGAACTCATCTCAAGCTATATGTGAGGGCCATGCAACCACTAGGGGCCAACACCAATGTCTTGGTTCAGATGTTTCACCAAACCCTGACTAGAGCCTGCTCTACGATGGCACCTGAAACTTAGAAAATGCACTTTCCAAAGATTGGGAAGAATTATGCAATGCCTTTGTCAAGCAAGTACAAATACAATAATGAACTTGATATCATCCTTCAAGACTTGGAGACCACCAAGCAAGAACCAAAAGAAAGTCTGTCTACATTCACTATTGGGTGGCGAACTAAAGTAGCTCAAATGATCAACCGACCCAATGAGGCTGAACAAGTTCAAGATGGTAAAAAAGAACCTAGTTTCGATCTACCATGAAACTTTCTTCAGCCCAATACTTTGAGACATTCAAAGCACTAGTAAGTGCCGGAACACAAGTAGAAGATACAATTAACTGATGGCACTCTCAAAGCAAGTGAACTCGAAGCCTCGCAAGATCTTTCCCAACCTTCAAAGCCAGGTGGCCCAACCCATATGATTATTGCCAGTCAACATATCAAGGTCATTTTCATGGCCAACATTATAGGGTGTCCCCAAAGAAACGCCCTCAAAAGCAGTTCTCAAATCTACCAGGACCAATGGGTGAAATATATAATAACCTTCGATAAAAGGGGCTTCTTCAACCTTTAGAACCAAGGCCAGCTCCGAACCCTCTACCCACGGGGATTGATCTAAATCAACATTGCACCTATCATCAAGGCAATAGACATAACACAAATTAATGCCGAGCTCTAAAGCATGCAATTCAAGACCTAATTGATAGAGGAATAATAGGGGCTCCACCAACAAAGCCTAATGTCACTATCAACCCGTTACCGGCCCACAATGCACGATTTAACATCAAAATGTTAAGTTTTAAAGACTCAGATCCAAACAGCCTTATCAATGACTCTACAAATGTCTCAAATTGTAACATGATCGCTTGGGATGAACTTATGGGTAAAAAGAGTCAGTTTGGCTCAACCAATGCAGTACATGTCACATAAGGGGGGAGACCATTCAAGCCCGCTCGTTTACAAGTAGATGATCCATTCATAGAGTTTTTGAAGCCCAAAGAATCAATAGGTGTCCCACCTTAGGCTCCTATTGAAAATGAGCTCCTCAAACAGCCCAAGAAGATGCAAGCCAACATTTTAGTATGGGGGTTGTTGACATCATCTTTTTTACATAGTCAGGCTATTTTGAGGTATCTCAATGAAGCACGGGTTCTTACCACTACTACCCTTGAACAATTCACACAAATCATTAGAGGGGTCCAATTCAACAATATTGTCACTTTCACTAATCATGACTTATCGAAAGGAGGGGCCGACCATATTAAGGCTCTGCATATTACTATAAATACTCTCAGAAAGAGGATACCTATGATACTCATTGACAACGACTTTGCTCTCAACGTTTGTCCCCTAAGGACTGTAAAATTCCTTGGCTTAAAAGTAGTCGATCTCACTCCATCAGCCTAAGCAGTGAAGGCATAAGATAATACCCGGAGGGAAGTTGTAGGGGTCATGACACTTACTATGAACCTCGATCGGGTTGAAAGCATTGCATATTTCCAAGTACTAGATATCCCAACATCCTTCAATTTGCTACTTGGAAGGCCCTGGTTATATGAAATGAAAGCCATAACATCCTCTCCATATCAGAAACTTCAATTCGCCTGTCAAATAAGGGTAGTCACTATACATGGGGACATTGATCTTGCCGGCGATACTCTCCCCGTAATAGAGATCCAACACAATGCCAATGATTTGCGTTTGTCAGGCTTCGACCATATAAGGAGCTTTAAGATAGAACAAATATTTGACAAAAGCTTATACAAATAAGTCGTGATAAACATAATGGTCCACATGGGATATGTGCTAGGAAAAGGCCTTGGATTCAATTTACAAGGTCTACCTACACCATCTCGCCAATCGGAAAGAGAAAACATGTTCAGGCTCGGATATACACCTATTGAGGAGGATTTCCATGACAAGTCTTTGGCCGCACGAGCCAAGAAAATTACTAGAGAACAAAGGCTGCCCCCAAAGCTTATAGAAATAAAGCCTTACTTCCTTACATTGAATGGGAGCTTTGTCAAGCAAAAAGAAGACTATCCGTACTATGGGTTCCCTGAGCCATGGTACAATGCTAAGGCTAAGACTAGAGTTCCCGGTTAGGAAATATTCGGTTGCTGCACTTGTGGTTTTGACGAGGAGGTGGTGATACTGGTTGGACAACATGACCTTCAACAGCAGAACTGGATCGAAAAGCTTGGAGGACTGACAGATTGCTTCGCCAAGATGGAACTCACTGATGGTATGGTTGATATGATCTCCACAAGCAACATGGGAGAAGATCCAGTTAAGACATTACACCCATCTAAGCTCCAACCAAAAATTGGCCGCTAGTCAAAGGGGTGTCAGCCTTAAATAAACAACTTGAGAATGAATTCAGTTACTTAAACTTGACTGATACAAATTTTGACAATGCTTTTGACTCCGAATTCGAGGACTCTTTTTCTTTAGATTTTATTAATCTTGATGAACTCGATGATTTTATCTTTCCTTCTTTCGATGAAATAAATTCTTCTTTTGAGTATCCTTTAATTGCAAATAATGAACATGTTGATGAATTTGAAGAATACAATAATCTTGACACAGAGGATAAAAAGTTTCTAATAGACTTAGCCAAAACAATCACCAAATCTCAAGATAGGGCTCAACCTGTCATAGAACAAATGGTGACCATTAACCTAGGATTAGAATATGAGACTAGAGAGGTCAAGATCGGTGTAACCCTTAGTCAAGTTGAACAAGAAATCCCGTCCAATCTGTTAAGAGCATTCTAAGATGTTTTCGCATGGTCCTACAAAGACATGCCTGGGTTGGACATAAACATAGTCCAACACAAAATCCCAACCAATCCTGATGTCAAGCCAATCAAACATAAATTGAGAAAACTCAGGCAAGAATGGTCCCTCAAAATCAAAAAGGAGGTCGAGAAATAGTTAGCTATAGAGTTCTTGGTCGTGCTCGAATACCTGCAATGGTTAGCCAATATCGTCCCTATCCCCAAGAAGGAAGGGCGAGTTGGCATGTGCGTTGACTATAGGGACCTCAATAAAGCTTGTCCAAAAGATGACTTTCCCTTACCAAATATCGACCTTTTGGTAGATAACACAGCTCAACATGTTATGATGTCCTTTGTAGATGGCTTCGCATGGTATAATCAAATCAAGATACACCCCGACCACATATAAAAAATTGCCTTCACAACATAGTGGGGCACATACTGTTACATAGTTATGCCTTTCGGTTTGAAAAATGCAGGGGCTACATATCAAAGGACATCTATTACCATCCTACATGACCTTATTCACAAAGAGGTCGAAGTCTATGTCGATGACATGATCAAAAAATTTAAAGGCAAGGAAAGTCATTATGACTGTCTAAGAAAGTTCTTCGAGAGAATCAGAAAATATAGAATGAGACTAAACCCTCAAAAGTGTGTATTCGAGATCACATCAAGAAAGCTCCTGGGCTTCATGATAAGTCAAAGATAGATAGAGGTAGATCCCGTAAAAATCAAAACTATTATGGAAATGTCTCCACCTAAAACAGAAAAGCATGTTAGGGGCTTCCTAGGGAGACTTCAATACATCAAAAAATTTATATCACAACTAACTACTATTTGTGAGCCCATTTTTAAACTTCTGAAGAAAGATTCTCCTAAAAAGTGAAACTTCTTATGCCAAGAGGCTTTTAAAAAGATCAAAGAATGCCTTACCAATCCACCAGTCCTGGTTCCCCCACAACCTGGGTTGCCTTTATTAATGTACCTCATAGTAACTGACACAACCGTTGGAACCATGTTAGCCCAAAACCAAACACATGAAAGAAATGAGAAGTTGTTTACTATATGAGCCAAAAGTTGATCTGCTATGAGAAAAACTATAATGCACCTGAAAAAACATGCACTATTCTTGTCTAGGTTACCCAAAAGCTCTGCCATTACATGATAAATTATACAATACACTTGGTTTCCCTCATGGACCCTGTGCACATAACTCAGAAATACATTAAAGGGAAGGTCGTGGCCGCCTACCTAGCAGATTGTCCAGTTAAGGGTGAGATTTTTAAGGAATGTGAGTTCCCAGATAAAGAAATCATGCAAATTCATGAGGATAGATGGTGTCTTTTCTTTGACTACGCCGCCAACAAGAAGGGATATGGCATTAACATGCTTTTAGTAGCCCCAGATGGGTCACATACGCCTCTATCCATGAACCTGCAATACCCCTCTACCAACAATACCACAAAGTATGAAGCCTATATAGTGGGCCTACAAGCAGCTCTAGAATTGAAAGTCGAATTCTTAGATGTATACGAGGATTCAGCCTTCATTATTAGCTAAGTCCAAAAGAGATGGAAAATCAAAGAGAAGAAACTCCTACCTTACCACCAGCTCCTAGAGACAGTGATAACCAAATTCAAAGATGTATAGTTCTACTATATACCTAGAGCTAAAAATAGTTTCGCAAATGCCCTAGTCACCCTTGCCTCAAAGGTGGACATTTTGAAAAAAGCCACAGTCAAACCGCTCTTGGTTTAAACTCAGGAAATTCTTATATACTACTGTAACATCAATGAAGTTGCAGAGGACTCGACATCCCTACCTTGGTACGAGGTTTGGTCATTCATCAGACACTCAGAGTACCATGAAGGATATACTAAGGAAGAAAAAGTAGCCTTGAGACGATGGGCTGCCTAATTCATCATTTTTTAGGGAAAACTTTACAAAAGATCTTTCAATGGAATACATATATTGTGCTTAGATAAACATAAAGCTAAACATGTCATGACAAAAATCCATGAAAGAGTTTGTGGACCCCATATGAATAGACACATGCTAGCTAAGAAGATAGTCTGACAAGGCTACTATTAGAACACCATGGATGAAGACTGTATTACTTTTGTCAAGAAGTGCCACAAACGTCAGATACATGCCAATATTCAACATCTCGTCCTAGGGAGTTGTACAACTTGACATCCCTTTGGCCTTTTGCACCTTGGGGAATAGATATCATTGGAAAAATCACACCAAAAGCTTCCAACGGCTATGAATTCATTTTGGTAGCCATTAATTACTTCACCAAATGGGTGGAGTCTGCTTCCTATGTTGTCCTCGATGCAAGGAAGGTAGCTCAGTTCATTAGAACCAACATCATCTACCGTTATAAAGTACCCCACGAACTAATTTCAAACAATGGCTTGCATTTCAAAGAGGAGGTCACTGATTTGGTTGAAGAGTTCAAAATCACCTATCATCATTCCTCACCATACCGATCTCAAACAAACGAGGTGATGGAGGATGCAAACAAAACTCTTAAGAATATCTTAAAAAGAACAACAGAAACTAGCATAAACTGGCATGAAAAACTTCCCTTTACTTTATGGGGATGTCGTACATCTATCAGAATGCCTACCGAACAAATCCCATACTCCCTAACATACGAGATGGTGGCAGTGTTACCTGTTAAGCTAGAAATACCCTTACTCAAGGTACTTCTCGAGAACCAAGTTGCTGAAACTAATTGGTTACAAAGCAGATACAAAGAGTTAGCCTTCCTAGATGAAAGGCAGCTCA
Source organism: Nyssa sinensis (assembly GCA_008638375.1). Classification (NCBI taxonomy): domain Eukaryota; kingdom Viridiplantae; phylum Streptophyta; class Magnoliopsida; order Cornales; family Nyssaceae; genus Nyssa; species Nyssa sinensis. Next base: position 30,498,313 of record CM018031.1, read on the forward strand.
AAGCTTTATATGAGACACAAAGGTATCACAGAAGGATAGCTAGAGCCTTTCATCTAGGTCCAACTGGAGCAGCCCATTCATCATCAAATCTATAGCCACTGGAGTAGCAGTGTGGCTCACTGATATGGATGAAGACCAGTTTTCATCACATACCAACCTCGACCAGCTCAAGAAGTATTATGTTTAGCTACTAGCTACCCATTATACTGAACTACAACGACCTGATCCCCTATTACACATTGCTACTACACATGCAATACGGGGGTACGTAGGTAGCTCACGAAGTTACTGTGAGTGCGGTCTAACAAATTATAATAAAATTTTCATTTTTTCAAATCCAAAATTTAAAGATCATCTTTTATTCAATAACAGGTAAAAGCCTTATCAACTTGGTCTAAGTTTAATCTGAAACTAACTTCCTCTAAAAAAAAAAGAGAGAGAAAAATTCTAGATCTTTATTGTTAAAGGATACTCAGATCCTTTCTTTTCTTCATTCTTTCTTCTTCACAATCCTGCATTCCAACTCAAAATAGTGACCAGTCTTTTTCTCAATGAAACCCAGGTAGTTCTTTGTAGAGTCTACGTGTAATGAAAAATGCCTAAAGTCCAGCTCACCATTGTTACATTTCAATTCTGGTGTCTTCTTAGGTCTTCCTCGTTTCATTTTCAAGCTTAAAGGGGCTGTTACATCTATTTATGTCTCACCTCGTAGTTGGCTCACTACTTCCCAGTCCAACTTTCCTATTCCTCCTCCTTAGAAACCTTTGTAGGCTTCTTTGATCGCTTTTAACTTTAAAGTTATGTCCACACTAGTGTTTACTCCAGTTTCCTAAAAAATGATAGAATCCCTAAGTTCTTCGCTTTTATTGATTAGGTCACAGAGCCATCATAAATGTTTTTCCATCATAAGCACTTTGTTGGAATAATCTATATTATCCAAATCTAGAACATGAGCACATTCCCAACAGTTGGATATCTTTGTGGTTATAGATGGAGTCAATCTTTCCACAACGAAGTGAGGACCCCAAGTCCTGGGGGCAACCTGTATGCAACGAAATTGACGCAGTATGCGAATGGGATAATAGAAAAAGGTATTCCTCAAGTCTGCAAAGATAACACAATAATAACCAATAGAGCGCAAGCGAGGGGCTCTGCTTTGCCAATGAATAGTGGACCAATCAATATCATGAGGTGAAAGTTGAGCAAGGAACTCGCACCAATCTTTTTTATTATCTTTGGTCACCAACAACGCCCTTGAACAATAGTGCTTTGACACATAAAGGATGGTAACTAAAGGTGCTAAGAGCTTCAACTTATCACACAACCACATCGTCAACAGCAAGGGGCTACCCTTAAAAACATCTGAGCCGTCATGGACGAAGTCCAAGCCGTTTAAATTTTCAGTAAAAATAATAACGACCATATTTTTGCCCTTGTTCAATTCAGTCACAACATCAACTAGGCAGACATCAGCCTGATCAGGCTCTTGGACAATTAAGAACCTCAGGATAATGCACAGAGCAAAAACAAACAGCTTGGTGCGGCAAGTCTCTTGATTCATAAAAATTTCTAATATGGGAAGTAGGGAAAAGGATTCACCTTGAACCAATTCCTTTGCCTTCTCAGCATCCAAGTCAAGTAAAGAGGACAGAGAAAAAGAATAACCACACTGTACAGAAGGAATAATCAGTTTACCTTGAATCGTGATATAAAAAAGAAGACTGAACTCTTCAAAGGTCAAGCATATTTCTTCTAGATGAAAGCGAAAATAATGATTAGCAAGATCCCAAAAATGAGCACAAGCCCAGAACATATGCCAGTCTACAGTAGCTTGGGCAAGAGAGAAAATAGATTTCAGCTTCAATGCCCCTAAGTAAATCTTATCTAAGCCCGAGAGACAATATAACGATGTACATATTTGTTCTTCAAAAATAGCTACATCCATAATTCCAGAAGCCATCAGAGCAAAGAGGTAGAAAATACAGGAGTAGAACTGTCAAGAGGATGAATATGATGAGTTGGGAGGTTTAAGGTTTGCAATTATCCTTAAAAAAAAAAATCGTAAGTTCAGTTTCAAGTTGGTTTAGGAGACCAATTTTTGGAAAAAACACGCAAGAGGCTACGAAACTGCACGAGGCAGGACACGCTGCTGATCGATACACCTTGAGTGCTGATCGGCACACAGGCCTAGAAAACCCCTTTCTCTGTGTGCCGATCGGCACACAGGGGGGATTCAGGCCACTTTGCCCATTTTTTCACCTGTTTTCATCGTTGTCCCCCTATCTTATCAATCGAAAACATGTTGGATACCAATTTATGTTTCATTTTTAATGATATTGCACACATTCATGAATAAAGGTGCATGCATTGATCGTTCATTTGTTCAAAACAAAACAAAAATAATCAAAAACAAGAAAATCTAAAAAGGACAAATTGTTCATCCAAAAAGGAAAGGTTTTCATCTAACAGCGCCCTCATCGTCCTCCCTCATATTGTCGAGACTGATGGGAAGGAACCTCATTTTCTTCAATATGCTCACTCTCTCTTTCTCTCCACCACTTGCCTCGACGCTCTGTTGGGTCGAGCTAGCTGAATGCGGGAGTTACTTGATTGACTCCTGCTTTTCTTTTTAGGCTCTCCTCTTCGCCTCCTGCTAGGAATCCCTCTCTCGGTGCGACCTTATCCTTAGTTTATCTCTTCAAGATGAAAAACCCGAGCAGCCTAAAAAGTCATTAATTTCAAATGTAATGTCAAAATACAGTCAATATATAAATAGTCAAAAAAGGGCAATCATGTTCTTACAATGTCAGAGTCTGTCCGGCAAGTGGCTTTCTGCCAAGACTCCACGGTGACTTGGGCAACCTTATGCTTCAAGGCCATAATTTAAACATAGGCTTCCTCATAAATAGTCCAGGCCAACTAAATTCCCAAACAACATCTTGTTTCACTTCAAAAAAAAGAAAGACCATGGAAAATTTAGGCAAAAGAAAACTCTTACCCTAGTCAAGTGGTTGAGAGCCGATAGTCCTTCGATAGACTCGGTTGGCGAGGATAACTCTTCAAGCCTAAAATTCCCGTTATCGGTAATCACTGATATATTAAAAGCCAAGAAAGCTGTCAGCAGCCCTCCATCAGCCACTGTGGTGGCAGCTTCCTAAGATGACTTGGCGCTCGCACTTGGCCTCCCAACCTTAGGTGGGGAAGGTGAACCCCCAATTAAAGGAGGCATCAGCTTCTCTAAATAAGTCGCCATATCGTTGAACTGGTTGGAGAACCATTACATGGCCACCCCTTTATAAAGCTCCAAAAATTTAGGGTCGAAATCAAATGAGTCCAAATCTCTCATATTGGCCGAGAGCCATATAGGCGAAAAGAGCTGCGTAGCTGTATTTACTTGGCGAATCATTCTCTCGCCCAAGTAATATACCCTCTCGAAGGGCCTTCCAAAATCAAGCGCCGGTGCGCTATCCCAATACTTTACACCACTAAGAGGGGGACCATCCTCTAAGGATTCCATCGGATCTATCATAAATGAAAAGCGTGAGTTTCTCACATCACATATTAGCAAAAAAAAATTCCAAATAAAGGAATTAACTGTGTTTGCCAAGAGCATGTCTAGGGCCTCCCAGAATCTCTGCACTACATTCGCCTCCTAACGAGTTTGCCTATTTGCCTTCTGCCACCGCCACATACGGGGAAACATGTTCTTCTCTGCCTCAACCAATGGGTAGGGCAACAGCTGGAGGACCTCGTAGGCCCAAATCTAACCAAAATAGGAAAGTCAGTCAAAATGACATTTTCTTAAAAAAGAAAGTGAGGAAATTCAAAAATTCATACCTCTCAAACAATGTTGGAACCACCAAGTCCTTTGGTGACCGCCCGGGATAGTACGCACACCCAGCGGTACAAAACAGCCATTGCGGTGCCTCCCTAGTTAAAGCGCCCAAACTTCTCCACATCCTCCAAAGTAGAGAGGCACCAAAGGTGGATAGTGTCATTGGCATTGGCCAAGAGGGTTCGGCCAAAGATAAATAGCATGAAGGCTCTAGTCAACTGATCCTCCTCAAAAGCGTTATAGCATTCCTGGAAGCGAAAGTTCTCCAAGATATGCCTAACTCGCACCGCAACACCAAAGCTCAATGTGGGTCACCACCCTAGAAGCCGAGAAATGTCATCACCCCGATTGTGTATGTCACTATCCCAAGGGATTCGGTCATCCCCAACTCCAAGGCCTGTAATCATAAAGAAGTCGAGGGGAGTCAATGTTCCCTCCCTGAATTAGAGGTGGAAAGTGTTGGTAGTGTCACACCATCTCTCCGCTAGAGCGTGAAGAACCTTTCGGTCAAGGTCAATGTGAACTATCCGATCTAAAAATGATCCAAAACTGGCCGCCCTCACTTGCCCTTGGCATCAGAAAGGCAAATCAGCCCACCACTCCGTGATGTCCACTACCGAGCCCCGAGCTTGGATTTCTAAATTCAGTTGAAAGAAATCAAAGTCATCATGTTTAAAAAGCCTTTAAAATTCCATAAGCATGCCAAATAAACAATAATCAAATTCAAAAAGCCAAGACAAAGCAAAATTGCCCATTCGGGTATTTGCACAAGTATGTGGTGTGCACCTTCCAAAAGGCATGTGGGTGAAGTTCCCATGCATGCTTGCAATCAGATTTTCATGCAAAAAAATTTTAAAGCATGAAAAACAAACCACATGCATCAAGAATCAACTCAAAAATCTCAAAACAATTGGAAGAAAACTCAAGAAAATCCATACTTGGTCATTACGGTACCGTTGCGACAAATGGTGCGCCGCACCTTGGAGCAAGCCCGTGTTATTTCGAAAGCCCAGGGATGGTTTATATCGGAAGATTATTCCATGCACCGATCCTGACATCCCCAAATCACAATCAATGTCGAACATTGGGTCCGAGTCACTAAGGCCTTCATTTGACATTTTCTCTTGAACTTTTTGCATTTGTTGTTGAAAATCAAGTTGTTTGATCTTTCAAAAGGTCAAAACAAGTTCCAAATACTTCAATCTAACCTCCTTTACAACTTTGTAAAAAATGGTCACAAGAGGGGTAGGAGAGTGCTCAAGAATGCAATGAGGAAATCAAAAGTCGCAACATTTTTAAAGCAAGTTGCCCAAGCACCCGAGTGCCAATCGGCACTCACGGGTATCCAATTGGCACACAGAAGGTGGAAACCCCCCTCTCTGTGTGCCAATCGGTACACAGGGACTGGGCAAGCCAATATTTGGGCTTTGGCCCATTTTTGTAAATCTAGACCCATTTTGGCCCATTTCAGCCTATTCTTTGTCAAAATCAAGCCTTTTGTCAAAATATGTCTAAGAAATCTATCATGATTAAATATCGAGCATTGAAGGGCAAATCGATAATTTGTCAAAATCAGTCAATGTTGATCAACTTGTCATTTAGTGGTATAGGCTCACTAATTTGAAACCGCCATCAAATAACTCACGGCTTCTTTCAAAAGATCGTGTGAGTAGCATTTCCTTAGTGGTCCCTTAAGATCCGGGCCACGTTTTTTGAGCGAGTATCGACTGCTCAAACAAATTAAAATCACGGAGTCAACTCGGTCCATTGCCCAAAGAAGTCTGAACCATCATCATTTTCTCAAGGAAATTCATCTCCCCAGTAAAAATATGTCCTAGCCTTACCCATGGAATCTTTAATCTCAGTAAAATGTCTAAAGATGTACTCCATCTCGGCAAACGTCTGAGGACGTAATCCATCTTGGCAAAACATCTAAGGATGTACTCCATCTCGACAAACATCTGAGGAAAAAATCCATCTTGGCAATCTGTTCGTTAAGGACACAATTTTATGAAAATTCTATTAGGATAGAATTCTTTTTAGAAAATATCCTATTATGATAGCATTCATCTCAGGTAAGTCGTCCATCTCATCACTATCCTATTATGATAGCATTCATTTCAGGTAAGTCGTCCATCATATCACCATCCTATTAGAATAGCATTCCTCTTGGGTAAACCGTCTATCGCATTATTATCTTGTTAGGATAGCATTCCTTTCAGAAAAATCGTCTGAGGATGCATTTTATCAGCCTATTATGATAGCATTCTTTTTAGGTAAAGTCATCTGAGGACCCGAATTCATTATCATCTTGTTAAGATAGCATTCCTTTTAGGAAAGTCGTCTGAGGATGTATTTTATCAGCCTATTAGGATAGCATTCCTTTTAGGCAAGTTGTTTGAGGGCGTAAATTCATTAGCCTGTTAGGATAGCATTCCTTTCAGGAAAGTCGCTTGAGGATGCATTTCATCAATCTATTAAGCATTCTTTTTAAGAAAGTCGTCTGAGGACACAAATTTATTATCTTGTTAGGATAGTATTCCTTTCAGAAAAGTCGTCTGAGGACGCATTTTACCAGCCTATTAGGATAGCATTCTTTTTAGGAAAGTCGTTTGGGGATGCAAATTCATTATCTTGTTAGGATAGCATTCCTTTTAGGAAAGTCGTTTGAAGATGCATTTTATCATCCTGTTAGAATAGTATTCCTTTCAGGTAAGCCTTCTATCACATTACATTTTATCATCCTATTAGGATAGTATTCCTCTCAGGAAAGCCGTCTATTACATTCTCTCTTACCAACCTACTAGGATGGAATTCCCTCTTAGGTAAAACGTCCGAGGACGTAAGATTATCTCATAAGAGCACAACTTTATAAAAGACTTTTTAGGATTGCATTTCTTATCAAGTAAGACTATGAAGAGTCATTTTCAAGGGCGTTAATCTCACAACAATCTTATTGAGACGAATCTCTTTTTCGTGAGTCACCAACCATGGACGGTCTGATTCACCCAATAATGATACGTAGGAATCTCATAGAGGAATGAGTCCGACCACGTCAAGCAAAAACTCACAATCAAGGTCAAAATGGTTGTCCCATTTTTCTTACGTTGACGTTCACTTGCTTGCAAGTTCCATCAACGAGGGGCTTTCTGCAGACACGTTATTTTCTGACTCTTAATTAAGTAGTAAAAATCGATGATTATCCTAAGATACCTACTCCAAGTAAGGACTCCTCCTAACAGAATCCTATTCCCGCTAGGACTCTCCCACAAGAGTCCCAATTCCATTAGGACTCCTCTTGACAGAGTCCTATTCCCGTTAGGAATTTCCTAACAAATTATTGGTCTAAGAAGGACTCTTCCCAATAAAGTCCCACTCTTGCCAAGACTCTCCTAATAGTCTCAGTCCAAGTAGGACTCTTTCCAATAGAGTCCCACTTCCGTTAGGACTCTCTTGATAGAGTTTCAGTCCCAGTAGGACTCTTTCTATTAGAGTCCCACCTTGGTTAGGACTCTTTTGCCCATCAGAAGACATTTTGTTAATTTTAGTACCTTTTTGCCCACTAAGGGTATTTTGGTAATCCTGGCATAATCCTACCATCAATAGGACTTCCTATTCACTTGAGGGGAATTTTCATAATTTTCCATATCATTTTACCCATATGGGGGTATTTTGGTAATTTTATCCCCTTGGTGACGAATTGGGGTAATTTGGTTATTTTCCACGCCTTGTGGCAATCTAGAGATTCTCCACCGAAATGGGAGTGATTTGGTAATCTTGAGTGATAGTTGTCTATTCAGGCTTAATTAGGACTTTCCACTTTTAGAGTTTCTATAAATCTGGTTGCTTGATATTTCATTAAATGGAGATACATTGAACCTAGACATTTTCATTTTAGAGTTTATTTTCTATTTAAATTCTATTTTTCTTTTATCTTATTGGCTCTTGCATGTGGACACCAATGATCTATTAGTTCGTGCATTGTCATAATTATTTATTAATTAATTTAGTTAGGATAATCATTCTTATTTAATTTTTTATTTATTTAGTTAGATAATTATTACTCAAGACATGATCATAGCCCTCCATTTTAGGGTTTCATCTTAGACCCTTGGATCAAATCTCTATATTTCCCTATACATAGAGCCCCCTGACCATCAGTTTTAAAGAGGAAAGACACGATTTCTATAGGCTTACGCTGCTAGCATAATTCTAAAGTTCTCTCTACAAGAACTTTTCCTCTCTCAAGGCTGAAGCCCTACCAAAGTGACGATCTCCTTTCACGAAGAAACGACGCTTTCCAAACCAAAAAACAAGCCAAATTATCTGCCTGATTGAAGCCCTCAATCCAGATTTTCCTAGCCGAAGTGCTGCCCGACTACCACAATTGAATATGGAATGCTCTTAAACCCTTAACAGTTTTCTTTAGATCTAGTTGATATCGCCTCTTTTATCACTCTTGATAAAATAGGGTAAACCAAATAACTACGTGATTTTGATTTCGTTTTCTGAATGGATATGTAAGAAGCCTTTTGGGCCCGAGTCAAATCTTCTTCCAGTCTTTTCTGTTTTATTTTGTTTATTTATATTAGATTTTTTACTATTTATCTCTTTCATGTTCACATCTCTCTTTTAGTTTTCTCATGATAAAATAGCCTTACAAGTTGATATACCACAATGTGACACACCAACCACTACTTGACACGTGTAACTACGATTTAGCTCATGCTCGGTCATTCAACTCATGCTCGGTCATTCAGCTCATGCTCGGCCTTTCAGAGCAGACCTACAAAGACCGAGCACGTATCATCAGAGCAGGTCTGCTCTTCTGCAAAGCTAACAAATATGAACGCAAGCCTTCAGTACAATACATAGATAATCAGACCTCATCACCGCCCAAATGTGCACCGAGTAGGAAATAAGGAAACAGTTTTTGACAAGGAAACTGCCACATATGGTTATCTCTATTGTTGCCATATTCAACAAGGTAACTGATATCTTCGACGATCCAATCCCTATATTCATGGCTCCAAATCCTAATCAACTTGGGAAGCCACTGTCTATAAATTAAACCCTAGAGGTACGCTTTATTTTCATGCTTATTATTTGGCTTTCATTACAGTCTTTCAATTCAGTTTATTGACTTAAGCATCGGAGCGGCTATCGCCGGAGCCAAACCGGTGGTCCTCTGATCTTCTTCTTCGAGTGTTCTTTAGGAAGTCAGGCTCGGATTGTACGTGGGCCAAAAAGTGCAGCATCAGTTTGACGCCGTCTGTGGGAATCGACAATCACCAAGTGCTTTACTAACTCAAGGTTCATCCTCCTTTTATCAAAGGATTGTGGCTCCTAATCTCCGACCCAGGAAGAATACTCAAAATTCTCAAAACCCTCAGCCTCAACCGCCTGTCGGATGAGGAAGAGGGTGAGTGATTGATCTTGTACAACAAGAGCTTGCCGAAACTAGGCGACAGAACCAGTTGTTGCAGGAACAACTCCTAACCATGTCTAGAACTCTGGCGATGTTTACCCAGAATCATGAAGCTAATCCTCAGAATCCATCCATCCACACAAGCACTCGGGTGGTGCAGCCTCCTACGGCTATCCCCATTCATGAAGATCCCCAGCCATCAGTAGTCACTGGCAGAGGGATGTGATGAGTGCGCAAAAGTGCACTCAAAATGCCCTATTTTTGGATAAAAATGCTAGAAAGTGAATAGGAATGTGGGGTTATAGTTGATATTATTTAATTTAATTTTTATTCATAGTGAGATGTATTTAAACGGTAATTTATAAGATTTTATATCTCAAATATTACAATATTTGTTGGTGAGAGATAGTTTGCAATTGTGCTTTACACTTAATATTTTTGGAATAATTTTTAGTTTTTTTTGGCAGATTCAACCATTGAGTTTCAATTGAAATTTGTATGTCGTTAGAGTTTCAAAATGAGAAAACAGTCTTCGTGAAGTTTTTAAAGGACGTCTTGGGCTTTCCAGAAAGGTTTGATTTGCAAAAATCAGAGTTCGTTTGGGCCTCCAAACATTGTTTTGAAATCAGGTCTGGAAAGCTGCCGCGAACCTGTCCGACCAGCCAACTTGAAAGGGACATAACTTGAGCTTCCGAAGTCCAAATCAGGTGATTCTTGAGCCTAAAATTATCTACTCATCCGGGGCTACAACGTTTGTGAAGAACCTGAGTCAAGATTCAGTCGTTATCCTATAGAAAAATGGGCCTTAGTTGCATGTGCGTCTGACTTAAGAATTGAAGTGGAGCCCATGGTGTTTGTGATGCTGATTGAAGAAAACTAAGAAGCATGGAGCCCAGTTTGATTGAAGCAACAAAACAACAGAAAAAATAATGAAAGGCTTGATGTGGGGTCCATTAGTGGGCTGAACGTGAGAGGGGCTTAATTGTGGCTGCTTGGTGAATTTAGTGAGGCGTTGAATGGAGCTGTGGTGGGGCCCATAGCTGCTGTTGTGTGGTTGCCCATGCGCGTGAGAATACATGACTGGGCTAGGCCATGTGCGGCTGCCAATATGCATGTGGCGCGGCTGACTTGGAGATGGGCTAGGGCTGCTATTTAAAAATCCTGCGGCTGCTAATAAAACAAAAAATATATAGACAAACGGAGGGAGTGGACGGCGGCTACTGTACAGAGAACAGAGAGCAGTGGTGCGGCATAAGGCGCTGCGCAGAAAAGAAGAAGCTACAGTCACTCCATGGCAGAATATTTTTCTATGAGGTTTACGTTATCTGTCTTGTATATAGGTAACTAAATCTTCAAGTACACTTAGGGATGAACTTGCACACTAGATGGTTATTTTAATTTATTTTTGATTCCAGTATGTGATTTTTATTTATTAAATTCTTTGATGATCATTCGTAATTTAGTGTTGGATTTTATTTTTCGAATAATTAAAGGGTTCAGTCTGTTAATAGATTCAGTCATGCTTTTTCTATCGAATGGATTAATGTTTTGATTATTTTTGGAACAATTAGTTATTTATATTGATTCAATTTTTTGCTGCAATATTGCTCGTTGGGTATATTGTCGTCGCTGATTTTCTCAATGTGAATAATAATTCGTGTGATTTAAAAGTGTTGAATGATTTTTCAAAGGGTTACTTTCAGTTTAATTTTGGTTCATAATTTTAAATCTTCTGATTGAGATTTTTGGAATTTAATTTCTCAATTGAGTTATCAGTGAATTAAGAATAATTAAAATACCATATATGTGCAAGGGATTCCCGAAACTCTACTGTTCGTTAAATTTGAATATTTTCATCCGTTATTCAGCTTATTTAATTTTAATTTGCATTCAAAATCACTTTTTCTACTTTTATTTTCTCGTTAATCGTTTAATCTCTCTTTAGTTTCAGAAATTCTGTCTATTATTCTTTTAATTTAGTCTCCCTCTGGAATCGACACCCCAAAGCTACACTACAACTACCGCGTTATTCTTTGGGCGTAAACAAATTTTGGTGCCGTTGCCGGGGAGACGGTAGAAGAATCAGTAGATAGTTTTTCTTTTCAGCAGTTTGTAAAGGCGATAACTTCGTTCCCTTCTCTTTACTTGCTGCATTATTATTATTATTATTATTATTATTATTATTATTATTATTATTATTATTATTATTATTATTTTTATTTTTATTTTTATTTTTATTTTTATTTTATTATTATTATTATTATTATTATTATTTTTATTATTTTTATTATTATTTTTATTATTTTTATTTTTATTTTTATTTATTTTATTTATTTTTTTGTTGTATCTGGCATGCATAATAGGTAGAGGGACGCATTAGGCCGATTTGCTTGTAGGCCTGTGTTAGAATTAGATTTAGAGTCTAATTTTTCTTGTTTGATAATTCTTTGTTTGATAATTCTTCTAATTCTGAAAATATGAGTGAATATGAGGATCCACCCACTATGACCCTTCAGGATTACCTTCACCCTACACGCACAGCCACACCGTCATACATCATGTTTCCACCCAATATGCGTCAAATTGATATTAAAACGGGGGTGATACAGTTACTCCCTACATTTCATGGTTTGGAAAATGAAAATTCATATGTGCACATTAGGGAGTTTGAAGATGTAGTTGCGACTTTCAATAATCAAAATGCAACATAATACATTGTGAGGCTTAAGCTCTTTCATTTCTCTTTGAAGGATAGAGCTAAGAGTTGGCTATACTCACTGAGACCACGGTCAATTGGATCGTGGAATGAGATGACTCAGGTTTTCTTCACTAAATACTTTCCTCATCATAAAACCCATGCTTTAAAAAGACAAATTTTCACCTTTGCACAAAAGGACAGTGAGAATTTGTATCAGTCTTGGAAGAGATTTAAGGAGTTATTGAGTATGTGCCCTCACCATGGGTATGAGAGTTGGCGTCTAGTGAGTTACTTCTATGAGGGACTTACACCTAGAGAGCGCCAATTTGTAGAGATGATGTGTAATGGTGAGTTCTTACAGAAAGATCCTAATGAGGCCATAGAGTACCTTAATGAGCTTGCTGAAAAAGCTCACACATAGACAGGACCTAGTGCTACTGAGAGCACAAATAGGTCACGACCTATAGGGAACCAACATAGTGGGGGAATTTACTATCTTAGGGAGGAGGATAACTTGAAAGCGAAGGTTGAGACACTCACTAAGGAGTTAGAGATGCTAAAGGCTAGAGACGTAAAGCCAACACACTTGGCTAATCATGCAGAGTCTTTTAGACCATGTTCTATGTGTGGCGGGGTACATCACCTTGCCCAAGAGTGTCCCACATCAGCTGAGATGAGAGGGATGTATGAGGACCAATGTAATACCCTAGGTATGTACAAGAAGCCTTTCACACCCTACTCTAAGACTTACAATCTAGGGTGGCACAATCACCCCAATTTTAGCTGAAAATTTGAAAACCAGCCACCTGTACCACCACCTGCACAGCCTCCTAGATCATACCCTGCACCATATCATGCATCTTCATCTTCTAGGAATTCTTTAGAAGACACTTTGCATGCATTTATTGAAGCACAAGGTAAAACTAACCAAAAATTTGAATCTTTGATCACGCAGGTTGTTGAAGAGAATAACGAGATAAAGAGCCAAGTATCTAAATTGATGAGCTCTTTGAGTGTGAATGAGCGAGGCAAATTCCCTTCCCAAGCTCAATCCACACCCCATGGTCAACAAATGGCGCAGAAGAATTTGAAGGATGTGAACACCATAGTGACTCGAAGTGGTAAGTCCTTACACATCCCAACAATGGACAAATAAGAGGATATGGAAAAGGAACAAGATAGTAGCAATGCTGAGCTACCCAAGGACCTAGAGGTGACAAAGAGCCCTGTTAAGGTACCATTCCCACAAGCTTTAAAATCAACCAAGTTCACTTTGGATCCTAACAATGAAATTTTTGAGAATCTCAAGCAGGTAAAAATCAATCTTCCTCTTTTGCATGTGATTAAACAAGTTCCTACTTATGCAAAAATTCTTAAAGATTTATGTACAGTTAAGAGGAAGCACCATGTGAAGAAAACAGCATTCCTGACAGAGCAAGTTAGTGCTCTAATTGAGCAGAGGATCCCCCCAAGTACAAGGATCCTGGTTGTCCAACCATTGCCTGCAACATTGGAAATCATAAGTTTGGACAAGCTCTACTTGATTTAGGAACAAGTGTGAATTTAATGCCTTATTTTATTTACTTGCAGTTGGGGTTGGGAGAGATCAAACCAACTTCTATGGTATTGCAATTGGCTGACCGTTCAGTCAGAGCGCCACGGGGTGTGGTAGAGGCTGTTCTAATTCAAGTTGATAAATTTTATTATCCTGTTGATTTCATAATCCTTGACACTAGCTCTGTTGTTGATTCTACTTCAAAGATTCCTTTGATTTTAGGTAGGCCATTCCTTGCCACTGCTAATGTTCTTATCAATTGCAGGAATGGGCTCATGAAGCTGTCTTTTGGGAACATGACTCTTGAGGTGAATATATTTCATGTTGCAAAACAGCCAGAAGAGGAGGATGAAAGGTGCCAGACGTGCATGGTTGACTCACTCATAGATAAGGGAATTCCTGCAACTCATGATTCTGACCCCCCCTAAGCATTTTCTTGTTAATACTGAGTTTGACTATATTTCTGATCCATCTGATGTGGTTGATGTTTGTGCTATTTTTGACAGAACTCAGGATTATGAAGCACGGGGATGGAAACTGAAGTTTGAAGAGTTGCCTACAAAAAGGGAAGAGCAGATTCCTTCAAGTGTGGAAGCACCTAAAGTTGAATTGAAGCATTTGCCTAAGGGTTCAAAACATGTCTTCCTTGATCCAGGTGATACTTTTTCTATTATTATGTCATCTGAATTGTCTATGTCTCAAGGTGAGAAATTACCTCAGACCCTAAGTAAGCCTAGGTCAGCCCTAGGTTGGAGCATTGCTGATCGAGTTAAAATGAAAGGGTTGCATGATAATAATATTTTGAGAAAAACGTTTAAGCCTAATGATCGAGTTTTCTTATATGATTCTAAACTCCATAAGCACCCAAGAAAACTCAAGTCTAGGTGGATAGACCCCTTTATAGTGAAGAATGTTTTTGAAAATGGGGAAGTAGAAATAGAGGATCCAAAAGATAGTCAGATTTTTAAAGTCAATGGCCAGCGCCTTAAAGTTTTAATTGATAGGCAAGTTTTGGAAGTGGAAGACATTCCACTTATGGACCCTGTTTATCCACCTTGATCGTGCCATGCAGGTATGTTTTATTATTATTATTATTTTATTTTATTTTTTATTATTTCTTAATTTCTTTATTTTATTTATTTTATTTAGTTTTTGTTCTCTTTTATTTTCGTTCTTTTTCTTTTTGTTTGCTGCTGTTTTCTTTGTTTTTATTTGCAGGTTAATTTTATTTTGTTAGTTTAGATTGCCATCTTGGTGCTTAGCGAGCTGCCCACATCACACATCAGGTGTATTCTCTCCTTTTCAGTACCCTCCATTCAATTTTGATTGTTAAACATTGTGGACAATGTTTCATTTAAGTTGGGGGGTGGTGGTTGCAAATTCAACATTTAAATTGTTGTGGCATATTTTCATGTGTCAATTTTTTTTAAAATTTGCATCACAAGTGCATCTTTTCACATGAGTACTCATTCTCATTCATAGTTATTTTTGTGAGTTCACAGAATCCACCATAATCATTCTACTGAGGCATTCACAGAACTTTTAATGCACTTATCCAAACTTTGTGGTAAGATGGTGGTTTGACACATGTAGCTAGAGAACTCTTTTGCTTAAGTATTCATGTGAGTTTTGGAGAGAATTGAGAGCTTATAAATGCAAAAAATTGTGATAAGCGTTCATTGATCTGTTAAATTGGGCACTTCTTTTGAGAATATCATTACATGGTTGGTGGTATGACGATGGATATACTTGGGATATGACGAAGGTCAATTTAAGATTAACATTTGAGCCTTTCAAGCTAACCCTTCTCATCATAGTCCCTTAGTAGCCAACTTTGAGCCAACAAACACATATAGTTCTTTTTCATGTACCCACATCATCCATACCTCTCCACATTGGAGTATAGCCTATACATTGATTTTTCCTACCCTTTTTGCTTCCAAGTGTGTACTAGGTGTGGAGTTTGCATTTATTGTCTTTTGTGTTGCATTGAAAAAAAAAAAAAAGAGCAGAAAAAGAAAAAGAAAGAATACAAGTGCAAAATGTTCAAGTGAGTGAGCAACAAAGTCAATGTTCAAAAAAAAAAAATTGAAAAAAAAAAAAGGTGAAGAAAAAGAGAGAGAAAGAAGAAGAAGAAGGAGACGTATTGTTATTCGGAGATTTGGAAAGTTGAAGAGTACATCAAGTGAAGAGTTTGGTTTGCTATGATTCGTAATGAAATTCTCCCTGTTTGTATTTGAAAATTTTTGAATCCTTTTTACCCTCTTCTTCATATAGCCATTAACCCGAGCCACGTTACAACCCTTTTGTGTTGATCGTTCTGATCTTAAGTAAGCTTGTGAAAAAAGTGATGGAAATCTCATTTGTTAGTGCACCTATCATAAGATCAATGTTTGCTTGTTGCTTGTTCATAGTTGCCTAATTTTTCGTTGAGCGTGTACACCCCTTGTCAACTTCATAGAGAGAACCCCAACATGAAATATTTTTATACCCGTGAGATATGGAGTTGAACATTTTGCTTGAGATGTTCCTGACGTTGCATGTGTCATGATTTGTGGTTAGATGGATATGGTTCGGAGCGCGCGCACACACACTCTGTGAGTTGCTATAAGTGGATTGATTGTTATAGGGTTTTTGAATTCCTAAAATTGCCTTGATATACAATTTTGAAAAGTGTGATTAGATGTCATTTGTGTGTGGTCTTCCTTGATCTCTTTTGTCGTATTTGTATAAAAATTGCTAGGGACTAGCAATGAGTAAGTTGGGGGGTGTGATGAGTGCGCAAAAGTGCACTCAAAATGCCCTATTTTTGGATAAAATTGCTAGAAAGTGAATAGGAATGTGGGGTTATAGTTGATATTATTTAATTTAATTTTTATTCATAGTGAGATGTATTTAAATGGTAATTTATAAGATTTTATATCTCAAATATTGCAATATTTGTTGGTGAGAGATAGTTTGCAATTGTGCTTTACACTTAATATTTTTGGAATAATTTTTAGTTTTTTTTGGCAGATTCAACCATTGAGTTTCAATTGAAATTTGTATGTCGTTAGAGTTTCAGAATGAGAAAACGGTCTTCGTGAAGTTTTTAAAGGATGTCTTGGGCTTTCCAGAAAGGTTTGATTTGCAAAAATCAGAGTTCGTTTGGGCCTCCAAACATTGTTTCAAAATCAGGTCTTGAAAGCTGCCGCGAACCTGTCCGACCAGCCAACTTGAAGGGGACATAACTTGAGCTTCCGAAGTCCAAATCAGGTGATTCTTGAGCCTAAAATTATCTACTCATCCGGGGCTACAACTTTTTTGAAGAACCTGAGTCAAGATTTAGTCGTTATCCTATAGAAAAATGGGCCTTAGTTGCATGTACGGCTGACTTAAGAATTGAAGTGGAGCCCATGGTGTTTGTGACGCTGATTGAAGAAAACTAAGAAGCATGGAGCCCAGTTTGATTGAAGCAACAAAACAAGAGAAAAAATAATGAAAGGCTTGATGTGGGGTCCATCAGTGGGCTGAACGTGAGAGGGGCTTAATTGTGGCTGCTTGGTGAATTTAGTGAGGCGTTGAATGGAGCTGCGGTGAGGCCCATAGCTGCTGTTGTGTGGTTGCCCATGCGCATGAGAATACATGACTGGGCTGGGCCATGTGCGGCTGCCAATACACATGTGGCGCGGCTGACTTGGAGATGGGCTAGGGCTGCTATTTAAAAATCCTGCGGCTGCTAATAAAACAAAAAATATATAGACAAACGGAGGGAGTGGACGGTGGCTACTGTACAGAGAACAGAGAGCAGTGGTGCGGCGCAAGGCGCTGCGCGGAGAAGAAAAAGCTACAGTCACTCCATGGCAGAATATTTTTCTATGAGGTTTACGTTATCCGTCCTGTACATGGGTAACTAAATTTCTAAGTAGAGTTAGAGATGAACTTGCACACTAGATGGTTATTTTAATTTATTTTTGATTCCAGTATGTGATTTTTATTTATTAAATTCTTTGATGATCATTCGTAATTTAGTGTTGGATTTTATTCTCCGAATAATTAAAGGGTTCAGTCTGTTTATAGATTCAGTCATGCTTTTTCTATTGAATGGATTAATGTTTTGATTATTTTTGGAACAATTAGTTATTTATATTGATTCAATTTTTTGCTGCAATATCGCTCGTTAGGCATATTGTCGTCGCTGATTTTCTCAATGTGAATAATAATTCGTGTGATTTAAAAGTGTTGAATGATTTTTCAAAGTGTTACTTTCAGTTTAATTTTGGTTCATAATTTTAAATCTTCTGATTGAGATTTTTGGAATTTAATTTCTCAATTGAGTTATCAGTGAATTAAGAATAATTAAAATACCATATATGTGCAAGGGATTCCCGAAACTCTACTGTTCGTTAAATTTGAATATTTTCATCCGTTATTCAGCTTATTTAATTTTAATTTGCATTCAAAATCACTTTTTCTACTTTTATTTTCTCGTTAATCGTTTAATCTCTCTTTAGTTTCAGAAATTCTGTCTATTATTCTTTTAATTTAGTCTCCCTATGGAATCGACATCCCAAAGCTACACTATAACTACTGCGTTATTCTTTGGGCGTAATCAGGATGCCAGCCTTTATCCCAGAAGTCCATTACCGAAGCACCACCAGGGTTCCCATCCCTGGGGTTTCGGGGGTAAACCTTATGCCACAAGAGTCACCACCTCAAGGGGTTCCTGCACCACCAGCATAGAAGAATCAGAGCCAACCCCTAGTAATGGGCCGAGACCATCCTGCCCATGTAGGCCCTGAAGTTGCGAGGCCTGCCACGCAGCAGCCAATCTTACCAAGGGGGTCGATAAGAGCTGAGGAAGTTGCTGAATCAATGGACCGCACAGTTATTGTGAGAGGGGCCTAGTATCTAGAGCAGGATGAGCTGGCCAAGCTGCTCGGCAGGTCGGCCACCCCGTTCACTAATGCTATCATGACTGAGGAGAGACCCAAGAAATTCGTCGTCCCGAAATTCACCCCTTATGATTGGACAGGGGACCCAGGGGACCATTTCTCCCACTACCAGCATACCATGGCTTTGTACAGTACTTCTGACGCCTTTCTATGCCGAACATTCGTGACCAGCCTCAACGGCACTGCTCTAAAGTGGTTCCATCACCTCCCACCGAACTCAGTTACTAGCTTCTATGAGCTTGACAGAAGATTCCTAGACAGATTCATAACTAGTAAGAGGTTGAGAAAGGGTCCCGAATTCCTGTTGAACATAAAGCAAACAAGGGAAGAGTCACTCAGGGGGTATATTGCGCGTTTCAAGGACGAGCTCACCGAGGTGACAGATTGAAGCCTCGATTTCCTAGTAGCTACTTTGGCCTCTGGTCTTGCATAAGGAGGCTTCAGGGACTCCTTGACCAAAAATCCCCCTGTGGATATGGCAGCACTCATAGACCGGGCAAGGAAATACATTAACTTGGAAGAGGCCAAAGACACTTCTAGAAAGGTCAAGGAACAAGCTCAGAAGGACGACCAGAAAGAAAGACGACTAGAAGAAAGACAGTCAAAGGAAGGACCCTAGCTTGGCTAGAAAGAGAGCTAGAAGCCCGGAGAAAAGAGGGGCCTCCAGAACTTCCTATAATTCTGGGCTAAGAGAGTTCAACCACTTTACTCCTCTAAATACCTCTCCGTACAACATACTAAAGCAAGTAAGATCTCGAGAGAACCTGAGATGGCCAGAGCCTTTGAAAGGTGAACCCAACTACCGAGATCAAACCAAGTATTGTGATTTTCACAAAGACCGAGGGCACACAACCCCTGTAAAGCTCTCAAACATGAGATTGAGCAGCTAATAAGGAGAGGACGACTACAGGAGTTCGTCAAGCAGGACGGAGGGCAGAACCCTCGTGATGAGCGACCCCAACAAAGGAAGACCGACTAGAGGCAGGAACAAAAGGAAGGATGGAACGAGCCCCTACAGCAGAACAACCAAGTGATCTTTGTCCTACACGCAGATTCCCCTGCAACAGGGACTTCTAACAGGTCGAGGAAGCGTTATGCTCGGGAGGCCAGATCTACTCCCAACATCGTACAGATTTCTAACGTAGAGAAAAAGTTAAAACCTGTGCTAGAAATCCAGTTTACGGATGAAGACCTTACAGGAGTACATTTTCCTCATAGTAACGCCCTGGTCATCTCCCTCAAGATCACCAACTTCAAGATCCGAAGAGTCCTTGTGGACACTAGGAGTTCGACTAACGTCCTATTCTATGACCCCTTCAAACAGATGAAGCTCAACCCTAGTGACATTAAGCCCACCGGTATAATCATGGCAGGTTTTGATGGGAACCTTAACACTCCACTAGGAAGGATCGATCTGGCCACCACTACAGGGGAAGGGGACGGACAGAAGACCACAGTAACAGAATACATGTCCTAAAGGCCAAATCTCCCTACAATGTCATAATTGAGAGGCCCTGGCTACATGAGATGGGGGCAGTCACATCAACCCTCCACCAATGCTTGAAGTACGTTCATAATCAGATTGTCTACTCTATCAGAGGATGCCAACCGACCTCCCGAGAATGCCATGCTCTCACGCTCAAGGCCAAGGTCCCCAAATAGCAATTACTGCATGCCCGTGAATGCGGGGATCCAATCCAGCCTTGCTATCACGAGGCAGAAGACTGTCCCTCCAAGATTGACGAGCCATTAAGCCCTAGAGGAAGGGACAGCAGGGCCAAGCCCATAGGAGAACCTATTAAAGTCCTGGTCAGCTCAGAAGATCAGGGGCGTTACCTGCAGATAGGTCCCAACCTGACACTTACCGAGCAGGATGAGTTGATCAAATTCCTAAAGAAAAACCTCTCTGTATTCGCCTAGGAAACAAGGGATATGGAAGGAATAAATCCTGACCTCATCACACACAAACTGATGGTGGATCCAGACCATCCACCAGTAAGACAAAAGAGAAGGCCACTCGCTCCAAAACGACATCAGGTCATCAACGATGAAGTCCAAAGGCTGCTCGATGCCAACATGAAACGAGAAGTATTTTATCCTGACTGGCTGGCCAACACTATTCTGGTCAAGAAGAAGAATGGCAAGTGGAGAGTCTGTGTCGACTCTACAGACCTTAACAAAGCATGCCCCAAAGATAGCTTTCCTCTTCCGAGGATAAATCAGTTAGTCGATGCTATTGCAGGACACGAGCTTATGAGCTTCATGGATGCCTATTCTAGGTATAATCAAATACAGATGCATCTTCCTGACCAGGAGAAAACGTCATTCATAACTGAACGAGGTCTCTATTGCTATAAAGTGATGCCGTTCGGACTAAAAAATGCTAGGGCCACATACTAGCGTCTGGTTAACAAGATGTTCAGCCCCTTAATCGGCAGTACTATGGAGGTCTACATTGATGATATGCTGGTCAAAAGCCTGCGGAAAAACAGTTATCTCCAGCACCTGGCTTAAACATTTGATATCCTCAGGCAATACAAGATGAAGCTCAATCCCTCGAAATGCACCTTTGGTGTGACAAAGGGAAAATTCTTGGGGTACATAGTCTCTCAAAGAGGCATAGAAGCGGACCTGACCCAAATTGGGGCCCTGATCGGACTAGAGTCTCCAAAGACCAAGAAAGACATTCAGGCTCTAAATGGCAGAATAGTAGCTCTGAGCAGATTTATTTCCAAATCCACTGATCGTTGTCTACCATTCTTCAAAGCTCTAAAAGGTAACAAATCTCTACAATGGACTGAGGAATGTGAAAAATCCTTTTAGGAACTGAAGAAGTACTTAGCCTCACCTGAGCTCTTGTCAAAGCTGATCCAAGGGGAAAAGCTACTTCTCTACCTTGTAGTCTCTGAGAACGTTGTCAGTTCTGTACTGGTCAAACAGGACAAGAGCGTGCAGAGGCCCATCTTTTATGTCAGCAGAGCACTGCTAGACACGGAGAAGAAATACCCTGAGATTGAAAAACTGGCCCTTGCACTCATAGTATCTGCACGAAAGCTCAGGCCCTACTTTCAAGCTCATCTCATGGAAATCCGAACTGTTTATCCATTAAAGATAGTACTGTAGAGGCCAGAGGTATCAGGACGATTAGTCAAATGGTCAGTAGAACTAGGAGAGTTCGATATATCCTATGTTCCACGGATCTCAATCAAAGGGCAGGCCTTGGCAGACTTCGTTGCAGAATTCACCCCAGCACTTCTAGATAGAGCACAACTTTGCGAGAATTTGGGGACTTGGCAGTTATACACTGACGGATCGTCCACCGACTGAGGTGCAGGTGTTGGACTAGTACTACAGTCCCCTGATGGGCTCATAACTGAAAGGGCAATTAGCCTAGGGTTCAGAGCTTCCAACAACGAAGCAGAGTATGAGGCCTTTATTCTCGGGATGAAGCTAGCACAAGATTGCGAAGTTCAGAGCCTCGAAGTATTCTCTGACTCCCAATTAGTGGTCAGCCAAGTCCAAGGAGAGTATGCTGTCAAGGATGAAAGGATGCTTCGGTATTCAGAATTGGTCAACCTGTTGAAGCACGCCTTCCGAACTTTCTCAATCCAAAATGTGGAAAGGAGTCAAAACGGCAGAGCTGATGCTTTGGCTAACATGGCATCCCATATGAAGTCAGAAACTGACTCCACAATAAAATTCTCCCACCAACCAAGGCCTAGCATCGAAGCAGTCCAGGTCGCCCAAGTTACAGAACAACCTCAGAACTGGATGACTCCTATACTCCAGTGCCTAGAAGAAGGGCTCCTCCCAGATGACAAAAATAAAGCAAAAAGAATCTGCATCAGAGCTGCTCGGTACCTCGTCATAAACGGAAGGCTCTACCGAAGGTCTTACTCTCAGTCATTGTTAAAATGCCTGACTCCAGAAGAATCTTAGTATGTTCTAGCAGAAATGCGGAAATCATAATGGAGGCAGAACCATAGCGCACCGAGCTCTGACACAAGGTTACTACGGCCCGGAATGCTAAGGGAGGCAAAAGAGTATGCTCGAAAGTGTGATAAATGCCAAAGATTCGCCCTCTACCAGCATCAGCCTCGTCATAAACTCATTCCTATAATAAGCTCATGGCCCTTTGCACAATGGGGAATGGACATCATAGGCCCATTGCCTAAAGCCACGCCGAACAGGAGATATCTATTGGTGGCTATCGACTACTTCTCAAAGTGGGCTGAAGCAGAACCACTAACTCGCATTACAGAGAAGGAGGTCAAAAACTTCACGTGGAAAAATATAGTTTGTAGGTTCGGCATACCTCGCGTGATCGTCTTAGACAACGACACGCAATTTGCTGGTAAAGCATTCAAGAAATTCTGCCAAGACCTGAATATCGACCAACATTTCTCCTCACCTGGTCATCCTCAAGCCAATGGACAAGCAAAGGTCACTAATCGAACAATCCTAGATGCTCTCAAGAAGAGGTTAGAGGAAGCTAAGGGAAGGTGGGTCAAAGAACTCCTTGGGGCACTCTGGGCCTACAGGACAACTAGGAGAACTCCAACATCGGAAACTCCCTTCTCACTCGCCTACGGCACCGAAGCAGTGATCCCTGTTGAGATCGGCATGCCTACCCTAAGAACCGAAGCTTTCAACGAGGAGACCAATGACTAACAGCTCGTAAAAAACTTGGACTTGCTTGAAGAGAGGAGAGAGCAAGCCGTGGTTAGAATGGAAGCATATCAGCGCAGGATGGTTAACCGCTCAAAACTTGGCCTTAAGCCTACCAGCTTCCAAGTTAGGGACCTCGTCCTAAGAAGGCTGTTCCAGAACACCAAGGATCCCACCATGGGGAAGTTGTCACCCAACTGGGAGGGCCCTTATAGAATCACCAAAACAGCGAGACCGACCACTTACTGGTTAGAGAACATGGATGGGAAACCTGTTCCCAGACCTTGGAATATGGAGCACTTACGGAAGTATTATCAATAAAAGAAATTTTCATTTCAAATATTCCATGAAGTGTTCCCATCTTAATGTACAGACCTTGAAGTCTAGTCCATCTTAATGTACAGACCTTATGTCTGGTCCATCTTAATGTACAGACCTTGAGTCTGGTATCTTAATGTACAAACCTTGAGTCTGGTCCATCTTAATGTACAGACCTTATGTCTGGTCCATCTTAATGTACAGACCTTGAGTCTGGTCCATCTTAATGTACAGACCTTATGTCTGGTCCATCTTAATGTACAGACCTTGAGTCTGGTCCATCTTAATGTACAGACCTTGAGTCTAATCCATTTTAATGTACAGACCTTATGTCTGGTCCATCTTAATGAACAGACCTTGAGTCTGCTCCATCTTAATGCACAGACCTCACGTTTGGTCCATCACAGTACACCGAACTACGTATCCAGTCCATATTACCAAGATTACAAACCGATAGATATGGTTCTAACTGCTCAACCTTTTATCAATGAAAACCGACCTTCAGGGATCGTTACACCACAAGTCCTTTTGTTCGGCAATCAAGCTTGGGTTTGGCTCTAGGTGGTCAAATGACTGGTTTCTACAAATCTTTATGTTCGGTGATTAAAGCTCGAGTTGGTTGGTTACTATATTAACTACCTTCTTTATTATTCAAAGCAAATCCATGATTCGAAACCCTTCCGATGTCAAGAGTTCGGCTCAGTTGCTTATTGTTACACCTTAGTTCAAAATCATCACAAGTCATGAAGTTTGGGAATCAACCCATCAACAGTGGCCGACCAAAGAGCAATGCTTTGGACCCCAAGCGGGTTTACTTATGCTAAATTGCAAGTTTTAAGTTCCGAAACCCGTTTACACACTACAAAACATTGATACTTCAAGCAATACTTGATCAAACCACAAAGATTGCAAATGTTCAAAGAAAAATGAAGGCGAAAACTCTGAAAAGAAGATATTATCATTAAAATGGATGCTCGGTTACAAAAGTGGAGCAGAACTACAAAATTTTTTCCTAAACTAAAGGGCTTGCAGACCCATCGTCCTCATCACCATCTTCATCCTCATCATCATCGTCAATCCCCGACAAGTCGATATTTGGGAACTTGGCGAGGAGCTTGGATTTGAAGTTGTCATAACTGAGCTGTGCAATCAGGTCACCCATCTTCTCCAGCTCGGTCTTCAGCCTGGCCTCGGTCTCGACCTTGGCCTCATCAACCTTCTGGGCAACGGATGCCTGAAGGGCACAGTTCTCCTCCTTCAACTTGTTCAGCTCTTGGAGAAGGGAGTCCCGCTCAGACTGGAAAGAATCCCTCTCAGACTTAATGAAATCCCTCTCGGACTCCATAATCGAGAGGGAATTCTTCACTTCCTTGAGCTCGTCCTCGGCCGCGGTAGCTTGGGATTGAGCCGTACCGAGCCGAAGCTGAACTTCGTCCAGCTCATCCTCCAGCCTCTCCAAGGCCTAAAGATCCACTGTGGCCTCCATCATGGCGGCCAAGTTGTGCAAGGTCTGCAAGACAGAATGAGAAACAAGTCAAAAAAATAGAAAATGAGAAGGAAAATAAAACACCAAGGGAGAGCGGTAGTTACCTTCAGATGGGCGCTCATAGCACTAACAACTGTCCTTTTAGTACCCTTCCTGGTACTGCAGGAAGGAGAATCCTTTCGTGGGGCGTCCACCCAGAACTCTTCAATGGCCTGGTGGACGGCCCTATACCCGTCTGGCATCTGGTCCAGCCAAGCAGCTATCTTCGCCTTACCCTTCATCTGAGCCCTTGGGGCCAAGGAAGGGGCAGGTCTTGGATTTACCATGCCCTTCTGGGGCGGAACAGAGGAAGGCTCCCTAATCATCACGCCTCTTTGGGGCGACACAGTGGAAGGAGAAGCAGAGGGGACCGCCCCTTTCTTGGGGGGTGCAGAAGTGGAAGGGTCGGCTGTAATAGTCCTCTTCCTCTTCGACGAGGACGCAGTAGAAGGGGGAAGGCTCGCCACCCTTTTCTTCTTTTCCAAACCCCATTTGCCGACAACAGACTATAAAACTTCATCAACAACGTTCTTATCCTTTAGAGGCATCGTGACGCTCGAATTTAAGATAGCTCGGTAGTCTCTGTTCGAGGTCTAAAGGAGCTTCTTGTATTGCTCTTTAAGGGCAGGAGTGAAGGACGGCCTCCTCTTGATATTCTTATCTACACAAAGAAGATCGGAACAATAGTCAGTCAAAAGTACAGAGGTAGGAACAATAGCAAAGCAAAGATTACAAAAGAAAAGGGGGTCTCACCCATAAACCCCGTGCTCCGGGGAAACGTAGAGATCTGATCCTCAGGGTCGGTCACCTCTCACTCTCCACTAACAAAGAAATACCTATCTTTCCAAGATTTGTTGGAGGACGGTACATAAGACAGAGGTCGGAAACCCTGGTCAAACGACATATAGTAGAGGCCCTCCGACTTCATGTACTTAAGATCCATTTTACTACGGATCAAGTCTAAAGAGACCTCAACGCCGTTCAGACGACCTAAAACCATAAACCCTAACAAGTGTCTCCAACTATTCAAAAACAGGTCGACAGGGCAAAGGTTGAACCAGCAAAAGAAATCCCTAAGCAATTTGGGGAGAGGCAGGCGTAACCCCATCTCGAACCAGGCGGTATAAACACATATCTCACCTTCCCTAATATCCCAAGGGCAATCTATGTCGTCAAGAGCCCTAAGGGCAATATTCGAAGGGAAATCATATCTCTCCCTTATATTATCCAACCATGAAGAGGCTACAGTACTCTCTCTCTCTTCCCCTCGAGAAGACTGATCAGAGACCTCACTCTCTCTATCTCTAGACTCAGAAAAGGCATCTATAATCCTGACCTCGGGACTAGAACGGGTCATTTCTGACCCAGTCCCCAAGGAACTACTACCCCTAACAAGGGTTTGTGACAAAGAATAAGCCTCTGGGAGGCTCCCTGAACCATCACTAACACCAGAGAATGCAGTAGAGGTCGACAGCCCAAAAATAACCAAAAAAGAAGAAGAAAGATAGTGAAAAAATGAACGAAGAGACCAAAACCGAACCTGGATAGAGTAAAAACTTCAAACGAATGGTACTCCTCGCAGTCTGGCTTGCTGGTTCAACAATGAAAGAATGTATTAT
The DNA here is from genome assembly GCA_008638375.1 of Nyssa sinensis. Taxonomy (NCBI): domain Eukaryota; kingdom Viridiplantae; phylum Streptophyta; class Magnoliopsida; order Cornales; family Nyssaceae; genus Nyssa; species Nyssa sinensis. The sequence continues at coordinate 30,524,893 of CM018031.1, forward strand.
CTCTTCAAAACACAAAAAACAGTAAAAGAATCATACAAATCTCCTTCCCTCTTTTATATATATTCAGAAAATAATGTCTACCAAGGCGAACCGTCGCGATGGTGGCACAGCAATGATGACTTGAGAAACCCAAGAATCGGTTGCGCAATGAATGGCGTACCAACAGTCGTCTCGAAAAACAAGACGACAGAACGCGTGACTTTTCGGGGACTCATAAAACCTTAGTTACGCCACGAGCTCAAACTAAGGCTTGGGGGGGGAGTAACTGATATACCACAATGTGACACACCAACCACTACTTGACACGTGTAACTACGATTTATCTCATGCTTGGTCATTCAACTCATGCTTTGTCATTCAGCTCATGCTTGGTCATTCAGCTCATGCTCGGCCTTTTAGAGCAGACCCACAAAGACCGAGCACGTATCATCAGAGCAGGTCTGCTCTTCTGCAAAGCTAACAAATATGAACACAAGCCTTTATTACAATACATCGATAATCAGACCTCATCACCACCTCAATGTGCACCGAGCAGGAAATAAGGAAACAGTTTTCGACAAGGAAACTGCCACACATGGTTATCTCTATTGTTGCCATATTCAACAAGGTAACTGATATTTTCGACGATCCAATCCCTATATTCATGGCTCCAAATCCTAATCAACTTGGGATGCCACTGCCTATAAATTAAACCCTAGAGGTACGCTTTATTTTCATGCTCATTATTTGGCTTTCATTACAGTCTTTCAATTCAGTTTATTGACTTAAGCATCGGAGCGGCTACCGCCGGAGCCAAACCGGTGGTCCTCTGATCTTCTTCTTTGAGTGTTCTTCAGGAAGTCAGGCTCGGATTGTACGTGGGCCAAAAAGTGCAGCATCACAAATAAATATGCGAGGCCGATCCATTTGAATCGGATGGGGTGGGTGCCTAACACCTTCCTACTCCGTACTTTAGCCACCACTCCGTACTTTAGCCACCAATCTTGTTTCTTTGATGTTTTCATTTTATTTCAATGCTTTATCTTTATTTTGATCCATGTCAGGGGATCATTTAGTATGTATTTATGAATCAAGGCAACGTAATTTATTTTTCATTCCTTTCGATTTTCCTTTATATGTGTTGTTCAATCTGTAACAGGTTTACTTGTTTCTTGCCCAAAAACAAGCTAGTGACTCCTCAATCTCAAGTCTCCCATAAGAGGTGTTCCTTCCCACCTTAAGGTTCTAAATCATAAGAAAATAGATGACACATTCATTTTCCCTCTTTTTTACAGTGCTGGCGCCCACAGTTTTAGTTAAAGAGAGATAGTCCTAAGGAGACATAGAGTTGTAGAGGAGTTCCCATGGCTACCTCCCTCTAGTCTAGTCCAGTTCCTTTTTCTTCTTCCCTTTCATTTTCTCATATTCCTTTCTTTTTCTTATTTTCTTCGTTTTGTTTTTTCTGGCTCTTCTTATTCTTTTCATTTTCAGTTCATGGTATGTGCCTCCCACACACACCAACACATATTGTGTATCATACACTCTCAATTGTACTCATAGTATTTACTGAACACATACATTCACACACTTACACTCTCATAGCCACATGCTCCATAGTCGACCATGGAGGGAGAAAAAGAAAATGAGAGAGAGAGAGAGAGAGAGTTATTGGCATGAGGGAGAATGGGAGAAATATAGAAAATTGAGGGAAAGGAGGTGAGAGAAAAAAGGTGATAGGAGTGATGTGTCCCATCACTCCATCCATATCCCCTTACCATGCACCCTCACATACCATATCAAACCTTTTCACCACCTTCATGTTAACATGTGTCCACATTCTAGAATATCCCATCTAGCTTCTTGGAGGAGCTTCTCATGCTTCTCGAAGCGCCATGTGACTAGTTGGCCAACTGTGCGTGCACTCGCGTTCGATAATAAACTGTCTCAGAATTACACTAAAATTGGCACCTTAGCTACTTTCAATGCTCTGATTTCAAATATTTAATCTATTTTTTCAAATTCAATCATTTAGATTTTCATCTTTATCTGCGTCCCATAGATGACTATGTGGCCTCATAGCTCATACCAGTCTCGAATAAATCACCAAAATTTCATTTAAGTCCCACTATGTCATAGTAATGACTTATCACTCATTTTATAATTTATCTAACACACTTTCCATTAACTCATAGTCTGGCCTCAGTCTGCGCTGGCAATTTACCAAATTTTTCCTTCGATGATTTTTTAGGTCCTTACAATATCTTTAGGATTTAATTAAGTATAAACCTTAAACCCCAAATATGCATAGACAAAATTAAGAACATAAAAACCCTAACAACTAAATCAAACCCTAATTTTCCAATTCTACAGCAAAAATATTCAAACTTCACAAAAACTAATTGAAACAGATACCAAGATGAAGTGCATGTTATAACATGAAGAGAAGGAAAATAAGAGATTTAATGATAGAGAGAATGAGAAGAAAAAAGAGAAAGATCTAGGAAAGGAGAGACAAATCACATATCATAGTCCATGGTTGCCATTGTTACTCATCGAAGTCATTACCAGAACTATTCGTGGTGAAACCCATTGTGCCACCATGACCAATTGATTGTGAGAGGCCTTTTCCTTTTTCAACTTTCAGTTGAGCCCTAAAGTTTTTATATAAGCATATTTGAACCATGAATGATTTTTTGTTTGACAGTTGTATCGGCCCTTTTTTATATTTTTTTAAAAGCAAACGATTTTAGAATTAAAATAGTTTAACAGCTCAAACCGAACAAGATTTCAAGGACTACAAGTTTTTTTGGGATTGACAAAATGTAATAGAATTTAAGGTTGTAATTTTCATTGTTATGTTTTGTTAAGAATTGTCGAAGGTTGAGATTGTGAGAAAAAAACCTTGTAAATTTTATATTGGGAATTATTTTTCAAAGTTTATAATTCTTCATACTAATAGTTGTTGATTCATCTTGAGTTAGGTGGATAATACTAATCTCAAAGTTAAAGACTTAATAAGTCTCGCAAATACGAGCAAGTCTGAAGAAGTGTACAATTCAAGGTAATATTTCCTTGTAAATCATCCATTACATAATAGGCACATGAATTTTGGATTGTAGAGATTTTAGAATTAAGCTTGAATGTTTAGAATAACCATTGGTTAAGTTTAGTTTTGACTATAGGCTAGAATTAATAACTAAAATTTATTAAAATTAAGTTTTAAATTTGTTTTCAATTGAATTCACACAAAAGGTAGGAATAGAAGGTTTTTTGTCCAAATGGTAGTGTTGATTTTCGTGTTATATTTAATTCCGGTAGCTGGTCTATTCAAACGAAGCTAAGCCTCGTTTGTATGGAGTGACTGTCCGAACGCATGTCACTAAAATCCTTTCCTGATTGGTTTCAAGGAATTTTTTCTGAATTAGAATACGTTTTGCACCTTTTTGTATAAATAGGACCTTACTATATCTCACATAAAGGAACCTGACCCCTTGAAGCACAAAGATCAATTAAGAGATATTTAGCTTCAGCAATTCATAAATAGTCACTACAAAAAATTATTATTTTTCGCTCAAAAAAATGGGCGCGCATGTTTTGGGACAGAAAGGGGATTATTAGTGACGCACATGTGCGTCGCTAATAGTAATTATTATTAGCGACGCACATGGAGCGTCGCGAATAGTTTGATTAGTAGAACGACGTCGTTTTAGGGTATTTTTGGCGACGCACAAGGACTTATTAGCAACGCTCGGTATGCGTCACTAAAAATCCCCTATTTTTCTTCCCCAACCGCGACCCAGTTTCTTCATCTCTCTATTCCTCTAATTTTTCTCACTCTCTGTCACTCTCATTCCTCAATCACAACCAGGGTTTTGACGATGGCAAACTGCCCATCCGGCGACGACCACACTTCTGGCGACTACGGTAACTCTCTCTCTCTGGTAGGTTGATACATGTTTTTTCTCCACAGCTTTCTTGAAGCTCCCTGAAGTTCTCTTGGAAAACTAAATGTTAAGAATGTTAATGTCAAAACTTGTTTATTTTGTTTCAAGAGTATGAATCAGATGGAATTGATTGGACAAAAGTAGATTTTGAGGACAACCAAGAGTGTTTGAATCTCTTTGAGACGGTATTTTTGTTTCTATTTTTAGGCCTGATGCTAAAATTTTTTAATTTCAAAATTTTTAAATTTATTCAAAATAAGAAAAAGAGAAAATGGAAAGAAGGAAAAGAGTTGTTCCATTTCTTTGAGCATTTTATTGTTTTCTTATATTGAGTTTCAGAATTTTTTCTTTTTTATTTTTCTGGCATACAAGGATGTTGCATTGTTTTGTCAAACAGGTTTTCCTGTCCGGATGTGGAGTCGGCCATATTCTTCAGATAATGGTGCGATAATTTTATGATTCTCTCATAAATTTTCATACTTTGGACATATGTTTCCCTTTTTTTTCCTTCGAGGTATGCATAAACTCAATATCTCCTTTTCTGTAATAAAGGTGACCTGGTCGATTCTGTTGTTCCTTTTATGGGTGAATCCATTACTGATGGCACTCTAGCCAAGTTTTTGAAGAGTTTGTTATCTTGCATAGCTGATTCCGTTGCTCTTGTGTAAAGATCCATTTTTGTGCTTTTAAAGTTTATATGATAGATTTTATTTGCATTAAAACTAATTGAGACTCTTTGAATGATAAATAGGGAGCAAAACCTGGTGATCATTTGAATACTAATGAGCCAATTGCCCAAGTTGAAACTGATAAGGTATGTTCTTAGATGTCACATTAATTTAAAATGTTGATTTTAAACCATGACAAGAATCACAACTAAATAGTTTTCAAATGCTTCAATCATATGACAATTGACGTTGCAAGTCCTAAAGCAGGTATCATCCAGAAGGTAGAGTTTCAAAGGGAGTTGCATTACAAGCTCATATTTTATTCTTATCGAAAAAAAAAAAGTTCATCATTCTACCTTGTTATGAACCTAAGTATCCAAGTATGTAATGTTGGACCATATAATATTTTTTACTTTGTAGCCAAAGAAGGTGACACCGTGGAACCATGAACCAAAGTAGCAATGATTTCAAAGTCTGCTGAAGGTGTTACATATGTGGCTTCATCAGAGAAGACACCTAGCAAGGCTGTATTCAAGCCAGCTCCATCAGAAAAGGAGGAGGACAAGCAAATTCCTAAGGCAGAAACACTTCCCAAGGAGACGCCGAAGGAGAAGCCTAAAGCACCTTCTCCACCACAATCTAAACCCTCTGCCTAGAACCTCAACTTCCTCCAAAGGAAAGGGAAAGAAGAGTAAGCATCATGGTTTCTAATAATTTGCTGCAGTGTTCTGTAACACTTCTATTTTAAGGTTTAGAAACACACCATTTTAATTATTATCAATCTATTTTAATTATTATCATTATTATTACTTTTTGGAGGATAATCCTCTTTCTGTTTCTCCAATATTTTTGGAATGTATTGTGCTTGCAGGTTCCAATGACAAGACTCAGGAAACGTGTTGCAATACGTTTGAAGGACTCTCAGAATACTTTTGCAATGCTGACTACATTCAATGAAGTTGATATGTAAGTTCATTTGTTTGTTCAACATAGAATGCTGACTGAATGTGGTTGCTTGTCATTAATGAAACTGCTTATTTTTTCTTATGGCCCATTTTTGATTTGCCAAAGGTTTAGCCTCTATATTGTTGGGAGATATGCAATGTCATAACATTATTTGCATGATCAAACAAGAAATTTTGGTGTTCATCACTAAGCATATTATGTACTTCTTCTGTGTAATTCTTCATTTGACATTGACATATTGGCTCATTTTTTCCCTTCTCATTAATGTTCTTATGTAATTTAGGACTAATTTAATGAAGCTCCATTCTGATTATACAGATGCCTTCGTTGAGAAACATGGAGTGAAGTTGGGACTTATATTAAGCTTTGTTAAAGTATGTATTTTCATTTCTGCTGAATCAGCACCTTATAAAGTTTGCTTTTGTTTGTTTGAACCTATTGTTCGATTTACAATATGATCTTTTATTTTATTTCAGGCTGCTATCAGTGGGCTCCATAATCAGCCAATCATTAATGCTATCATTGATGGGGATGACATCATTTATAGGGACTATATTGATATCAGTATTGTTGTTGGTACACCGGAGGTCTGTTACTAATCTTATTTATTCATTTACCTTGTGACTAAATGATGGTTCATTTGGCTCTCTTATGATAATTGAATTAACCCATTGTGATGTTTGTCATTTAAACATAAAAGTTAAGGATTTATTGAGTTGAGTTAAATGTATAAGTTGGAAGTGTGATGCATAAGTTACCATGGTCTCCACATATTTTTCTTGATAAGTGTAATACTTCCAAATAGGTCTCCATATTTAGTAGAAATAATGTCAATTTCACTGTTTGTACCACTACTAAATTGTTTCAATCGTATAGGAATTTTGTATCTTTTTACACTTGTAAGAGATAAAATGAGAAAATTTGTAGGAGATCACCGGTTTAAAACTTATGCAAATTTCTGCTCCAAAATGGCCCATTTTGGAGTTTTGACGGACCAAAACACCGGATATCGGCCTAACTATCCCGAAACCCCATCACACACCTCATAAATGATAAAATAGACTTCCACGAACTTACGACACTAGGCTAAAATGCCCGGTTTGAAACTTTTGCAAGTTTAAGCTACAAAAAGGCCCATTTTGGAGTTTTGACGGGCCAAAATACCGGATATCAGCCTACTGACCTTGAAACCCCATCACACACCAAAATAATGATAAAATAGACTTGCACGAACTTACGATAATCGGTTCAGATGCCCGGTTTGAAACTTTTGCAAGTTTCAGCTCCAAAAGGCCCATTTTAGGATTTTGACCAACCAAAACACCGAATATTGGCCTATCGCTCCAAAACCCAATCACATAGCTCAAAAATGATAAAATATACTTGCACGAACTTACGACACTCGGTTCAGATGCCCGGTTTGAAACTTATGCAAGTTTTAGCTCCAAAAAGGCCCATTTTGGATTTTGACAGACCAACACACCAGATATCAACCAAACGAGCCCAAAAGCCCATCAAACACTTCACAAATGATAAAATTGACTTGCATGAACTTACGGCACTCGGTTTGGATGCCTGGTTTGAAACTTATGCAAGTTTTTGTTCCAAAAATGCCTATTCTGGGATTTTAATAGACCAAAATGCCGGATATTGGCCTAACTATCCCGAAACCCTATCACACACCTCACAAATGAAAAAATAGACTTGCATGAACTTACGACAATAAGTTCGGATCAGTGGTTTGCAACTTATGCTACTTTATGTCGTTCTTACTATTTATGCATGCAAAAAAAAAACTATTCACATTCTATATTTCATATATATATTTAATAATTGTTCTAATATATATCATTTGATCTTTATTTCAGATTGATCAGGATTATTGCACCGTCGTCTTTATGTTTTGCATCGGGACTTATTATTTTTATTTGTTTTTTTTTTCTTTTCATGGACATTTGTAGTTATATGTTTTGAGACAATTTTTTATTTTTTTATTTATTGTTAAATTGTACTTTTATAAATGTACATAATTAGTATAATATATATATATATGAATGTATTTTTCTTTTTTAATATATTCATTTCAGAATGTTTTAGTTTTATTGTATACCAGAATGATTGATACAGGTTTAAACAGGAGTAAAACAACAAATAAAACAAACCAAATATGGTTGAAAAAAAAAAACTTTTAGCGACGCACACAAAGGCGTCACTAAAAGTAAAGAAATAAAAATGATAATTCACTATTAGCGACGCACACTTTGTGCGTAGCTAAAAGCTACTATGAGCGAGGCACCTGTGTGCGTCACTAAAGGTTACTAATAGTGTCTTTTCCTGTAGTGAGTCCATTTTTATTGCAAGGTCTATTAGTTGCTTGTGTTAAATTCTATATACCTAGTGTCAGGTAATACACTGTAGAGGCACATACCGAGGTATATATGTACATCCATTACACAAGAAATTTCACACTTCTTGAGGTAGTGAATTTACAGATCGTGTGTGGTGTTGCGGATATAGAAGACTAATTAAGGAGTAAACAAGCAACGAGAAGAAGATTCTGTAAAAAGGCTAGTGGTAATTCAAAGGGGAGTAGTAGGTTAGTTATTTGGAAACTTGTCTTTGTAAACTTATACAGTGTTCTTTTTTGATTAGTGGAGTCTTTTGTAACTAGTCGTTTTCTTCCTCATGAGGTTTCCTATGAATAATCTTTGTATCTTATTTAAGTTATTTATCTATTTTTTATTACTATAGTTGACTTGATATTTGCATGAATTTAAAATATTACTATCACATCCCAAACCCCATCTTATACGGATTAGGGATAATAATCGGCCAGTTAGGCACTTCACCATCACACTAACTTTGTTGTAGTATATTGATGACGTGTCCGACCCAAGGCCTCTTGACTTGGTACATAAATCCATGCATTCATAAGTATACATAATAAAGAAAATAAAACATGATAGAGTATAACTAAATTTTGGTTCATTACATCACACTGATGTTTAAATATTACTGTCTGTAAAAAAAAGAATTTCTGGCATCTTTTTAACAAATAGACTACGTAAGTCAAAAGCCAAGATCTCTTCCAAAATGTCTGTAATCTTAGATCCGTCTTCTTACTCTGAACTATCCGGGCTAACACTTGAAAAATACAAGATAAAACCCTGTGAGCTTAATAAAAAGCTCGCGAGTAACACTAGTTCCCTGTCATGGGTTTCTGGAAACCCCTTATACAGACTTTCATAAAACTTTGCATGAGCTTTTATAAACTTTCATATCTTTCATAGATAGCAATAGAAAAGAACTATACTGAAAGCTACTAGCATTCTTAAAACATAAACATACAAGTAAAATTTGCAAGATTTTTTTCTAAAATAATGCAAGAACATATGCCAGATAATTTTGTAAGGTAAAACATCATATCATAAAATCTAAAGCTGAAAATGTGAATGATAACAAGATACATGTCAAAACATTCGTAAGTTTTGTCCCTTTGGACCATAGACTATCACATGGTGATTGGTAGTAATTTAGAACTCATGGCTTACATTACCTTGCTGTAAAGACTTATTGAAAGTCTACCGGTTCTTTACTTCAGGCAGGATTCACATTGGCTGGCTCTTTACCGTAGCAGGGTTCATGTTGATCGGCTCGTTACCCCTAGTAGGGTTCATTAAGGTGAGATGTAAAATGACATTTAAAATATGCTTGCAAAACTTTTATTAAGTTATCCATGCTATTAAACATTTAAAAAGATGCTACTTAAAAGCATAAAATTCAAATATTTGTCACAGTATTCAGAAAACTGTTATAAAGCTAATACATTTAACATAGTAATCTGACAAAATGTCATAAAGTTGTAAAAGAACTGTATTTTATAGAAAATGTCTTTATTTAAAGGTACAGGATTACTCAATTTATCCTCTAGCTTAGCAATTTATCCTTCCTTTGACTGCTTCTAGAGTTCTTAGGTCCTATAAAAGTAATTAACATTCATTAAACACTTATTCATGGGTGTATTTTTTAAGGACCTATACTTTACGAGTCTCATTTAGCTAAACAAACTCCACCACTAGCTCTAGAATAGTCATAAGATTTTAAGTATGAAGTTTTGTAACGTTTGGTGTTCTTTTGACTACTTAACTAAAGTTGCACTAAGTGTGCCTATCGATCTTTGTTTATATATTTAGAAAATTAGTTTACTAAAACAGATCCTGCCATTGGATCTAGAGCGCTAAAAATTCATAGGTTAGGTTTTTTCAGATCTTAATTTGGTCATTTGTAGAATTAACTATGCTAAATCTAGTCTCTAGGGACATAGATGTCTTATTTGCATTTGTTTAAGGGTAAAATGGTCTTTTGACACTTTTATGGGCACTTTTGTAATTTACCATAAATTAAGGACTTTTGTGCAATTTTCGTACTTCTCTATTTTAATTTAACAATTTTTCTAATTTAGGAGGGTATTTTTAAAGTAATTTTTTATTATTTGGGCTTTAATATAATTAAATAAAACATTTGGGCTCCTTTTATAATTCTTGAAAGTTAATTATTATTTTTCTAATTTAGAAGATTTTTTTTGAATTTTAGGAATTTTTGGTTGGGGCTTTTTCACAATTTCTGTAGAATTTTGGGGAAGAAATCAAATTCCAAATAATTTTGGTTAAAACCATCTGGTTCAGTTGAAATTTAAGTGAACTGTGACTATTGCCTTAAGAACCGACCCATCTGTCCAATCCAATGTGTCAGCATGGCTTCATCAAAATGAAGATGTCTCACTTATACCTTTTATTAAACTTAGCATCAAAACGACACCATATGGTTATGCCCAGATTTGTTTCATACATGATTAGGAACTGAACCCGTTACCGACCTGACCTCGTTACTGACCTGACCTGAACTTGGGTCACTATTCATCGTCTTCCATGGATTAGGGTTTACTATTCATTAGATTTAGAAAAATTTAGGCACTAATTCTTCATGATTTCTCAATAGTTTCTTCACCAAATTGATCCTAAACGTTTTTTAAAGTCTTAAAGATTCATTTGGCATCATTTTTATAGACTAAATTAAGCTCGAGAGCTCAACTCAGCTTCTCATGGCCGAACTGAATAATCTCATTTATCTCTCTCAATACTCAACCAATCGATTATGGTTTGTTCCTATAAGATCCCTAGATCATGGGCTTCAATTCCTAATTCTTGGAATTGACCTTAGTGCTCAATTCTTTCAATCAATTAGTGTGTACTATCAATTAAAGCAACAATAATAAAAATAAGAATGAACATACTAATTTTTGTTGACGAGAAAACCGCCACAAATCAACTGTATCTACTTTGGAGAACCTCGTGATGCTGACCTAGATGCTGAATCCACTAAAAGAGTTTTGGTGATTACAGATGTGATCGACACAACAACTTAGTACTTCAAACCTTGTTCTTAGACTAAACCTCCTCAAACTCAAATCCACAAGCGCTCTTTAAGTAATTCTTCGCTTCAAATTCATGAAGAGAACATTTCAATCACAGCTACGAATCTCCACGCAACCTCGAACTGTCCAATTGCACACAACTTGAATTTCACAAACTTGTATTATGATGGTGAAGAAGAATATAAGATAGGGTTCTTAAATCAATAGGCCATAGATGTGTATAATCATGAAAATGCCTACCAAGACTTTTGGAATAGTGAAAAATAATAGCATCCGCCAAAAATCCTATAATTTTCATGCAAAACCTTTTTATATATCAGGGTTAAAACACAAGAAGTCCTAATGAAAAATTGAACAGAATTCGTCAATTTTCTTGAAGTTCGATCGAATGAGTCTTGACTTCGCTCGAACAAGCTTTTGAAATAAAGCTCTAAGGAACTCACTGTTGTGGTCGTTCAAACGAACTAGCGAACAAGATTGAGCAAACGAGCAATTGTCTTTGTTGGCTACTGTCTGGGTCATTCGAACGAAGCCCAGGCTCGTTCGAATGAATGAGGTAGTAACCTCATTCCCACAAAAATATTCACACATGAAAGAGGTTTAAAGAAGATAGATCATTTTGTTAAAAAACCATAATTATCTTAAACTATATTTTGAACACCCTTATAATTTTGAAAACATTTTGATGAATGAAGTGTGTGTGTGTGTGTGTGTGTGTGAATTCATGAACTATTAAATTCAAAAAATTGTACCTCGACTACCATTGTTAACATCATTTGAAGAATCTTCCTGTTCCATGAATTGTAGAAATGATCACAAGGCTTAAGTACTGTGACTTGAATTAATTACAACTCAATAGTTTCTCTAAATACGGATTAGTCAATACTCAAATAGACTGAAAGTCCTAAAATATTTAATATTACAACTAGTCCTGCGACTATCTTGAGTTTGATTCTAAGGGGTGTCATACACTCAAATGAACTAGTCATACAAGTAATTATCTGATGAAACTGTTATATCATGTCATTGTGTAACGGCCTCTCACAAAGTTTCAGTTTTTTTGAAAATGAAAGGAAGTTTACTTTCTAAAATCATAAAAGAACTAAAACTTTGTGCGAGGTCATCACACAATTATGCGATGTGATGGTTTCACCAGATAATTTCTCCGTACAAAGGTATTTTACAGAAGAAGACATTTTTTTGAAGTTAAAAAATATTAGTCTCTGTAATAAATCTTAATTTTTTTTTACCAACTATTTTGATAGATTGAATAGAAAATAGTTATTAAACTTAGCCCGGATATCGACTCGATAAAATGACCGGGTCAATGGGTCACCAGTTCAACCAGTGGGTCAACTGGTCGGACCGGTCATATATTAAATATTAAAAAATATTTTAAAATATTAAAGATATTTTTTAAAGTATATCATAGAGTAAATTAAAATAGATAAATAATAAAAAATGAATGTAACATGTTAAATAACGTATTATTGTATTGTCATACCTTATAAATTATATGAATTTCTATATTGTCATTCCTTATTTTAATTACTAAATTTTAATTTAAAGTATCAAATTTATTATTAGAATTCAATTAAATATTACATAAACATGATAATAAAAAGTTAAAAACACCTAATGAATATATTAAACATATTTTAAAGATATTTTAATATCATTCTTGAAAATAAATTATTAAAATTTTGATTCTTAAATTATTTTTTTTAATTATTTATAACTCAATTAATTCACACAAACTCGTTCAATTCACTAACCAATCATAAAATCAGTCAAATTAAACAATTTTTATTAATTTACATACTTAAGTGGTTAAATAACAAAATTAGATCATTCAGTTCATCAGGTTACGTACCGACCAGGCCTTATTTAATAACACCAGGCCGATAGTGAATTGACTCCAAGCATGACATCTATTTATTTCCTGTGGTGGGCTACAGAAAATTAATAACAATTAAAACAAATGTCCTTCTACAGATTCAAAGTCATTCCAAGTTAAATTCGTGTCATGTGCAAATGTGTCTGTGAATTGCATCGATATATGCGCTCAACCATAGAAAAAAATAGAATTGTGTAAATGCACTTATTCATTAGCGCCAACTACCAGACTCAGTCTTGGGGCCCCTCATTAACTATGGCCAGGTTGCTGTTTCAAATATATATATTGCTTGGCCATCTTCCCTTCATACTCAACTCATTTTGTGTCTGTCTGTCTGTCTGTTTGCTTCGATGGCAATTAATCGAGTGATCACTGCACTTCTGTTTGTTTTAGTTCTTGCAAGGGTCGAGCTTTCGACATGCCATGTCTTGAAGGGCTCTGTCACTTGCCTCGACTGCAATAGCCATTACGATCTCTCGGGTTTGTTCTTAACTCTTATTATTTTTAGTACAGATGCTCAAAGCCCTAAAAAAAGAAAAGGAAAAAAAAAGGCCAAAAAGTACTTTTTCATCTCCATTTCTTTACTCTTTTAGTTAAAGCGATTGTGGTAATTATGTTAGAGTCTGCTCAAGGGAGTTCTTGCACTGTTATTTTTGTCTTTGTGATTGCAAAAGTTGCTCTTCTCCTTAGTTACATGTTTAATATTGTTTTATGTTAATTTTTTTTGAAACGTAGAAATGCTTTCCCCTAGTGGATTTGGAAAAACCACCCAAATGCACCAATTTTTTATATTATTTTTTGTATTGAAGAGAGCCTTGCAGCATTTTTTACCTACGAGTAAACTCTCTACTCCTACATTGTATGTAGATAAAACTCTTATCGTTGAACAAAAATTTTGTGAGATTTTCGTAGGCGGCTCCAAAATTTGAGCCAGAGTACTCTTAAGTTCTGCGAAAAAGTCCCACCCACTTAGTTTACCCCCATGACCTCGAGGTTTTCCAAACACCCACTTACTAAAGGACTATGCATGATCTTTTCATAGTAAATATTAGCAAGTGATGGTTATATGAGCCACTTGGACTACCTCTTCACTCATCGGAAATGTTTGACTTGCTTCACTAAAAAAGAAAATATAAGTCAAATATTAAGTTTTAACTAGTCCATCCCATCTAGCATCAAATATCATGTAATAACTCGTATGGATTGATTTTCATTTCTTCATATATTCATATCTTCTTTCAGGCATTAAGGTTCTAGTGAAGTGTAACCAAGTGAAGAAGTTGGCTATGGCAACCACAGAAGAAGATGGCTCCTTCAAGACCCAGCTTCCTTCCGATGCTCCAACTTCTTCTCCATCATTCAATTGCCTTGCCAAGCTCCTAGGTGGCTCAACTCAGCTATACGCCTCCAGGAACAACATGGTTACTAATATCGTTAAAGCCCGTGAATCTGAATCATACACCATCTCCACTCCTCTCAATTTCCACACATCATGCCCATTGTCCAAGAAAGATGCAAAATGCGTAGCCCCAGACCCAAAGATCGGCTCATCCAAGACCATCGATCTACCTCTGCCGCCGGAGTGGGGACTTGCACCGTCTAGCTATTATATTCCTTTCTTCCCCATCATCGGCATACCTTAGTTGTAGTACTGGTAATGTTTTTAAGTAATATAGGGAGAGAAGACTGGATAGGTCTTGCTCTTATATATGCTCTTATATGCATGGATTTGTGTGCGTAGAATGTATTAAGCTAAAGTTATTTCCCATCATACACATAACTTGAGTATTGTAGTGATCAGTGTATACTAAGTTATATGTTGATGCTTTGAGTAATTAAGGAGCAAAGACTAATAGATCTTGCTCTTATATATATATGGCCTTCAGTGGTGAAAGCTCAAGAAGGTGGTTGTAAAAGTTGAAGTTTGTGTGTAAAGAAGTGAGGTGTTTTCTGTAATTTTACTTTATAGTGTAGCATTTCAATACTCAAATGCATGGATAGAATGTTAGTATCATCTGTGTTACTTTCTCAATCATTTACTTCGCATGCTATTCTCTGTAATTAAGCTGTGTTATGTTCATACATGCTATGAGACAGAATAAATATGTGTGGTGTGTGTGTTTTGTTCCAACACCCCCCCCCCCCCCCCCTTCTTTTGCTTAGCATAGTAATGCCTAAATTACATTGTTAATTAAGAAGCCGTAGGTTTAGATGCAAGATTTCAATCGATTTGTCCTTCTCACTTCCCTCTTTAGGCAAACCTTGGGGGCCATAAAACTTAAAAGAGTAGTGCTAAAGAAATCTCAATTTATTTTTTCAATTATCCTTTTGATGTAATGTATCATTAATATAATTCTTTTAAATAATGTACATGTATTAAAAGTTTCACATAGATAAGAATCAATTGAAAATATAAATTTAAAATCTCTAAGCATTTTTTAAGTTAAAAATGATTTGTATGAAATTGAATGATTTCAAAGCATGCAAATGTAGAATAAAAGGACTGAAACTAGGTTTTTAGCTCTGAAATGACGAAATCCATGGTGTTGAACTCAAGAAAGTGTATTTTCTTTTTATCTATGTCCAAATATTTTTAAAGAAAAATGTTAAATATAACAATCATTTTTACTCTATTTTGTACTCTATATAGGCATAACATAATATGTAATTCCTCCTACATTGTATTTTAATTTGAAAAATGTGAAATATAGAAGTTTTTTTCCTCAAATTGTTTTTTTATTTCTAAAGAAAATGTAGTAAAACTCACATTCATTTACTATAATGCGTTTCACTATATGGTTTGTTTAAAAAAAAAAAAATACAAAAAATTATTATATAAAACATCACCCAATTGAAAAACAAACTCCATTTTCTTACCCCGTGCACAGGATTATAGGAATCCACAAACAAAAGTTTTGTGCAATAATTACTGGACCCCATTCCCCTTCCTCTTTTGCACTAACTACCGGCTACCCTCTTTGCTTTTAACTTTATTAGATGGATGAGCTCATGCTCGCGTTATGCTGACAATGCATTACAGACCACAATGTCAAGACAACAAAAGTCTTGAGCTCATGCTCGCGTTATGCTGACTATGCATTACAGACCACAATGTCAAGACAACAAAAGTCTTGAGCAATTTATTTTCTTTTTTTTAACGGCCAAAAAAAGATATTTTATAAGTAATGTTATACTTTTCTCGTTCGGAAGTTTTCTGAACTGATGTATTTTTTTAATCTGGAGGTTTCCTTTTTCTCAATAATTTATTAAGAATTTAATGTCAGATGGTCACCGAAAAGGTTCTAGTAGTAGCCACTTCAATGATAAAATTAGTAAATAATAAAGATAGTAATTAAAAAGAATAATTGAACATGAATTGAAAGCGTATTGAAGAAATAAAGATAGTAATTGAAGAAAATAATTGAACATAAATTAAAAGCATACTTTATGGCTTTATTTATAAGCTGTAAATCTCTTAAGTTGAGTAAGATTAGGAGCAATGAAAGTAAAGACTTTGAAGATATCCATAGATAGTAGTTTTTATGTAAAATTCTGTTTCCTTCTTCTGAGATCGGTAGCCATAAAAGGCGGTGATCAGCTCAGAACCATTTGTCTTTGTGTTTTGTATGCTAGTAGGTCAAACAGGGGCTACTCTGTCTATATATACATTGAAGAACCTCCTGGGGACACATGTCATGTTTTGAGTACTGTGGTCAAATTATGGCATATTACCTACTCCCTCCGAGCCTCAATTCTGTGAGATCTTTTCAGAGCTGAGGATAGGGTTTTTGAGATTCACGCGTGTTTATGTTATCAATGCGTTGTTACCAATTCTGAGCATACAGTCGTTGATGGGACAATTAATGTCCCATCGTTACATCAGTCGTGGGTTGGAGAATCGAGGCCATGTTTACTTTAATCATTTTATCGATTTAGGGGCATCAATCCAGTGATGTCATTTTGAAGCTTATAAAAGGAAGAGGGAGGCTTGTGATAATATTTTTATCACTTCTTAAAGCATCAAACATTTTTTTTTGAGCAAAAAGGCGATCTCTAGCACACCAAAAGCCCTTCTCCAATCACCTCTTTCTCAATTTCTGATCAAGTTTAAAAGCACTAAAAAAACCCCCTCTACTTTTCTTTTCTGCACTCAATTCTTTTCCCCCTTTTTTTTATTTAAATTGTTTGGAAGATGCCTGTTTCTAATGCTCAATAGAGGGACTAAAAATGAAGTAAGGGAGCCCATAGATGTTGGAAATCAAGAGGCACTAGGCCTTATTTTAGGTGATGAGGTTGAAAAAACTTCTAATAGCAGCTCCGAAGTCCTCTTTCTTGAGACACACCTTAAGCCTAGGAATAGAAAGGCCAATACTTCTAGTAAATCTCGTAGGAAAGAGGAGGGTGAGAGTGCCATGACCTAGGCCATGATAGACACCCTTAATACTAACTAAGATTTTCCTCAAAACGTGACCTGTAAGATCCCCAGTCCTATAGATCGCCCTTCGAACATTGATCGAGGGGAGATCTGTACTTACTTTGAATGGTTCCAAGTTGGGATACGCTTCCCTTTTCACCTTCTGGTCAGTGGGTTCTTCTATTGGTTCAAGATCTGCCTAGCAGAACTGAACATCAATAGTTTGAGGCAATTAATGGATTTCTTAGTTCTAGGTCATAAGAATGAATTGAGGTAGATTTAGACCTTATCAAGAGTAACATGGATCTTAACTACTAGAAATCGAAAGGCATGTACTATATGTCTTTTGACAAGAGATTTAAGTCTCTCACCTCTGTACCCACTTCTAACAAAACATGAATGAAGTGGTACTTCTTCGTCAAACATGGTTGGGAGTTTAAGGACTTCGAGAACATAAGCAACTTTTTTCCTCATTACACCGACTTCAAGGGAGTGCTTACCGATCATTAAATAATTTGTTTCCCCTTGTGCTGACTTACTGTAATATGGCTTACCTGGTTATGATCTGGATATTTGGTATAGATACGAGGGATTGGAGAAGGTCCATATTCACTCTTGTTCTATAAGAGAAGTACAAAAAACTTTTGCACCCTCAAAAGCGTCCTGACGACAAGATTCTCACCCTTCAGAACTTCATGAAGGCGTGTTTTGCTAAAGACAAGTCTGAGGTTATTAAGAAGTTCGTGTTTTTAGTGTGAATACTCGAACAAAAAAAGATTGGGGAGACGTCTACACCTGCTGAGCAGGCTAGCTCCTCCCCTAAAGAGGAAAAGATCTGAGGTTAGAGGAGCCAGCTCCCCTAAACGCATCGTTTCTAAAGAACTGGCATTGTCCCTTACGTGTCAATAGCTTCCTCCCCCTCCAACTACGACTACATGTCCTCCATCTCAGGGTCAAGGGAAGCTCGGCATTGTCTCTCCTAAGGTGGCCATGGCAGAGACCGAGGAAGCGGCCATAAAGAAGGCATATCAAGACTCTTAGAGTTTTGTTGCTGGTTAGTTCAAAAGGCTTAAGCCTAGGAAGATTTCTAGGGATCTCCTAGTCTCCGATAAGAGGTAAATCATCCAGAACTCCTAGTCATATTCATTTGTTTTTACTCTTCTGACCTCTATATGGAATCATTTGATTTTCTCTTCTATAGGCAGCTCATGCAATGGCTACCATCATGGGCTATCGAAAGGAGTCAAAACAAGTGGGAAAACTCTAGGCTGAGCTGGATAAGGTCATGCTCCAACTGGGGACTGCCGAATCTACTGCTTCCTCCTTTAAAGAAAAGTTGAAGGAATCCACCAATGCCTTCTTCATTTTAGAGTCTCAGAAAAATGCTCTAGCTTCACAGCTAAAGGCTTTAAAGAAAGAAAATGATAAGTTTGATGCTGCTACTGCCTAGAAACTCACCGATAGTGTGGAAGTGACAAAAGAGGAAACAAAGAAGGCCCTCAGAAAAAAAGTTCAAAGGTTAGGGGGAAAGTTCACGGACTATGGGTACGAAATGTACAAGAAGAATATCCAAGCCTTGACATCGCGGGTGTAGACAAGGTCTCAGTCTCTAATGATAATGAGGTGGGTGCCAAGGGGCAGAGCCGACAGTGGATCATCTTGAGACCAATCTAATAAGGGCTGCAGATCAAAACAATGAGGACACTCTGACCGAGGAACAATTATGAGGATATTTTATGTATTTCTTATTTTTGGTCCCTCATTTTGTACTTTCTCAATCATTTATAACATTATCCCTTTTTATTCCAAGTTCCTGATTTTACATGGGCATGATTTCGCTAAGTACTACAAAGGACTCAATTTAAGTCATTCAGACCTTGAAGTACCTTTAATAACATAAAATCTATTAATGATCTGAGTGAGGTGACAATGTCAAAATAGTAAAATGATTTAGACTTGTGACACTTGTAAGGTTTATAAGGGTGGCAACACCACAATAATAAAATGTTTCAGACCTGTAACACTTGTAATAGATATAAGGTTTTTAAGGGTCTAAGCATGGTGGCGACTCCATAATAGATAATGGTTCAGACCTATAGCACTTGTAATGGATACAATATTTTTAGGGGTCTAAACATGTTGGCAACACTATAATAGATAATGGTTCAGACCTGTAACAGTTGTAACAGGTGGTATTACATAGCCAACGAGTTAGTAGCTCATGAAGTAATAGGCTTTTTCGGGAGGGTTATTAAGTGATTTGATGAAGTGATTATATTTAAGTGGAAGGAATAACATGAAACTTGAATGGTAAATTGTATTGCATGTAATTAAGTGTGATTATATAATTATCATTTTATTTATATATTGTTATGTTCTTTTTGTGATTGGTTTGATGGTTTGCATTGTTAGAAAACATGATGAATAACTTATTGATATGTGTGCATGTCAGTTGAACACTTATGTTGACACTTCACATCTCACATGCCTACACCTTACACTATTTTAACTTTTTCTATTTTAGAATCTCTACTGGAATTGTTGTTTTGACCTCTACCAAATGCCAGATAATAGGCAAGAAGCTGGCACCTTAATGATATGGATTGGAAGGACACCTTCTTTTTGACTCTTTTGTTTATTTTAGATTCAATTAAATTCACAACTTTCTTTTTTTCGTTTATTTTTTTGGGAATGTAAAAAGGGCCTTATGGTCTCTTTTTGTTGATGTGAAGGCTTAGGAGCCTTAATGATACTCGTATTCTTTTGACTTAGAAATAGTAATCTCAGAATGAATACACTTTTGGGATGATGTATGTTTGTTTGGGTTGTGTGGATGAAATGTGAATGATTATATACATGTTATGGAAAAACTCAAGTGAAAATATGCTAATCATAGGGTGATTGGAATGCACAGGAAATTGTTTATTTAACTTGACCTTGATTCACAATGTCATCCTCTAGTCTTTGGGTTCCGAGGCATGGCAGTTAGTTTCTAATCAACCATAACGAACCATAGAATAGCAAAATGTATTTTATTCCAAACTACCAAATTAGGCCCTTTATACTGACTTTCCTTCCACCACTTCCATCAAACAAGGCACCTAAACCACACTAGGGCAATTGGATACCCCACCAATGAATGCAATCTAACCAGACCTTCCTAGATTTACAACAAAATAATAAAAGATGATTAGAAGCTTCCATCACCCTCCCACGAAAACAACAGAGTCAACATTAGCCAGAAGACCCAATTTCATAAGTCTCTCAATTGTTTTAATTCTATCACAAACACATAAAAAAAAAAAAAAATTGAAATCTTAGAGGAGCCATACTTCTCCAGATGTAATCAAACATCTTATTATTATTTCTCAACACATTGCTATTACATTCAACCAAGCTGTAAAGATCTTTCACTTTAAATTGGATGTCCATCGTACATTTCTAACTAAGAGAGTCCTCAAAACTATTATTCAATTGAATATCATCACCTACTAATTGAATAAAGTTATTCTCCTCCTCAAACTCACATAAAAATATAGCCCTCCTAAATTTTACCTTCTGAAAAATATCTTCCCTACTCTGACTTGCCAGGCTAGCCAATCTCACATCTTTAATGATAGTGGTAGAGTAAAGTCTAGGAAATAAGTCCTTAAAGGGAACCTGCTCCTTCCACGGATCCACCCAAAAAGAAATCTTTCTACCATTACCCACTGAGATTGTAATAGAATCCTTATACCCTCTAGCCACAAAGGAGTTTCTTTGATCAATGGAAACAAGTCTCTACAAATAAGGGAGATTTTAGCAATTAACACCAAATTTGGATCCTAATATTCTTCATTACAATGACCATATTTATCTATAGTAGCTTGTTTCCATAATGAACTAGCAAACCTCCACCATCCATTTTATTAACAACTCATCATTCATATCACCTACACTTCTTATTCCCAGACCACCACTCTACTTATTAATGTCATAAGTCAAGATACATAAAGGCAAAGTGTCCTCAACTAAAAAGATAAGGTCAGAAAAGCAAGAAGAAGGCAATAAAAGCCACTTGGGATGATCTAAAGGAAGAATAAAGCGACCAAGAAGTGACCAAGCTTTTGCCTCATGGTACGAGAGGATGAGGTAAACTCTAACGTAAACTCATTCCCTTCCTATAAAGAATTTCAAGATACCTTTAAAGAATTTCATGATGAGCTTAAGAAAATCCTTATAAAAAATAAGGACCTTAAATAGAAAATTTCTTCTTTTTCTAATGATTTAAAATCTCAAATAACTCAAATGAGATTTTACAAAAAGAAAAAGAATACTTAGGTTTGAAAAATAAGAATCTTAAAGAGGAAAATGTCTCTCTTAAAAAAAAAAAAAGTGGGTGATCTAAATTTCACTATTAAAAATTCACAAAAGATAGTGAAATTCTAGATAAAATCATCTCACAACGGATGATGTATACTTGATAAGGTCGGTTTGGGATATAATGCTCACACCAAACAAAAATCTTATCAAAACTTCTTTGTTAAGGCCTCTAGCTCTATGCAACTACTCATAGTCAATCTTCAAATAAATCTAGAAAATGTATGAAAGATAAAGAAAAAATAATTTGGGTTCCAAAAGAAACATTTTTACCAAAGACTAACCTAAAAGGACTCAAGAAAATTTGGGTACCAAAAGGAGTCACTTGAGTTGTCTGTGTAGGTTTGTTTAAAGTCTTCTTCCAACAATGATAAATGATTCCTTGATAGAGGATGCTTAAGGCACATGACCAGAGACAAAGACCAAATTCACATCACTCATTTCAAAGAATGATGATATGTGAGTTTTGGAGATAACTCAAAAGATAAAATCATAGGCATTAGAAGCATATGTAAAAACTCTTCTCTATCTATTAAATGCAAATCTGAAGGAAAAGAAAGAAAGCAAAAAGGAAGTAAGAAAATGGGAGAAAATAGGAGAAACAGTGATCTGCAGGTGGCTTTGCAGTGAAGTTGTGTATGTATCTATGTGTATATGTTAGGTGCTTTGCGTTGGTTAAAGAGAAAAAAAATCAGAAAGGGAGAGGTTGAGTTAGAGAGGTTGTGAAACACTAGGAGATTCAGAGGCTTGAACCAAAAAGGAGGAAGAAGAAGAAGAGAGAGACTGCACCAAGAAATCTAGAAAATAGGTATGTTAAGCTTAAATCTGGTTTTAATTTTTCACTCATGATTGTTTAGTTTTGAGTATAGGGCCTTGATAAGCATGAAATTAGAAACGTTTAGGAAAAAGAATAAAAAAGAATGGTATAGAAATAAGGTTGAAAAGTGAAGTTATAGGTTTGATGGAATAATTCGGATTTCATGGACTTTGTGCTTAAAACTTTGGTTTAAGTTTAAGACAACGCTACTAAGTGATACAAAAAACATTTAGGACTAAAATGGGGTGAAAATCGTGATCTAGAAGCCACGAAAATGGAAGTTTGGACTCGATCGAAAAGTCGGCCAGAGAAGGTTGACTCACTATTCGTGAGGATTTGATGGATCAAATTAAAAACAAGCTTTAGAAATGAAATCTCCATAAAAAACTAAAGAAAAATGCATTTAAAAGGGAGTGAAACTTGACTGAAAAACTCTCGCCATTGCCGGAGGAGGCGACGAACCCTACCGGGCCTCCACCAGATTATCGAGGGAGACAGTGAACAAGATCCCTTATGCGACGTTGTTTGGAGTTTAGATAGGGTGATACTGCACCGTTTCATGTGGGGATTGTTTTAAATTAAATCTAAGTTGGGCCTATTTGGTTATGGAGGTAGGATGCCTATGCGATATTCCCTGTTGGGACTAAATAGCCTATTCAGGTTTAGGTTGCCTATCCATCGTTTGGCCCATGAAAAAATCAAAAAATAAAAGGGGGTTGCGCCCCTTGCGAATCAAACCATGGACCGGAAGTGTGGATAGTGGCGCATGTAATCCAGAGAGGACAAGGACAATCCCGTGTCAATTTTGGGCCACAATATATATATATATATATATATTATATAATAATAATAATTAATTAATTTAAATATAGCAAAATGGCCTGAAGTCATAAATTAAACAAGTTATTAGTGTATTTTGACTATCTTGGACCTTCTAAGACCAATGGTGAGGTCTGTGTTGTGAGACGAGATCTCAAGAAATAAAAGACCCGTAAAAGTACAAAATGACTGTTTTGGCCCTTTTTAGCCTAGGTGTCCAAATTGAGTTCCACGGAAAGCCTAAACCGACTTTCTTCGACATTCTGGACTCGATGGTAGAGTTTATTTTAGTAAAATAGAAAACTCATGATATAAAAGTATAAAATTTGATGAATAGCATAATTCAAGTAGAAATAGACTGAGTTGTGTTTCATGATTTTAAGAACACCGAAAAGGCAAGGAGAAGGCAAGTCTAGACCTTCCAGTTAGAGACAGTAAAAAGGGAACTGAGCTCTCATCGATCGATTCAGGCTACACGGCGAACGCAACTCCCAAGGGTTGAGAAAAACCCTTCTAAGTATGATATTTTGCTAAGTAAGAAATAGGGTTAAGTATAGGAGTATTTTGTAAAATGATTGAATGATTTACATGTTTAATTGCTGTTAGGAAATCACTTAGAATTTAGTTACTTTGAAAATCTAGATTGGTTGTTTGTGTACTTATGTGTTCTTTGAATTATTTGAGAACTTAGTAGAGTGATAAACATGAACTATGACTACGTATTTAAATTGATTGTATATGGCATATGTTTATGTGAAAGTTGTTTTATGAATCAAAAGTTATTGTTGCCTTAAATATAATGCATTATTTAAAGCATGCTCTATGTGTTTGGTAAAACGCTTCATTGAGATTGCATCATTGCGTGGTGAAATCAAAGCATATTGGCATATGTTTAATCCTTTGAAAACATAGTGTGGGTTGAGCACTTGGTGCTATGCATTATGAGGGTGTAGATCCTGTGGTGAAAAACTCAAAATCGGCCATTGCATTAGTACCTCAGATCCTACGAGAGCGATCCATAAACGAGTGTTGGTACTCAGATCCATCGGGAACGATCCATAAACTGAGACATGGGTGTGGCATAGAGTGCATGGGTGTGTCACGCATATTTTCATTGCATTGTATTATTGGACTGGAAAGCATCTAGATTATAAATATACACTTTGCACATGCCATCGCCTTAACTTTGTTCCTTACATTAGCATTATGTTATACCACCTGTCGAGCTAACCCATTCGTGGGATATCATATTACAGATGACGCTCCTGGTACTTGAGACTTGAGGAAGTCTTGAAGAACAGAGGAGATGTGGACTTCGAAGGATTTTTGGCCCTTGGAAGGCATATTTTGATGTTGTACAAGGGCATAAGCCCTAGACCATATGTGTCTATTTGTATGTCATGAAACAACGGGCGAGGCCCTATAGATTGGTATCAGAATATGAATTGGCTTAGTATTTGAAATCCATGTAATTATCCTTTATTAATTCCCTTTTTGTTATTTTACTCACTCCTCGGGTTTGTAAAAATTCGGGGCGTGATAAAATGATTCAAATACAAATGAACTAATTCAAGATTAACTAGATTTGAATGATAAAAATCTTAAAGAAGAAAAAGAATAAGATCAAATAGAAAATGAAAATGTAATTCAAGATGTTTGATTGGGACCTTCCAAAGATCTAAATTTCGCCAAAGATCACTCTAAAGATCAAATCATAGGTGAATTAACTCAAAGAGTTTCTACTGGAGCATTCTTAAGAAATATGTATAATAATATAGCATTTTTAATCTCAAAATGAACTAAAAAAGTATTCAAGAAGTTGAAAATAATGAGTCTTAAATATTAGTTATGCAATAAAAGCCTAATCAATTTGAAAGAAATGATGAATGGACCTTAGTCCTAAGACCTAAAGACCAAGTGTAATTGAAACCAAATGGGTCTCCAAAAACAAAAAGGATGAAGAATGAAATATAACTAGAACCAAAGCTAGATTAGTACCCCAATGATACAACCAAGAAAATGGCATTGATTATGAAGAAACTTATGCCCCAAGTAGCTAGATTAGAAACAATAAAAATGCTACTTACCTTTATATGCCCAAGAATTTCAAGTTATATCAAATGGATATAAAAATTGCATTCTTAAATGAATTCATATTTGAAAAAGTGTATGTTGAAAAACCTTCCGGATTTGAAAACCAAGAAAATCTAAACCATAAGTATAAATTAACAAAAGCTTTATAATTTTTGAAGAAAGCTCCAATAGCTTGGTATGAAAGACTTAGTGGTTTCCTCAACAAAAATGAATTTACTAAAGAAAAGATAGATACCACATTTTTTGTAAAACCAAAAGGAAAAGAAATTCTCATTGTGCAAATATATGTTCATGATATTATATTTGACTCAACAAATAAAGATCTATGCAAAGATTTTGCCAAATATGTGCAAGATGAATTTGAGATGATGGGATAGTTAAACTTCTTCTTAAGATTACAAATTAAGCAATCAAAAGAAGGAACATTCATTAATCAATCTAAATATGTTAAAGAATTGCTTAAAAGATTTGATATGGAATAAACGAAACGCATAAGTACACTTACGAGTGCTACTACCAAACTAGACAAAAATGAAAAAGAAAAAATGTAGATATTAAGAAATATAAAGGTATAATTAGAAGTCTTTTGTGTTTCACAACAAGTAGACTTGATATAGTGTTTAGTGTATGATAATGAGCAAGATTTCAATCATGTCCAAAAGAATTACACCTAAAAGTTGTAAAAAGAATCTTTAGGTACTTAATAGGAACAACAAATTTAGGACTATTCTACCCTAGAAATACAACTTTTGATCTATTAACTTATTCGAATGTTGATTTTTTCGATTGCAAAGTTAATAAAAAAAAAAAAACATCTAAGACATTCCCATGTGTCATGGTTTAGAAAAAAACAAAATTATGTAGCTCTATCCACAACAGAAGCTAAATATGTATCAATCGGGACTTGTTATGCTTAAATGCTTTAAATGAAGCAACAACTTTAAGACTTTAAGCTTAATTATGATCACTATGAAAATCAAATGTGATAACACTAGTGCCATAAACATAAGTAAAAACTATATACAACACTCTAGAACCAAACATATAGAGATTAGACATTATTTTCTTAGGGGACATGCAAAATGGTGACGTAATCCTAGAGTTTGTTGATACGAAACAATCAAATAGTGGATATATTCACCAAACCACTCCAAGATAAGAGATTTTTCATTATTAAAAGAGAACTTGGAATGATTGATCCAAAAGATTTGAAACAATAAGTGATACAAACCAAAAATGCTCAAATCAGTCAACTATCTTTGAGAACCAATCGACTGATAGTAGAAATGGTCGATCACACTTTCCACTTAATTCAATAATTCAAGTCAAAAATTGAATAATGGTCAAATCAGTCTATTTACCAGTTGATTGATGGTTAAAACCAATTAACTGCATGGATAAACTAGTCGACTTATTAAGAAATAAATGAGAAAACATAGTTACTAGTTGAACTAGTCGACTATCCCAAAAGTAGGGCACAAACTAGTAAACTAACGGTTAGATCTAGTCGGCTAATTTAGTTGAATATATAAAAACAATGACCTACTTTCAAAACATTTCAAAAGAATGCCATTACCAACTCTTTGACTCCTCTCTCTCTCTCTCTCTAATCATTCCAAACTCCTCAAAACTTCCTAAAAAACTTTGAATCTCTCAAAAACGCTCCTAAAACCAAAAAACCATCTTCCAATTCACTTAGGAAAAATCCTAGGGTCAATCCCGATCCCAATGAACGTACCAAGTCGCCTCATGATAGGAAAAAATTCTTTAGCCTAAACATCACCAAGAAATTCGAGGATTATATCAACATCATACTCTCGAATGTGGTAACACCCTCATATTTCTCTTCTTTGAAATGCAATCTATCTATATAAGTTCCCATTTTAAATACCTAGATTGGAAGAAATACCTCTCCACTTCCAACATTCAATACACCAATCTTATCAAAATATTCTACGCCCTATTTTTATATACCTAGGGGTTTAAATTCTTCTTCATGGATCTAAAACACACCCATATCCCTAGATCTTGACACACTTGCCCACACCTTCCAAACCTCAATAGAGGAATTTCAAGAGTTCACTATAAACTCTTAGGTTGTACATGATGGCTTCGATCTACTTGAAGTAGTACAAAAAATATGTGGTGATACCTCCATCACCAAACTATTCAAACCCAAAGCCTCCCAATTCACATTCAAATCTCGTCTTATCCACCATATCATCACCCATGATATCCTCCCTCACGTTAGTGGACGATAATTTCTCTTATATATGGAGATATTCTTCATCTAGTGCGTTTTCAACCACCAAAAGATCGACCTCCCTCATCTCATTCTTCACCGTATGAATGAGTGCATTCAAAAGAAGAAAGGCATCATTCTCTACGACAATCATCTCATAACTTTCTTCAAACACTACCACATTGACCCAGGTAGTGCAACCGACATCTACACTCCTATCCATACAGACTTTTATACCAAATGGACAAGTGCATAGGGTGTAAAGAGACTGAACATAGATGGGTTCCCAAGGATAAGCGTCCACCACCACTGACCCTGTGTCACCCCAAGAGACTCATTCACTACCTCACCCAACCACCTAATACTCCATTCCTTCTCAAGATCCCCTCCCGAACTCCAACAACCTCATCATCAATATATTTCAGGAAATGAAACTTGGCACTCGAAGCCAAATTCGCTCTGTTGAGACCAACTTATCCAAAACCCTCCATGATGTGGGAAAGCGTAACGATGCCATTGAGATTCACATGCACATTCTTTAGATCCGTGCCAACTCTCGATACCAGCATAAAAAGTACAAGTACAGAGAGACAAATATGAAGGTGTTTGGGGTGCATAACATCCACAAACACATCCTTAGCACATGGAGCAAACGACCTCCCCAGCAACCTTAGCTCATTTTGATAATGAGAAAAAGGGGAGAGAAAAACAAGGACAGCTAGTGTAAAGATCTGAAAAATGAGGGTAAATTTTTCGTTTTGCCGAAAGAACACTAGTCAGGCACCGTTTGCCGGTGGGGCACTATGCATACATATTTGGATATAAGTCATATTTAGAGGCATATTTTGAGCACGTCATAGAATAGAAATATTCTTAGAATATCAAAATACACCTCCTGTAAAAATTTTAACTTGTTCAGAGATAGTTTCAAAAATTAGACCAAAAAGGCAGCCTGGGTGACCCGGGTGGATCCGGCCAAACCCGGCCACAAGCGAAAATTTATTTTTTAAAAAATTTTTATTTAAAATAATTTTAAGAACTTTTGTTAAAAAAAATGTCGAATTGAGGAGTTTCGAGACGGGTTGTAGTGTAACGAGGCCCGGATTCATTAAGGGCAAAAGAGTCATTTTGCACCTTTGCCCCTCCACTATAAATACACCCATTAGTGTATTTTTTTCATATTTTAGGCTGAGACTCAGATCAGAAGTCGTTCATGGTGAAAAGGTGAAAAAAAGCCCTAGGTTCTCCAAGCTTCAAGCCACCAAAACACACTCCTAGGCCGGGATTCTTTCAAAGCTTCCTTCTAAGGAAGTTGTTCCTCTCATCAATATCTATATTCTCACCAATCAGTTCAGCTGTACAATGAACAAAACTTCCCCGGTTTGAGAAAAACCATTTAAGATATGATATTTTGCTAAGTAAGGAATAGGACTAAGTTTAGGAGTGATTTACATGTTGATTGAATGATTCATGTGTTTATTTGATGTTAGAAAATCACTTAGGATATAGTTGCTTTGAAAAATTAGAGTTGATAGTTTAGGTACTTTTGTGTACTTGAGTGTTCTTTGGGAATTTGGAAAAGTGATAAACATGAACCATGACTATAAGTGAAATTCATTGTATTCTAGTTTAGGTTCATGTAGACAAAATCTTGTAGTTTGAAAGTTATGATTTATTTAAAGTATTGGTGCTTTATGTATTTTGTAATCTTTGAGAATTTGCCAAAGTGATGAACATGTAACTTGTTTATATGTTTGATTCATTGCATTTTAGCTATGGTTCATGTAGAGAAACTTTTATGGTTTGAGAGTTATGATTTATTCCATGAGTTGGTGGTTTGTGGATTTGTATTTTCTTTGAGAAATTGTTGAAGTAATGAACATGAAACTTGATCATATGTTTAACTCATTGAATTGTGACTTACATTCGTGTAGACAAAGTGTTGTGAATTTGAAGTTATGCTTTACTTTGTGAAAGAGGCATATTTTTAAGTCATGCTCCATGTGTTGATGAAATGTTTCATTGAATTGCATAAGAATGAAATCAAAGCATGTTGGCATAGTGTAAATCCATGGAGACATGGCGTGAGTTAAGCACTTGGTGTTATGCATTATGAGGGTGTAGATCCTGTGGTGAAAAACTCAAAATTGGTCATTGCATTGGTGCCTGCTTACCCAACGAGAGCGATCCGTAAACCGAGACATGGTGGCATAGAGTTGACATGGGTGTGGCATAGAGTTGACATGAGTGTGGCATAGAATTTGCATGGGTGTGTCACGCATATTGCCATTGCATTGTATTATTGAATTGGAAGGCATGTAGATATAAATGTACACTTGCACATGCCACGCCTTACTTTTGTTCCTTGCATTAGCATTGTGTCATACCAGTAGTTGAGCTGACCCATTCGTGGGATATCATATTTCAGATGAGGCCTCGAGTGCTTGAGACTTGTTTAAGTCTAGAAGAAAGGAAGAAAATGGACCATGAAACATATTTGGCCCTTGGGGCATGTTTTTGTATGTATGGGTATAAGCCCAATTAACTTGTGTTTAAACTTGGAAAATAGTAAACTATGGGCCTTGGGCCATTTTACAATGTAAGGATCTATAATCCAAATGATTGATGGGATGTCTTTAATTAAGATGTATTACATGGATGTGTTGAAATTAGTAGATGTATGTTTTACTTACATGAATTGTGGCCATTGAGTGAGGATGGGAATGTGTGAATCAAATTATGAAATATATCACGTATATTAGGTGGGAAAAAGACTTAGAAAATAAATGAGGTTATGTCAAAATTTTGGGAGAATTAAAAAATTGGTTAAGTGTGTAAAACACCTTGAAATTAGGTGAGAAAAGTGCTCAAAATGGAGGGTTAGAAACCTTGGGGAAATGGCTTAAAAATGGAAGAGAAGTGGCTTGAAAAACTTGGGAAAAAATTTAGAAATAGGAAAAATTAGGTTGCAGCCATGAACAGTAAACTTGAAAAAAAGCAAATTTTAGCTTGCAGTCGCTATAGTGCCCTGACTGACATGCCCCAGCCCAGCCCCGCGCGCGCTGCCTGCGCGTGTGCCTCGCCTCCACCTGCCCTACCCTAGCCTGTGCACACGGGCCCTGCGCGCCTACTGCCTTGTCGCGACAGCCCTGCTGTCCTGCCCCATTGGCCAGCCACCTGACAGCCCCTTGACACCCCCTTTTGAACCATGTGTTAGTACATATTTCAAGGCCATTTCAAGACCATTTAACTACATGCTTGACCTTACTTTTTGGGGCCACTTTGGCCATTACATAGAGCCATGTTGGGCATTTTTTTGGGACACTTTCTAGCTATGTTTCATAGCCATGTTTGGCCACTCACTAAGACCATTTTAGGCAAAATATTTGACTTGCTCTTGGACTATGCCTTGGGGCATTTTGGAGCTCAATTGAGGTCATTACCTCAAGACATTTTTGAAGTGTTTTGAGACTATTTCAGAACCATTTTTGAATATGACTTGAACTATCTTAAATGTTAATTGAGAAAGGGACTTGAACAACATTCGGGGACCATTTTGGGTTGAGTTCAATGATAAGTCTTCACTTATAATTTTGGAAAAATATGAGGGAATAAATGCCTAATTAATTAAATACAACTTAATGACTTTTTATTTACCTTTTCATTAAATTTCACTCACTCTCCCGGGTTTGTGAAATTCGGGGCGTGACAGCTAGGGCTTCAAAGTCTAGGATTTAAGCTTTCAGTATTTTTTTGTTTTGTTGCTTTGAATGTAAAATTTTGAATTGAACATTTCAGTGTATTTGATCTTTTATAAATTCCAGTTCTTATCTCGAATATGTAATAGCTCAATTTCAAATAAATAGAAATTCACTTTTTTGTTATATCTTTCTTTGTGTATTGTGTAATATCTGAACTAATTTGACATAACTTAAAATACACAAAATGTTTGTGATTGTGATATAACTCTTTAATCCCTAACTTGCAATAATTACATGTTAATAAAGGGAGAATAAATAATACATGCCTAATTTTCTAAAAATTTACTTTAAGGCATGAATTCAAATTTATATGTTGACAAGGGGAGCATTACATATAAATTCAATATTCTCTATCAATGTCTTTCAATATTTTACTCTTTGTATTCAAAGCATCAATGTTTTGTAATCATCAATAAATAAAGGATTTTTAACCAATGGCATGATGATAATAAGGCATTGACTATGATGACTAATATTTAATCCAGTGATAATGCAAATAGGTCAATATAGGTAAAAGAGAATAGTTGACCAAGGAATGTCAAAGTCCATCAAATGGAGGAATCCACTCAAAGTACAAGCTTCAAAATCTAAACTAGCTAATTCACTCAAAATCAACCAAGTAAATAGACACACTCAAATCCCAAGGAATCAAGACAATTCATGAGAAAACTTCATTTTTCTTTATTATTGGTTTTTGAGTAAATTAGGTTTAGATTGATCATAAACCTAAGCTCTAATTATTTAAATGATCAACTAGAATCAATCATAAAATAATTTTTCAAAACACTACATTGATACACTTTAGGATTTGAAAGATCAAGTTGTTTTTTCAAAAAAAAAAAAAAACACTCGTGAAAATAGGCAAATAATCTTAAACTTCCAAAATCAATCAACCATTTCAAGAATCAATCGATTAATTCTTATGCTTAATTTTCACATTGTCTAAACTAGTCGTCTATCCTTATGAACCATCCAACTAGCTGACAATTGTGTATACAGTTTGAACTTACTGTCCAAACCAGTCGACCACTTTGAATAACAAGTCGACTGATTCTCAAAAGAAAAAATAGTGTACTAAAAAACCAGTCAACTAATTGTTTTGAACAAAATGATCGTTAAGCCTCTAAAAAAATTAGTTGAGTTTATCAGTCAACTAGATCATGATCCAATCAACTGATTGATGAAACCAGTTAACTGATTTTGTCAATCTGGAAATTAAAATTTAATTTTAAACAAATCAAAAATGGAAAAACTGACTATATTTTTGAATCTAATGGATATATCTTTCAAAAGCCTATTAATATAGTTACATGCTTTAACTTCTATATTTCTCATCTTGACTTTAAATCTCAATTATTACAAAACCTAAATCTGAAAGTTTTACTCATCTTAAATACTCAAAGCTTACACTTGATTAATCTTTAATGAATGAGTATTCAATGTACCAATCAACTCTTAAAGAGAATATCTATTGGTAACAATTTTATATCTTCACATTGCAGTGAGCTTTGTGGGCAAGTGTTATCCCTATGAGACAAAAGGGGATATTTTATTGGAAAAAGAGTCAAGAGCTCTTGTTGTAAAGGTTTGACCTCTACCAGTAAAGGAGATCAAGATATATAATGGAAAAACTCAAATGGTGATGCTTGAGTCGAGGAAGTAGAAAGTTTTTCGAACCTCCTTAAAACTATTTTGTTTATTATTTCTCTCTACTCTTTTACATACTTTGCATTTATCTTGCATTCACATTTAAAGTTTAAAAAGTTGTCAATATTTACAAAATATCTTATTCATCCCTCCCCCTCTAGGGTATATATATCTGGGCAACAACATATGTAACAGTTGAATTAATAAATCATTAATAATTATTTAAAGCTATTTAAAAGGCAATTAAGGGGCCATCTTAGCCTTTTTTTTATATTCTAGACTCCATGGTAAAATTGATTTTAGCAAATGAGATACCAAAAAATGCGATACGTGAATTGTGATAATTATAATTATGCCCGTAATAGTTAAATAAACCACCAGATGAACCTAAAAAATAGAAAAGAACATACCTTAAGATTTTCAAAGCTTCTGAGCCTAGAAATGAAGTCCACTTAGACTAAAGAAATTAAGAAAGCAATAATTTGAAAAAAAAATCATATTCTGATTAAGTTTGAAAATGTTATTTGATCTATGTTATAGGTTCACTGGTGGGATAAAGAGACAATTGACTATGGGGACCAGTGAATAAGGAAATAGATAGGAACTAAGGACCGTAGTTGAGTAATATTGTATCCTGAATTGGTACTCTTTTGTATTCAAATGCTTTAATAAATGCAACTACTTCATAAATACAAGTGTTATCCTACTTTAAGCATATACATATATGTTTGAAAATCAGTTTTGAATAATTGTTTTAAATCCATGGATAACTGTTTTATCTGCAACTGAGTAAATATTGTCATGTAAATGTCTTTGGACGACATTGTACCCACCGCGGGAGGTTTCGGTGGATGAACGGCTCTGGGTAGGCCAGAGATCTCTCTTGTGTCATTATATGTGACTAGGCCATTAGTTGACCTCCTACTTAGAATTTGGGTCAGCATGGGTTCTCATGTTGTGTGTGTTCATTAAGATGGGTATGACTCGGATAAGAAATGAAAAGTGATTTCGTTGCTCCTGGAAAGTGAAAAGCTTTTGAGAAGCAATGAATTATACTACTAAAATGTGATTTGAATAGAAACTCCTACGAAATGATTCTCAAAAAGTTACAAATTTTACTACTGTATATTGTTCTTCTTGTAAAAACTCATAACAGAGCACCTATGTTACTCATTGAGGTAAGTGTGAAGCTCATTCCAGAATTATTAATTTTTTTCAGGTATACTAAGGAAAGGAAATCTAGGGAAAGCCTCTAGAGAGCTACACAACAAGGAAGATTTAGACAAGTTAGGAATTTGATTGGCGATAATGGTTCTATCAAGGAATTGTTGTTGTACAACATTGATCGGATGAAATGCATATGCTATATTGTAAACCTGAAATAGAGTGAAGCTTCCAAATATTGTATAGTGAAATTGTGAAAACTTTTGCTGATGTTTATTTTTGCTAGTGTTCACTGTGGGAATAGGACTGCATTTCATTCAATATTTCTAAAGGCCTTTCTAGTTGTGTTCCGTATTTCACATAGGGTGGGATACACGATGTGACAAAGAATGTAATTTATTAATTTCAACTTTTACAATTATGAGAGCCTATTTATATGTATATAGGTAAATATCTATATGAAAAGTGAGTAGATGAGGAAATATACATGGTAAAAGAATATGTAAGGAACCAGGTAAGAAAATATTTAAGAAATCAAAGGTAAAGGAATATTGTGGGAAATATTTAGGAATACACATTAACATTGGGGTAAATTACATTAACCTGTCTTGAAATTTCTAAAAATTATAAAGATCTCTCCTGATATTTCTAAAATGACACTATATCTCCTACTTTTACTGCAAAGACCTTCTCTCTAACCTTAATTTTTTTCAAAATGACAAAAGTACCAATTTTATTTTTATTTTTTGCAATTTTTTTTAATTTTGACCATTTTTTCTAACTAACTTTTTTTTTTAAAAGTATTTTTCATTTTATATAAAAATAAATAAATTTAAGATATATAACTTATATTTTTTTAGTCAAAATAGATTTTAAGTGAAAAAAAAAAAGTTAAAAATAATTGGTCAAAATTTAAAAAAAAAAAACATGAAAGGAGTACTATTGTCATTTAAAAAAAAAAGATTAAAAGAAAGGTCTTTATAATTTGTTAGTAAAAATAAGAAATATGAATATTTATAATTGTCATGAATTTTAGAAGAGGTGAGTATGACTTACCTTTAACATTGTTATTGAAAACATGTAGTAGTGTTACTGTGAAAGTGATTTCTATTTTATAAAAACAAACAAAAGATAAATAAAGAAAAGAAAAAAGAAGGTGTCTTCCTATTAATGATGGAGACATAGAAAGACATGAGAATATATACGTACTCGTGTGTGTGGATCTTGAGATTTCACGCGGAGAATTCCAGGAGAATATTTTGTATCATGCAAAGCCAAAAGCATAAATGAAAGAAAAAGAAAAAAGTGGCAGCTTTTGATCACTTGTATCAACATCAAGACTGGGTCTTGAGGAATAAGTTAATGTCCAAATCTGTGTTTCATTTGCGCGGTGTTTGGGATATAGATTCTGCTTTTTTCTTGTTTACCGCTTCTCATCCGCGTAAAGGTTTTTAAGTCCTGTCCTCATCATGCTGGGTCTTTGGGGTTACTCCTGTCTTCATGCTACTATCATTGCTTGACTCAAAGCTTTCTCACTTTTCTTGACTTCCACTCGACCAAACTCAGTTTGTACAAAAATATGTTGGAGGAAATTTGGTTTTATATTTTTTTTTTAAATTAAATATTTTTTTTTTGATGTGTATTTTGATAAATAAAGTTAATATAAAAAAATAATTAAAATTTGAGTAAAAAATCAAAGATGTTTTTCAGAACAATTTTTATAAATGCAATTACAAAATTAATAGTGCAAAAGCTACTCAAAGGGATTCTGAGACCATATTGATCTATAATCCCATAAATGTATACATATAGGTATTAATTAATCTTGGTGGAAATTTTATATAAATGTGAACAGGTTCAATTATTTAATTTTAAATTATTTTAGTTAATTTGCATCAAGAAAAGTTATGAATATACCCATTACATATAACATAACTTACAAGAAATGCCATCAAGCATATATAGTGGGATTATGTCAATAAGCAATTGCACCCATGTGAGGCTCATCTTCAAGCAAAAACTTAAAAGAGTTTTGAATCTTGAATATTATATCTTTCAATTAATTTCATATCTTTTAAGTGAACTCTTTCTAATGGAATTATGTATTGCCATGGATGCAAACATAAGTTATGTATTTTCTAATCATCGCACATGCAACTCATAGAACACAATTCGACACAAAAATTACAGTCCACTCATTGGAAAAATAATAATTTTTTAACTAGTTCACAATAAAAAGAATATAAGATCGAAGAAGCATCACATGCTCAATCAACACAAAGAGGTTTGATTTCCAATTCACAAAACAGAATCTAAAAAATAAGAATCTTTCAATATTTGAATGAAAAAATCACAGAATAGTCCATTTGACAATAAGAATCATATAAAAACTATCACATGCTCAATCAAATCAAATAGAGTTCATTTCCAACTCACAAACCACAATCCAATATATATATATATATATATATATATATATATATATATATATATATATATTCCACTATTTGAACATAAAGCATTCAATTTTCAGTGTCCATGAAAATCCATTTAAGAAACAACACAAGAAAAAAAGAAAAACCCCAAAAGTGCATTGGAATAACAAGAAAAATTCAGCTGCCAATGTCCTTGAGAAATAGTGATTATAGTATTGAAAAAAAAAATTAAAGGTCAATGATCTCACACGTTTCCTGAGTTTTTGAGACTTAATTTTCATATGTTAATTAGGTTCATAATATTTGGTATCAGAGTAAGCATTATGTTATGAATTCAATCTAAAGAGTAAATTAAAATGTCTTAATTAATGAGTTCAATCTAAAGAGTAAATTAAAATGTCTTGATATTTTGTATTATAAGCATAGTCCAAAGTCATTGAATACTAGAATTATTAAATTCAAAATTTAATTTTTCACTTTTACTTATTTATCTTTTTCCTCCGCTAAATGCCCTTTAAATCAGCTAATGTATTTGAATAGTTACAAGTTTTAGCTTATAAATTGCACCAAATAGCACCTTTGTCACCATATATGTGTTGAAGTCATTAATTATAATGCTGTGAAATTAGTAACACAACATTTAAATCTCATGTTAAAATTATCAGGATACGAATGTAAAAAATATGAATTTACTATTTTATCTTTAAGAATAATTACATTGACCTACTCTTCTAATATATGATAATTACAGGGACTTTTCCTATGATCTTCGTAAATAAGGAAGATCAATGTAATATATAAGGATATTTTAGTCATATAAAAAAATTAATTGAAACCCTAAAACCGTTTTGGCGTATTTGTATATTGCTAACATAACAACTGAAAAGGTTAGTGTAATTTCATAAAATAATATAGGAAAAGTTTATGTAACTATCAGATAATTCATAAGAGATTATTATAATTATCCCTAATATATAATATCATTATAAATAAAAAAAATTACACATATCAACAAATTCTTGTAAATTTTCATAAGTATATCCAAACTCGTATATAAGAATATATATATATATATATGGTCCTCAATTGTGAGGTTGGGGTAGTTTACAATGTAAAAGAGTTTGTATTTAATTCTCCACCAACCTTACGGAGGTAGCCTTATTGCATTAAAATATGTCACGTTTTGAATTTATTTATAATTTGCTTTCTTCTTGCTTGCTTATATTGTGTGATGGTCAACTACATTAATTTGCTACATTTGGTGGATTACAAATAAATGATTTCTTCATGAAATTTTACTGGACATTTAAAAGAAAAATTATTAAAACTTCTTTATAATTAGATGATGAATGATTTATTTCAAAAATTGATGGGAGATATTTTTTTACATTGACAAAGATTATGATGCAGATATCGTTTTCAATAATGCTAGACTTACTTAAAAACTCTACCAAAATTGTTTACCTTCATGAGTTGGCAGTACTGTATTAGGCTGAATATCATATCATGATGTAACATCATGTAATATCTAACCAATACAACACTGTCAACTTATAAAAGTAAACAATTTTAGTAAAATATGAAGATAAGATTAACATTACTCTGTAGTTTTTTATCAAAAGGCTATTTACATCAACATAATAATTGAGTAATTGAAATCTTTTAAATTTAGCATCATAATTTTTTCAAATGAATAAATCTCAAATCTATTATATAAATATTTAAAACTTCTCTAATTATATTGAAATATCCCAAAATTTAAGAATTATTTATGTATTCTTTTATAAATTCCCAAGTTATATATTCTAAATACTTACATAATGGGAACTCTTTTTTTTTTTATCTTTTTAGTATACATCACATTTTAATCAAAAAGTTTACTTAATTTTTTCAAATTACTAATTTATTTCAGTGCTAAATTAAAAAGAAGTCATTTACTATTTTAGTGAATTCTTTTTAAATAAATAATAAAAAAAAAAAACCATGTAGTCTGTAGGCTTTGGAGCTGCAGTGAGGATTGCAAAGCCATTTTCAATAGTAGGGACCTTCATCCTTGCACGTGGTTTGAAAAGTAGTGTCCACAGTCGAAACCAATCAACTTGCATGCCGCGTTTCCCCCTCAAGACCACCTACCTGACAGGGTGTCAATTATGTCTTGTAGCGCGGACAAAATATGATTGTTTAATTATAAAAATTAAATTGATGATGACAGCGTTAATTAATCATATTAAAATTTTTAATTTTAATACAACACATTTATTATATATATAATACGACGTGATTTGTTTAACTTATTTAATAAATAAATCGCGTTAAAATTGATACAATTAACACATATAACTTATTTAACACGTATAACTTATTTGATAAATATATTTGTTGAGTTTTTTTTTTCTTTTAATATATTTTTTTTATATTTTCATTAAATTAAAATATAGATTTAATATTAAAAAAGATTAATACTTATAATATTAAATAATATTAAGTTCTCTCTATATTTATAAAAAAAATTAATTATTACATATACTAATACTTATAATACAAAAAATTTTTAATTATTCGTGTTAATTGTGTCAACCTGCATATCAATCCTAACCCAACTTATTTAATAATCGTGTCAACTCATTTATTATTCAAACTCATTTAAACTCAACCCAAACCACTAACTCTGTGTCGATTTCAAATCGTATTATCATGTCATATCATACATTAATATCCGTGCAACTACATAAATCATACCCAATAAATACTCACTTATATATATATATATATATGTATATGTGTGTGTGCGTGACTATATATTAGAGTTTGGAGAGATTCTATGACGCAATTTTTAAAGCACCCCATGATACTACGTCAATATAATACAAATGAAATGCAGATATGTAGCATTACCTATAGGGTCGACCAAAAACTTAAGGCAAACATAATTATTTTTTTAATTTAAGTGAAATCTTTAAAATTACATTTATTCTAACAATTTAAACTAGACATAAAAGTGATTTAACATAATATCACCAAAAAATATATATATATAAAACTTTTGGGTTTAAATCTCACAAGTATTTTAATTATTTAAACTAATGTTACTCAATATTTATGTTATAATTTATGAGGCTTTTATTCTTAGTTGATTCCAATGAGTGATTGCCCTAAAGGGAAGAAATGAATTAGAGGCTAAAAATAAATAAATGATGTATTTTTCGTCCCTAATTTTTTACTAACATTTGCAGTATAATCAGACTTATCCATAATCAATTTTTTTTCCCATCTCATTTTAAAAAAATATATATTTTTAATAAAAAATGATTATGCATGTACATGTATTGACCCTCTTATAATTAATATGTAATAAGTTAATAATATCTAATAATTAATAATTTTTTAAGGAACCAACTTGGTTCCACGGTAGATAATTAATAATTGTATTACCTAATAATTAATATTATTTTTAGAAAAAACTCTTTATAATATTAATTATTACAGAAATAAAATGATTATATATGTAATCATATATATATATATATATATATATATCTCATTTAGGACATATCTCAGTAATAATATTTATTAATTTTACACAATTATAGTCAAAAGTATTGTAAATAAGAAAAATTATAATATCAGAAAATAAAATTTTTTTTATTTAAAATGGACATTAAGAATTTCTTATGCCATAAATTGAGTATTATATGTATTTTTTTTTATGAAAAATTAGAACATTATTGAAAAATTACATATAAGGTATTCTTTTCTACTGAAAATCATTTACATGTAAGAAATAATTATTAGTTAATGAAAGTAAGCAAAACTTAATAATTACTAATTCTAATAATTAATATTTTTTTAATCTATCACGTCTATTAATCATATGAGGGTCAACTGTAATATAATCATTTTTTTATGTCTACTATTATTTTTTTATAGAGTTGATTAGTCTTATTTCCTTTAAAAGTATGACAATTATTTTAAGGTCTACACTTTTCTCAATTGTAGGGTGAAGCACACAGTTATTTCTAATTTTTAGCTTAAATAATACCCAATGACACATATACATTCATAACAAAACAAAAAAAAACCCAAATCATCCGGATTGCCACCGCTCATCATTTTGGAGAGGTGTTCTTTTCCGTCAATCGGTCACCACAATCATAGATCCATAGCAATGGGATCATTTCTAATTTTGCACTTTCATCGCCGTCGCTCCCTCTCTCCACCTATCATTGACCAGGCATCATCGTGGCATCTTCATCGATCATCACACACCATCACGCAATCATCACCAATGTGAAAACAAGGCCCATCATCTTCATCACATAGATTTTGTCAACACTGATCAACCTATAAGCCACCACCATCATAAACGACAATTTCGATCACCAAGAACAGAACCATATACACAACGAATTCACCGTCGGCATCCTTTGCACAATTGATCATCATTGCAGTCCACTAGATCAGCTTCGTAACAGACCTCAACCATCAGCGTCGAGCAATCGAGCCCCGCGTCGTCGGCGTTGCTTAGCTGTAATCACCATTACCACAATCACTCTACCTAGTAAACATCAACACTATCGGAATAGCCTCACTGTCGACTAGCTTTAGTCGTGTCTCCATTGTCGACTCCATGTGGTCACTGTAGTGAGCTTCTTGGGGCCAAGATTTTGAAGCCCTAGGGTGTGTCGTGGAAAAGAAATTGAAATAAAAAGAGACTACGTGACTCATCTCTTAAGTGAATTATTCGCACAAGAGAATCAAAGTTTTGGCTAATCAGAAGAGCCTGATAAGTCTCCGAAGAAAATGAGTGTGGTGATGGCCAATGTCTACTTGTTCTACAAATACTCTATTTTATTTTATTTTATTTTTTAACAAATTTTACTAATCTTAAAAGATTCTTTTGACATCCAAAATCCAAATAATAAAACTGGTAATAACTAAGAAATTCATAGCGAAATTAAACATTCATTATATTTTTAAAAACTGTAAAATTTTACAGTTTCTCTTTACGTGATAGTAAAATTTTACAATTTATCTCTTTCAATGACAGTATAATTCTACAATTTTGACTCTTTTAGTCATAGTAAAACTTTACAATTCCAAGGAGCATTTCCTTTATAAAATTTCATATATAATATAGATCTTATTTAATAAATCTCAATTTCTAGAGTCTAAATATATAAATTGATTCATAAATTAAAAGTTATTAAATTTTAAAGTTTCATAAAGCTTTTTTTTTTTTGGAATTGTTCTTCCTTTTACAGGATTATTTTTGTTAGACTAATACATTGAGAGGTATTTTACTAACAAAAAGAATTGAGGGATCTCTAACTAATTTTGTTTACATTTGAATTTGTGAATAATTTTATTATTTTTCTTAAACCTTTGATTAAATCACCATTTTTTATAAGGAGTTTATCTCTTAGAAAGGAAATTACCCAATTACTCTTATTTAATTTTTATTTTAAAGTTTTTTCTTATTAAATATAAGAATAAATTCATTATATAAATTTGGAATGGCTTATCCAAAAAGTAGTGTCAATGTTTCATTTTCCAGTTGAAAAATCAAACCACTTTACTTTGAAGATTGAGATATCAAGATCATCTGTCACAGCTCCCTCAATTGGAGGACGTTGCATTTTGACCCCACAATAATTGAGCCAAACCTAGCCACGAGGCATTAGACGTTGACCCAAGATTGCATTGATGATCAAATGAGTTGATTATGAGGGTGCAGAGAAGCATGCCTGGACTGGCAACACAGGGAAGTAGAGTAACGCTGACTGGTTCAAAAAAAGATTATCATTGGATCTATTAAATATAAACAAAAAATTATTGGACAGAAATCAGTGTTAAAGCAGTGTTTCTTAACACAACCGCGTGGAAGTTTCCAACCAATCCCGGACTTCCAAAATTTCTCCATTCACTCGGCAATTATTCTCTCTCTCCTCTCTTTCTCTCTCTAAAGCACTCACATATACATACAGATAGATTTCCGCTAGCTCTATAAATATAGATACCAAATCAAACCAGAAGAATAACAAATCACAACACCACACATATACCATTACCTCTTTAATATATATATATATAGAGAGAGAGAGAGAGATATATATATATATATATATATATATATAATAGGAAAAGAGCTCGAACAAGAACAATGGAAGAGCATCCACCAGGCTTTCGCTTCTACCCAACTGAAGAAGAGCTAATTTCTTTCTATCTGCACAACAAGCTGGAAGGGAAGATACAGGAGATGAACCTTGTCATCCCCGTGGTCGACATTTATGAGCTAGAACCCTGGCAGCTTCCAGGTTTGAATCTCTCTCAATCTTCATTCTCTCATTTTTCAACTTTTCTTTCCTTGTAACTTCAATGGCTGTTCGAAAATGGTTATAGTTTGAGTTCAATGCTATAGAAACTAAGGCTCTTTGCTTCTTCTTTTTTGATTTGTTGCAGAGCTTTCAGGAGAGTTGTGCCATGGAGACCCTGAGCAATGGTTTTTCTTTACGCCAAGGCAAGAGAGGGAAGCCCGCGGAGGGAGACCCAACAGGACCACAGCTTCTGGGTACTGGAAGGCCACTGGCTCGCCTGGTTATGTTTACTCATCCAATAATCGAGTGATTGGAGTGAAGAAAACAATGGTGTTTTACAAAGGGAAAGCTCCAACTGGGAGAAAAACCAAATGGAAGATGAATGAGTATAGAGCCATTGAAGAAGAAACTGCTACTCCTTCTGGTTTTGCTATTCCAAAGGTGCATAGCTACGTATATACATACATGTGTGTGTGTGTGTGTGTGTTTTTATGGCTTCTAAGGAATTAATCACTTCTTTATATGCAGTTAAGGCATGAACTAAGTTTGTGCAGAGTGTACGTGGTATCGGGAAGCTTTCGAGCATTTGATCGACGACCATTAGTAGCAGAGACAAGAGAAACAATAACCCAGCAAGGTCATGGACATGGACATGGAGC
Organism: Nyssa sinensis; assembly: GCA_008638375.1. Lineage (NCBI taxonomy): Eukaryota > Viridiplantae > Streptophyta > Magnoliopsida > Cornales > Nyssaceae > Nyssa > Nyssa sinensis. The sequence continues at coordinate 30,568,506 of CM018031.1, forward strand.
TATCTCATCTTCTGAAAACACTCCATTGATAGAGAAAACAAGCTCACCTGAAAGTTCATATTCAGGAGAGGAGCCTGTTGAACTCCCAGGGACAAATTGGGAGACGGTTAATGGTCTAGATCCACTATGGGAATGGGAACAATTAAATTGGCTGTAATTAGAAACTTGTATGAGATTGCAACTCAAGCAATGGGAAAAATTCAATTGGAAACTTTTATCAAATTGCAACTCAGAGAAATGGATGTCACACTGTCTAACTTTGGGAAACAGACATGAGGAGAGTTCAACTACAAAACTCAACCGAGCTGACAAAATCTTATCGTAATTATTTAAGATCGTGAGGCCAGATAAGTGGGATGAAGAATTCTTTTCTAATCAAATTGCTAAGAGATAGATTCCAATGTTATCTCAATATGGTTTCTAAATTTGACCTTAACTCAAATTTGTTTCCCTCTGCAAATAAGATTTTATCAATTGTTGTAGGAATTTGCAATTGTAATTGGATTTCTTTATTCTGATAGAATTAGAATTTTCAAAATCTATATTTAGAGCTTTATTCTCCATTGGTGACACTTTGATTTTCTTGTATTAATAATTTTATATTTTTTAAGAAATTGTTCTTTTGCCTGGACGGTGTTGGATCGGTTAAATGAATCTTATCTAATCATTTTATTTTATTCAAGACCATTTCTTTACTTAGACCGCACATTATAATATCTTTATAAAATAAAACAAATTCTTGCTAATTTACCTCAAAATTCTTGAAAAGACAAAGCGAATTGGTAAACTAACTAGACACAATCTAATTTTTTTTTTTTTTTAATAGTTCATACTGTGTAACTTATTACAAATTCATATGTAATTTTTTTAAGGTACTTAGTTGACTTATGAGTTCGATTAGTTGAGTCGGACTAGAAATCAATTTCCTTAATTATTTTATATAAGTGCTTTCTGTGGTGGGGAAAAGACAATATTGAGTAACACAAAATGTAACTTTTCAAAATATATACAATTGGTTTCTTTTTGTTGAGAAATTGAAACAGAGGAACACAAGTGCTTGAGAGATATGAAATGGCATGGCAATTAAGTAGTGGCTCCCTGACTTTAGTCAATTGCATCACATTTCCTCACTTCTCATTGAACCCATTTCCTAAAATAAATCAACTAAACTTGGAAGTCATTAATTAAATGGACTATAAAGTCAAGTAAAATAATTAAGAATCTATGTTAACAAAAAATTGGGTTGAGAAACAGAGCACATTAGGCATAGTAGAAATGACAACTATTAAGCTATACAAAGTTTTGACTTGTTCAGACATAGAATAGTTGGTTTTCTGTGATAGACTTATCTAAATTCTGTCAATCAAAATATGTCAATAACTCATATCAAACTATTTAGCCAAACAATCCCCAAATCAAATTAGTAGAACACAATTCCAGTATCTGACTTTTACCATTGTTTGCTTGGGTCAGGAGGGTTTACTCTCGCAAAAATTTTTATCAAATCCACGCGACTTTGGTTTGATTGCTTGGGTCAGGAGGGTTTACTCTTAACAAAAATTTTTATCAAACCTACGTGGTTTTCGTTTGATTTAATTTTACTCATGTGCTTTTTCAATTATTTTTCAAATTCATGTAGTTTTTTAAATTACATTGTTAGATTTGGTAGAATAACATAAAAGATACCAGAGAGAGAAGAGAAAACTCAAAGAATTACGTTATATTAGATTGAATTCACATGTTGAAACTAAACAAGAGAGCTCCTTATATAGGAGGGTTACGAGGTTAAACATGAAAAGTATAAATAAAGGAAATAAACCATAAAGTTCTAATCCTACTAAAATTACACAATACTAAATATGTAATTCTAACACAATACTATATATGTAATCCTAATATACTTCTAACACCCTTTCTCAAACTCAAGGTGGGAGGTAAACCAACTTGAGTTTCCAAACAAAATCTGGATGTAGACTGATTGAGTTGGTGGGAGGTAGACCAACATGATTTAACTCAATATATTGACTTTTGATCTTTTACCAACGATAACTGTATCAGTTATTACAATCATGTAATAGAACATCCATAATAATTTTTGATGGTTTGTTCATTTTAATAAAAACTCTCATTTATTTGTGCTTTAATAAATCATTATGGGTTCTATACATGGGTTTGTTTAATATAAGATGTAGCCCATGATTTAAACTTTTATGGAGGGCATTACATGAGTGTATAAGTAAATTTTTTAACCTTTTAATGGTCATATTTTCTTAGCGTATTAATTGGGGCTTCTTTGAGGCCCAATGGAGGCATAAAACAGTCATTTTATTTCATCATCTGATGTGGTGTTACTATCTTTCACAAACTCTAACACTTTCCTCATCTATGAAAAATTGTTTTATTGAAAATCCTAAAAGTTTATGAGATTTGTCACAAAAAAAAGTCACATTATTTCAGATGACGAGGTAAAGTGATTGTTCAACCGGGTAATTATTAAGAGTCTACTATATAATTTTTGTCCCACCATTCTATTTTATTTAAGAGTATTTTTTTCAATTAAACCACACACTATCGTATCATTATAAATTAAAATAAATTATTGTTAGTTTTGGAGGTATAACAAGCAAGAATTTCTTTTATTTTATTTATTTATTTTATAAGTTCTTTTGAGGTGGGGAAAAGATCCTGTGGAGTAACAACAAAAAAAAAAAAAAAAAGCAAAATTTGAAATTATATACCATTGGTTTCTTTTTGTTGAGAAATTGAAACAGAGAAATATGAGTGCCTGATAGAGATGAAATGACATGCCAAGTAGTGGCTTCCTGACTTTAGTCAACTCCATCCCCTTGTCTCACTTCTCATTGAACCCATTTCCTAAAATTAAACAGCTAAACTTGGAAGTCAAGAAGTAAATGGACTATAAAGTCAATTAAAATAATTAAGAATTTATGTCCAAAAAGAAAATTGGGTTGAGAAACATAACCACATTAGGCAGAGTAGAAATGATAACTAAATTAAGCTATATATACAAAGTTTTGACTTGTTCAGACATAGAATTGTTGGTTTTCTGTCAATTAAAATATGTCAAAACTCATATCAAACTCTTTGCCCAAATCAAATTACTACAACACAATTCTAATATCTGACTTTTGCCATTGGACTAACATACTCGTTGAATTCTTCTTCCCTCTCTGAGGCATCCACTAAGACAGCTGACATAATATTCAGAATAAGTCACATAAAACTGAGACTAGAATCAGAACAGAGCCACTTTGTTGCACCCTTTTTAACATATTTTTTTGACTGCATAAGAGGCTATAAGATAATTTTAAAAGACTGATAGGTTTATTTCTATAAATTTACAATTAAATCTCATTTTCCATTGTATATTTGTGTACAACTTCAATCTACACTTTTGATCTTTTACAACTCATAACTCTGTGTCAGTTATTATCAGCATGCAAATTGTCCAATCCTCAGGTGGTGGTGGTGGTGGTGGAGGAACTAGTTCGTTATCAGGAGGTGGTGGTGGTAGAATCCAATCCTCAGCTGGAAGCGGTGGAACCCCAAGCCCTTCATCCAGCTCTAAGGATTGATGTTCTGCAGGTGGATTTGACTAAAAATACTGCTCTGGTGGAGCACAATATTTGGCATCCAATGTCATAGAAATGCTTCTTGGGTTCTTATTCTAAAGTTTATTTTGTTTTATATAGATTTGATCAGATTATTCTAAGTTCAACTACTTAAATATAGAATTTTACTTGCTACACAGCTAGGAACAAATCAATCATGGATGCACTTTTCAATTTCATATTTGACTTTTACCTAGCATATCAATTGACAACTAAACAATCCTAAATTACTCCAATTACCCATTAATACCATTAATTGTCCATGAAGCAAATTAAATTTCGAAATAATTAAATTTCACTATTTTATCTCAAGAAGTGATTTGATCTAATGCTTTTCAACAATTAATTTTTCACGAAACAAATTATTATTTTTTTTTATTTTATAGTAAAAGAGAAATAATGGTTCAGCATTCATGAGACCAACATGTCAGAATTAATCTTTAAATTCAAATAAGTGAAATTTCTTTGTTTCCCACCGAAACAATTCAATTTCATTATTTCATTGAAACAAATTTCAATACTTTATAACATTTTATATGTAATATGAATCTTATTTGATAGATCTCGATTTTAAGAGTCCAAATATATAAATTTTATTCAAAATAAATTTATAATTTATAAATTATTAAATTTTGAAAAAAGAAAATACAAATAAGTTCCTTAATTCACGGGTATCATTTACGCTGCACATGGAACCCCTATAAATTAAGGGGTAATTTAGTTACAAAATAAGTGAGCGATTTTTGGAATTAAAAAGATTAGTGTTGGACCTAACCTGAATTTCTAACTTATTTGGGGACCTTTGGAGTCCAAGGGGAGAGATGATGAACAATACAACACCATTTTTCATTTATCTTCTTGGTCTCTCTTATATCTTTTTGTGAACATGAACGTGGAGGAGTTAAATTTGCATTGTTTTTTGTTTTATTCTTCAATATATTTTCTACAAAAATATTTTGAGGAAATTTATTTGTTAATTAGGAAAAATTACTAATTTCTCCAACAATCTAAAATTCCCGTGAAAAAATAAAAATAAAAATTGTTAAAAAATAGTTTAACAACTGCAAATTAGTTTTGATTATAGTTTGAAATGAGATTACAAAATTGTTTTTTTAACTACTAAGAGAAAATTATTTTTGGAAAACAAATTTATTTCAACAAAATTGTATTTTGAGAGCAATTAAGAATGAAAAGAAAATGGTCCATGGCTTTAAGAGAGATTATGTAACAAACCATCACATCATATGAAATGTTAATGTAATAAGTCAAGCAACTAAAATATTATCTGCAATTATCAAAAATAACATAAGAGGAGCTCAATGTAATTTAGCTTTAAAAAAGAAAGAAGAGGTAGATATATGGTAATAGAATATATACCATATTCATTTTTGTTTATTATTAAAGAAAGTGGTATCCCAACTTTTTCCAGACTAATTCACACCTTACTCATAAGGTAGTCTAAAAATTCATGAGTAGTAAGTATGATGGATTGAACTCGAAACTTTCAAATTTACTACTTGTTTATCAAGCCAACTCACCCACTAACCAACTGGGCATATAGAAAATACCATATTCAAAATACTTCATAAACTGATAAAGTGAGTTAAATGAGAATTAAGGGGTAACATTTGATGTTACTGTTACCTCTAACTATTTAAAGGATGGTAGCCGTTTTTTAATAAAATAGTTCAGACTTTAAAAGACAAGTTTCTTAAATGTTTTAAAAGGAAATTGTTTTGAAAACAATTATAAAATCAATTTAGGAATGTTGGATTGTCCCATATCGCCCTTCTCTAGCTCCTCTGGTCTATATATATATGGGCCCTCTCTCCCTCTCCTTAACACCTGGATTTTAAGGATCGAGTTAATTTAGAGTTGGGCCTCCAATTTTCAATATGGTATCAGAGACAGGCCAGAGCTCTAACTTTGGGCTAGCTGCACGGGGCCGCTTAACTGCCTTCCCTCCATGGGCAATGTGGTCTAGGGGGCATGTTGGATTGTCCCACATCACTCGTCTCTAGCTCCTCTGGTCTATATATAAGAGCCCTCTCTTCCTCTCCTTAACACCTAGGTTTTAAGGATCAAACTAATTTAGAGTTGAGCCTCCAATTTTCAATAAGGAACATCCCATTTCAAAGAAACCACAAAGAATTTGTTCATCTCTCTTTCAGTTTTTTAATTTAGTTCAATAATTTTATGGTAGTGGTTTTGCATGTTTTGAGTTTCTCCTAATTATTATTGAAGTAGGTTATTAGTTTTGTTGTGGGATTATATCTTTGTGTGAGTAAAGGATTAGAATAAATCTCTTTATATATGTGTGTGGCCCTCAATTAGAAAAAGAGTGTGAGAGAGGCTAAAATTCGGGTGGCCGTAAGAAAGAGAGTGTGACAATGTCGTGGGCTATTAAAGACATTGGGTTGAGTTCCATATTTTTATTTAATAAATTATCATTTTATTGTCAATTAGGATAAGCCTAGTTGGTTACTCGTGACTTTTTTCAAAAAGAAGGTCATATGTTTTGTTCTCACTTCTTTCACTAAGTCATTTCATCAACTTATTCTTCTTTAAAATATGAGGCTACTAGTTCTCTTCTTTCACCAAGTCATTTCATCAACTTATTCTTCTTTAAAATATGAGGCTACTAGTTCTTGAGTATGCTTAATTTATTTCATATTATTCATGTGACTTTTGTTTGAAAATTGAATTGTGCGTGCTACTTATATCATAAAATTTATGTTAATTGATGTCAGGTTCAACAAGTGGTATTAGAGCTTTGTTTCAAGTTTGGGTTATTGAGTTTAATTAGATTGGAGCATTAGGTACGTGATTAAATAAATAATTTATTTAAAATTACAAAAACATTTTTGGTTAATGGACATAAAGTTGAGATCTTGAAGGTTTGTAGTTAAAATATTGATGAATGATTACATCATGTTACTCTTTATCTTAAAACGTGTGATATATATGATATTGTCTATAATAACGTACTGAAACGTATGTCGAAAAAAATTTATAAAAAGAAAGTAAAATGGTTTTATCGAGTAATATTAGTGGGCACTTTGAAATGTTTGATATGAATTAGTCATATAAAAATTTGCAAAGTTTTCATGAATTTCCAATAGATAAATATTGGGTTGTTGATTTTGAAAGGTTTGATAAAGATGTACTGATTGATTACTCAAAATTTATCCTAATTTTGATAATTCAGGTAATGTGATAAATTCATATTCAAAGGATATTGAATACTCTGTTGTTATTAATTCGAATGAAGAGAATATTTTGGAGGTTGAAAATGAAAAAAATAATTGTGAGGTTGAGAAATTGGTTTCTATTCATGAAGATGAAAATTTGAATTCATTAGAAATTGCTTTTGGAGGATTTAGAGATGTTGAAGAATTGTTTCAACAGCCTACTAAGTTGAAAAAATTAATAGTTGAGAAGAAATAAAAAACAATTGTTTATCGAATTGATGAAATTGAAGATTTAGCAGTTTTGGACTTGCTAATTTATTTGATTTGTCAAAAAAAAAAAAAAATAGAATCAAATCATGATGAGATTGAAGAATTTTTTAATTAAGAATCCATTCATTTTTGTTGATACCGAGAACTTTATCACTCAAGAGTGTGTTAATTTTGTGAAAGCCAGTGTTTATAAATTTCAAGAATTTTTGAGAATTGAAAAGTTAGAGTTGTTTGAAATAAGTGATTTCTTTGTAATGGATAAATTCTTCATTCTAATTAAATTGATTACTTGGGTTTCAATAATTTTGTTGCTACAAATTTTATTGTGATAGTGAAATAATAGTTGGGATAATTGTTTTCCTTTAAAAAATACTTAATTATTACAAAGTATATACACTTTTTATTTTCAAGGTAAAAGACAATTGCTTTTTATTTTTTAAATTAAGATCCACTTTTGATGAACTGATACAAAATATTTTTTTATATATAACAATAATACCCTAACATAATTCAACCCCAAACTTTCATATTCATCGCCGTCATTTCTCTCCTTCGCATCTCGACGGAACTCTCTTAGCATCCTTACGCTTGCAGGCGTGGTATGGATCCATTCTCTCTCCCATTGAGACCCCAATCTTAAGAGTGTCAGAAAGTGTCAAATCAGTTTGTCGTCAATGATGACAACTCGGCGGTGGCGTTGCAAATATACATTTTTGGGTTAAATCCTTGATTAGGGTAAAAAAAATCTTATTTTTTAATTTAACATTGTTTTGAAGTTATTTATGAAAATAAGTTTTTTTTAAAAGTGTTTTTTAAAAAGGAGTTTTTAAAAACATCTGTTGACATGACGCTTTTATGAAAATATATTTTTTTAGTCTATTTTAAAAGCATAAAGATGCTTTCAAACTAATTTTTTTTTTTTTTCATCTTTTCAAAAAATTTGATGATTTTGGGTGATATCTCTTCACTTGATTCCTTAATTAGTCTAGCACATAAAAATCAAGAATAAATATAAAAAAATAAAGACTTTTGTGATGACTTTGCTAATAAATTAAGAAGAAAACTAATACTTACTACATGGTGAGAAGTTTCTTTCATCAAATAATCAATATGTATAGAATAGATCCATCAATACAAAATCCATCAGTATGAAAATGCTCACACTACTGAAGAATCAAACGCGGTTGATGAAGGAATTGCAATTCCAATATCACTGTTTTGCCCTAGTAACCATTGCCCAACAGAAACATTTAAAGGAAAGTCAAAAGAAGACTTAAAAATTAGGTGCCAATTTAAAAATGTTGAACATTTCAATTGAAAAAGGGAAATATTAATTAATATTTATTTTCAACTAATTGACTTGACATTACTTATTATTATTATTATTATTATTAGTTATGAGAATTTAGAATCTGATACTTGAGAGGGAGAGAGAACATTAGATCTAATGAAGCATACAGTTTCATTGAATAAAAGAAACATCTATTCAGCTCATTTGACTACTACAAGTGCATGTAGATGAAAATAATTACATACAAATTCAATCACAAATACAAGCAACTGTATCCATATCCAAATAGTCACAATTAAAAGAACACACTGCCAATGATCCGAGCATCAATGAGATGAATTCTTGCTACTTGGAGCTTTTGCATTAGCAACTGAAACAAATATTGCTTTAAGCTTTCCTATATAGAACTCTCAAGCTTTAACGTTTAGCTTTTGAAAAAAGGATGGCAGCAAAATGTAGAAAGCAACGAGACAAAATTCTGAGATCCTCAATGTGATGAAAAAAGGGGTTCTCTTACATGAATCATGTCAGAGCATAATAGCCGAGCTACTCTTTCACTCTTCCAACAGAAATACTTTGGATCAAGATGGATTATGATTCTTGAAGAACTAAATTTAGTTCGTGCGCACTTTTAGCTAGCAAACCACCCCTCCTACAACAAGATCAAGAGTAAAGAAACTTTTAGAGTTTTTGAGTTGCAAAATCCAAATTATTGGCTACATGATGCACCAAAACAACTCAAGCTATTGAACAATCCAACATCGTCAAACACTAAGGCCTCGAAGTTAGTCGTTTAGCTTGCAAACATTGATGAACTTCTTCACTGCAATGTGGTATTGGGTACCCTGTAACAACATCACACACAGAATACACTTTAAGAATGTTTCTTAGCTACACATAATTAATTCCTGAATGATAGTAATAATAATGACAAGCTTGAATTGAATTTTCAGATGGAATAATTGAATAGACGAAAATAAAGCTAAATTCAACAAGTGAGGACTTATTCAGCCTTTTTTTGTGTGTGTGTTGGAATTTAAGGGCTAATTGACAATGTTTTTTTTCATTGGTAGGTGATGATATTGACAGGCTTGCAGGAGACATCAATCTTATGCTATTTGCCTGCATAAAAAGAAAAAAAAAATTTGAAAAAAAGAAGAAGAAGAGGAGACATGCTTTTATGAGATTATTGTTTCAATTTACAATGACCATGACATCTAAAGATAACTTGTCTGTTTGAACTCGAAAGCTTTTGATGGTGTCTTATGATTTCACAAATTCATGCCATATGTGAAGTCACTTCCATTAGATCATCACTTTCTGCCCACTCTACTCCCTTTGATGTCAGACACTCTTTTATGTCATCCTGAAATTAAAGAAAACAAAAATGAGAATGACCATGCCACCTTTCCATGTACTAAAATCTTTCCCAACCTCTCTTTTGATCTTAGTCATCTTCGTTAAATCAATAGAACTTGGTTCGTTCAAAATGCTTAATTCTCAGGTCAATAGATGTCAAGTTAGGATTGGTATCTTAGTCCCATAGATATTTGTTATTTTCTATCTTACCTTCATTTTTACCACCTCCAGAGAGACAAAGTATATCTTCACATCATGACACTTGGAGAGCAGATATGCCAGTGACCGGACTGTCCTTCCATTTGCAAGATCCCCAACAAGTCCAACTTTAATGCCATCCAGTTTTCCTACCTCTCTTTCAATAGTGTACACATCTAGAAGAGCCTGTCTCATGTTCATAAAGCAGAACTTTCGTTTTTGTTTTTGTTTGATATTTAATATCACCAATTGCACATAAGCTCTCTGTTAAACATCATAGGTTTAGGAACATATGTGGCCCCATGCAATGTACAAGTAGAAAATGACGATGAAGAAGCCATTGCAACTGCCAGAACCACCTAAATGAGATAAAATTCCGATAACAAAAACAATGATATTAAACCAACAATGCAGGATCATGCAAACTACAAAGCTTCAATTCAATATTGAACCACAAGTCCAACAACATTGAATAAATGCAACTTCCTGACATTCAAGATATTAGACAAAAGGATTCAATGCTTATGAATGATTCAAAATAATTAGTGAATGCTACAATATAGGAAATTGCAACAGTAACTCAATTTTCTGCAATTGCTCACTCTGCAGACAGTTATCCTTTCTCCCAAGGAATTAAGACCACACAACTGAAGTCATAATAAGTAAGGCATAACAGGAAATTCAATTATGCCTCAGTTGCAAGAAGTTAAGTGTATGGTTAACAAAGCAACATCTGAGAACATACTTGTAATATGTGCATTTTACTTGCCTGGTAGCTCCAAGCCCAATGTTGTGAGGAAAAATTGTTGCCTTGTAAACATTATTGTGGCCATGAACAGCATCAATACCATAAATCATTGGGATCCCAAGATGGGTTGATAGCGAACCTTTCTGGAAATCATTCACCATGTTGATCCAACTCTCAGCAGATGCCTGTTTAGCCGGAACACTACCACCACCACTCGGTATACTCCCTGCCAAAAAATCAAGTTTTATGCCATAAAATAAAATACAACATACCCACATTTCTTCCACATAATTATAATTATTATTCAATTCACAGGAAAGAAGAAACTCATTGATGTTTACCAATAAAATACTTCTTCATCACCTCAGCCGATGCAACACTTCTATCAATCTGCACCATTTGCTTGATCTTTTCCTCTAATGTCATCCGGCTCATCAGGTCCTTGATTCGGACATTCAATGGCTGTTTAGGATCAATTGGTTAAGTATTTTTGTAATTACAACAAATTAAACAAAATGTTTTTTTTTTTCCCTTTTGGTCTGGGCAAATGAAACTAAAGTTACTGTCATGAAGTCCAGGGAATTTCAGTTTTACACCCGAAACTGCTGAAAGAACTGAAAAGGAAATTCATGCAAATCTTTTAGTAGTATTCATGAGCTCTTATCCTGATCCAGTTACCTGATATTGCCGGAGTCAGTTCGCCATCCCCAATCGTCATACAGGTCCCCAACAGAACAAAAATCAACAGTCCCTTACGAAATCTTGGATGCTTCTCAAAGAGTGACTTCAGAGCAGAACTGTCCCTGACGACTGAGTTTTTTGTAGAGAGGGAGAACAGAAAAGGAAATAGCAGTCCGAAAATCTTACCTTACGCATGCTACGGTAACCGAAATAAAGAGAATCGGACAGAGACCGTCGGCGATGTGGAAGAGAAGAAAACTGAAGAGATACGGGAAACGGAGAAAGAAAACTGAGACTAGTGAGAGATCGCAGCTTATATCAATACAGAAGACGCTTCCTCAAAGAACCTTATTTTAGTAAATAACTTTGAAACAACCTTAGTGATAAATAACTTTCCAAATTACCTTAATTTAAAAAAAAATTCACACATTTTTCTTGCAGATACAATTTTGATTAAGGGCAAAAAGAGGAAGAATGAGAAGTGTAGAATGTGGGTGGTGTCAGGATGCAGAAGGCTCAGATTTGTGAATTAGTGGAGTTGCCATTAAGACATCCACAACTTTTTCAAAATCTATTGGTGTGAAACCACCCAAAGGAATTATGCTTGCATAAGCAGAATATTGTGTTGGAGTAAAATTAAATATACGGGCTTATATATTAAATAAATGTGAATTATAGGCTATCAAATAAAGTTAGACTAATTAAAGTGATTAATTTAAGTTTTGGGGCCTTAATTAATATATTATAAAGTGTGGGCATTAATATGTAGAGACAGGTGTAATTTCTATTTTTATGATGGGTTAAAATAGAAAATACGAATAGACATGATTGTTTATACGAACAGACGCGATTGTTTATAAATAGGAGTCATGGTCCTCAGATCACACGGTTTTTTTTTATTATTATTATTCTTCTGATTCCTATTGTCAGAGAGAAATTTAGATGAAAAACAAGTGTAGATCTAGAAGATCATAAAGCCTCAGACTCGGATATTTCAGTCCTTTTGTTATGGATTCAGGTACGCTTTCGCAAATTCAATATTTTAATTCTTGATGATTCAATATGAATGATCCTATTGTTTGTGTGATGGTTTTCACATAATGAAATTAATCTTACATGTGGTATCAGAGCCATTTCATGTCGAATTATTGAGAATGAATTAAAAGTTATATTGAGGGTTACATCAGAATGAAATTAGGGAACTTATGCAACAAGAACAGAGTATGAAATTCGGTTTACAGGAGAAAACACAATTACAGGAAAGGATTAAAAATAGATTTTTTGTGATTTTGATACATGAAATTTAATTTGAATGCTTAGGAGTTATGGGTATAAGTGGTAGGGATCAATTGTGTTGAAACAGTAGGAGAAAAGGTGGGAAAAATGGAAGAAAAAAACAGGGGTTGCCGAAAAACTGCATAGCCCCAATGAGCCTACGGTTTTTTCCATTTTGGGAGTGTTCCGGCACTTCGATCGGAAACCCGAGGATAGAGTTGAGTTGCCCATGACTTCTAGGTGTGAACCCCACTGAAAAACGTTAGAAAATCCGTCGCCGGTGACTCGCCGTTGACGAAGAAGACAACCAGCACGCTGGAAATGTTGCTGCGCGGCTGGGACTTTGTGATTTATTTTGGGCCAAACCGGGTCGGGTTTGACCCAACCCACCCATTCAGATGACTGCCCAACACTGTTATGGGTAAATTTTTAAATTTGAGTTTGGAAGGTGTTTGGTTAGAAAGGAGAAGCTATCCAATGGTTGGCTCATAAGTTATAGGAAATGAAAACAAACAGAAAAAAAAAAAAAAAAAAAAAATCACATGGGTTGTATGCCCTGTGATTAATCACATGGGTAAAAATCAATGCTTGGAACACAGATCACTATGCCATTAAGACACGTGATTTATTCTGCCCAAAAATATATATATATATATATATTAGTGATATTTAATTAATTTAAATAATTAGTTAAATTAGTAATTATTGAATTAATTTTTGATAGGTAAATGAGTCAAATAAATAGTGTAAATTGATGTTACAGTGCATTTATGCAAATTTACATTCAAATATTGGTGTTTTGAGATAAATTAATTGAAACAATATGTCACCAAAGTGACCTCTTTTGTGAAAATTAATTTTATTTCAAATATATATATATATATATATATATATAACAAGATTATGTGCATGTAACTTATGTGAATATTAATCGGCCCAAAGGAAGATTAATATTTAACAAAATTGCATGCACACCTATGGTAATAAACACGTGATGATTATTTGGTTTTACATATGAATAATAAATCAGCTGTAAAGACCCGGAATTTTTTTTTTGGAATGAAATTTTTTTTTTATTTATTCATTATTATTATTATTACTGTTATTATTAAATTGTTGTGTGAGATGTGCATTATGCATGTGTATATGGATGCATATAATATGCAATGTATATACATATATATATATATATATATCTGTGATGTGTATATTGTGAATGTACATGTATGTATGTGATGGGTGTATATATATACAAATGTATACTTAAACATTTAAATAATTATATATATATATATATATCAGATTTTATGTGTACGGTTGTGAGTGCATGAGTGGTATAAAATATATGAATATATATATATATATATATACACACACATGTTACACAAGGTCAACTTTGCATTTAATGCAAAGCTACCTTGTGATGAAAGAGGGCGGCTGGATCAGTGGGGAAAGTCAGAAAAGGAAGGGAAGGGTAGGCTGGTTGCAGGGAGGTTGCGTGAGAGAGTATGTGATATGTGTATATACATATGTGTGCTTGGATAGAGAGAAGAGAAAATTAAAAAGAAAGAGAGACAGAGAGAGGGAGAGAGATAGAGAGAAAGAGAGAGAGTTCTGAGAAAGAGGAAAGGAACTAGAGGCAAGAAGGGGGAGGTATCACTGTTGAGGTAAGAACCACTCACCCACCTTGTTTCTCTCTCTAGAAATTTCAATGTATATAACCTGTTTTGAAAGCATGTTAATTTGTATTGATTTTAGGACCTTGTAGCATATAAAACGTAGGTTAAAATGCAAAAGGAACCAAGTTAAAAGGTTGAGAGATGGCCGAGATATTCACAGTTGCAGGTTGTTGGAGTAGCTCGGGTTCACCCACATTTTATGCATGAAACTTAACCTAAATGACCTAGACTCAACCCTCATAGATGCAGAAACAGTTTGGGGTTAAATAGGACCCAAAACAGTAAACAAAACTGTCACAAAACTAAGAAAATACCTTGGCCAGAAAATTGAGAGAGAGGAAGTTGGGGGCTGTTTCATGGGGCTGGGGAGACTCAAAGCTATATCAAAATGTTTTAAAAACATTTTAGGATAAATTAGAAATGAAAATAGCTTCAAGAATGCCAAGAAAATGCAGTTTTTAAAGCTTGATTATAGTAGGTTCCGGCCACCGTCACTAGAAGGGGGTGATCAGAGACGATTGGAACCTTGCCGGGAAATCGGAGAGGGGAAACTGACCGAGTGGGCCCGTTTGGTTTAAAGAGAGGCGGGCCTGTCTCAATTAAGAAAACAGTGGGCCAAAAAGGGGGCTAGACCCAAATTGTCAACAAAAATAAAAATAAAAAGGGGGGGGGGGTGGGGTTTGTACAGGAACATGAAGCTGCCGAGACTCGAACTGTGGTGAGACGCGTGGAGGAAGAGGCGCGTGACCAGTAGGACAGTTACCAACCGTGCTACTCATTTCCCACAAATAAATATATATGTGACATATTGTAACCTTAATTAATTAAATTAATTTAATTAAGTTAAATACCACGAAATGGCCCGGAGCCCAAATAAGACAAGTCATATATGTTTTCTAACTATCTTGGACCTCCTAAGACTAACGGTGAGGCCCGTGATGCAAGACGAGGTCCTGAAAAATAAAAGACATGTAGAATCCTTTAAAAATTACCAAAATACCCCTAATTCAAAAACTAGACGAACGAACTCCGATTTAAGTGAACCAATAGTGAAACGTTATTATCTCGAGCATTACGGACTCAACCGTGGAGTCTGATTTGCTAGGAGATGCCTCGAGAACTAGAAAATCGTGAAGTACGAAAATGACTGTTTTACCCCACAAAAGTCCAAATTGAATTCCACGAAAGCCTAAACCTATTTTCTTCGACGTTCTGGACCCAATGGTAGAATTTATTTTAGCGAAATAGAAATCAATAAAATAAAGACATAAAATTTGATGAATAGCATAATTCAAGTGGCAATAGACTGAGTTACATTTTATGATTTTAGGGACACCGAAAAGTAAGGAGAAGGTGGTCTGACCTTCTGCATTCTTACTGTTAGTTCTGTTACGCTACGAGTATGACTTCTTAGGGTTGAGACCAACCCATCAGGTACGATATATTGTGCTAAGTAAAAAATAAAATTAAGTTTAGGAGTAACTGCCATGTTGACTTGATGATTCACATATATGTTTGATTGTTCATATGTTTATGTGTTCCTTGTTATCTTTTTGAAAGTTTGGTTATGTGATGAATGTGGATCATAACTATATGTATACTCCATGTGTTAGCATAATGTGTGAATTATATTTTTGAGAATTGTTGAGATTGCGGAATGTGTGACTTAAAGCATGTGTTTAAATGGACTGTGTATGACATGTACCCTTGATGAAGGGATTTTGTGATTGAAAATGTTATTGTGTAATATATTATTTAAAGCATGCTTCATGTATGGATAAGATGCTTTATTAAGATTACATTATTACATGGTAAAATCAAGGCATATTGGCATAATGTGATTCATTGGAACATAGTGTGAGTTGAGCACTTGGTGTTATGCATTATGAGGGTACAGATCATGTGGTGAAAAACCAAAGATTGACATTGCATTTGGTACCCGAACCAACGAGAGCGATCTGTGAAGGGACATGAACATTGCATTTGGTACCCGAACCAACATGAGCGATCCGTGAAGGGACATTACATTACATTACATGAGTTGACATGAGTGTGACATAGAGTTAACATAGGGTGTGACATAGAGTTGACGTGGCATAGAGTTGACATGGGTCTGACATTGAGTTGCATGGGCGTGTCACACATATTTTCATTACATTGTATAAATGAATTCATGAATGTGTGATGAATCTTGTTAATGCATTGTATGGATGAATTGGATGGCATGTAGGTTATAATTGTGCATGTAGATATAACTGTACACTTGCACATGCCACGCCTTAGATTATGTTAACGAGTTGGATGGCATGTAGATTATTGCTAGTACATTGTATGGATGATATTGGATGACATGTAGATATAACTGTACACTTGCACATGCCACGCCCTTAATTTTGTTTCTTGCATTAGCATTATATTGTACGAGTAGTTGAGCTGACCCATTCGTGGGACAACACATTACAGATGACGCTCCCGGCACTTGAGACTTGAGGAAGTCTTGCAGAGTGAAGGAGATATGAGCTTAGGAGGATATTTGGCCCGTGGGGGCATATTTTGTGATGTAGGGCTTAAGTCCGAATGACATGTTGAATGTTTTTATTGATTGTGCTTTACATGGATGTACATTGAAGGAAATGAATGTAAGTTGGATTGAATCCATTAGATTGTCCTTTATTTTATTTTCTTTTACTTTCGTTACACTCACCCCCAGGTTCGTGGAAATTCGGGGCGTGACATCAGCCTAAAGGAAGATTTATCATTCGATATGTTCTTATTATTAGTGTTTGATTACTACACCAAGATATCACTTACAAGTTAATATTTTTTATCCAAAGATAAAATATTAATAGAGTGTCTGGTATCTTGAGATGGGGTTTGCCTTTATTTAAATTTTT
The DNA here is from genome assembly GCA_008638375.1 of Nyssa sinensis. Classification (NCBI taxonomy): domain Eukaryota; kingdom Viridiplantae; phylum Streptophyta; class Magnoliopsida; order Cornales; family Nyssaceae; genus Nyssa; species Nyssa sinensis. Next base: position 30,585,724 of record CM018031.1, read on the forward strand.
TTTTTTGAGGCTTATGTGAGTTTGTTTTGCTTGTTTATTGTTCTTTGATTCAGCTATTAGTTCTGCTTCTAACATTACTGCCAGCATTAATTCTATTCCTATGCTAAATGGCACAAACTTCAAGACATGGCATGAAAACCTCCAAATAGTTCTTGGTGTCATGGATCTAGACCTTGCGTTAAGGGTTTCTTTTCCTGCACCTCTTACTGATGAAAGTTCCTCTGATGAAAAGAGGTATTTTAAAAGGTGGGAGAAGTCAAATCGCATGTGTTTGATGATCATTAAGAAGGCCATTCCATAAGCATTCAGGGGCACAATATCCGAAACGATAAAGACAGCCAAAGAGTTCCTAGAAGAAATTAAGAATAGATTTGCCAAGAATGAAAAGTCTGAAACAAGTACACTTTTGGCAAATCTCATCTCAATGAGATATAAAGGTAATGGGAACATTAGGGAGTACATTATGGAAATGTCTCATCTTGCTTCGAAGTTAAGAGCACATAAACTTGATCTCTTTGAGGATTTGCTTGTGCATTTGGTTCTGATATCTCTTCGCACACAATTCAGTCAATTTAAGGTGAGTTACAACTGCCAAAAAGAGATTTGGTCTCTTAATGAGCTCATCTCACATTGTGTGCAAAAAGAGGAAAGGCTGAAGCAAGAAAAGATAGAAAGTGCTCATTTGGCTGGTACTTCCAAGGATAAAGGGAAGAAAAGAAAGAAGGATAAAGAAGCTGCAGAGGTTCCATATCAAAAGAAACAACATAAAGAAAAGAATGTTGATGGTTGTTTCTTATGTGGAGCTGCGGGACATAAGAAGAAGCAATTTACCAACTATTATGCTTGGCGTGCAAAGAAAGGTACACTTCTTAATCTAGTTTGTTCTGAGGTTAATTTGACTTCGGTACCTAAACACACTTGGTGGATAGATTCTGGTGCAACCATTCACATCAGTGTGTCCATGCCAGGCTGCCTGAGCTGCCGAAAGCCAAATGATGGTGAAAGATACATCTTTGTAGGCGATGGCAAGAAGGTCGAAGTTGAGGCAATTGGGATATTTAGGTTATTATTAAAGTCTGGTACTTATTTGGATTTGAATGAGACATGTATTGTACCATCCTTTAGACGGAATTTGGTTTCTATTTCTGTATTGGACAAATTTGGTTATTCTTGTTCTTTTGGAAATAATAAATTTAGTCTTTTTCAGAATTCAAATTTGGTTGGTACTGGTTCTTTATCTTATGTAGATAACCTTTATATACTTGATACAGTTGCTTCATATCATGAAACCTTACAATTAAGTACTCGAGGTGTTAAAAGAAAATTAACCAAGGAGAATTCCTTCATCATTATGGCATAAGAGATTAGGTCACATCTCCGAAAGGAAAATTGAAAGACTTGTGTCAGATGGGATTCTAGATTCCCTTGATTTTGCAAACTTTGAAATTTGCACAAATTGCATAAAGGGAAAACAGACAAACATAAGGAGATTTGGTGCCAACAGGGCTACAAATGTCTTAGAACCGATACATACAGATTTTTGTGGGCCATTTCCTACTGTTTCATGGAATGGCCAACAATATTTTATCACGTTCATAGACGATTTTTCACGTTATGGCTACCTTTATCTCATTCATGAAAAGTCCCAATCATTGGAAGTGTTCAAATTGTTCAAAGTTGAAGTTGAAAATCAATTCAACAAAAGGATTAAAAATGTCATGTCTGACCGTGGTGGTGAATACTATGGTAAGTATGACGGTTCAGTGAACAACGTCTTGGACCATTTGCTAAATTCCTAGAGGAGTGCAGTATCGTCCCACAGTACACCATGCCAGGTTCTCCAAGCATGAATGGTGTTGCTGAAAGGCGAAACAGAACGCTTAAAGACATGGTAAGGAGTATGATTAGTCATTCTAACTTGCCAGAATCACTCTGGGGTGAAGCATTAAAGACTGCAGCGTATATCCTTAACAGAGTACCAACTAAAGCAACTGCTAAAACCCCTTATGAACTTTGGACAGGCAAGAAGCCTAGTTTGAAGCATATACACATTTGGGGATGTCCAGCTGAAGCAAGGCCTTACAGGCCACATGAAAAGAAACTAGATTCAAGAACGGTTAGTTACTATTTTATTGGATACTTTGAAAGATCCAAGGGTTACAAATTCTATGATTCTACTACTAGATCAATTTTTGAGACGGGAAACGCCCGGTTCTTTAAGGATGTTGAGTTTGATGGAGGAGATAAGGATAGGGATTTTGTTTTTGAAGAGGAATATGTTGATATTCCCACAGCTGTTATTGACATTGATCAGGCTCCTATACCTGACATTATTCAAGAAGCAGATCCAAATCCAAACAATATCCAAGAACCTCCCATTCCAAAAGAACAAACTCTACCTCCTTCGAGAACCTACGCCATTAAGGAGATCCACTAGAGGAAGGAGAAGTGCAGTGCCAGATGATTACATTGTATTTCTCCAAGAACATGAGTTTAACATTAGTACGGTGGAAGATGATCCAATCAACTTCTGTCAAGCCCTGGAAAGTTCTAAATCTCACGAGTGGATTGATGCCATGAACGAGGAGATAAAGTCCATGAAGGATAATGATGTTTGGGATCTTGTCCCATTGCCTGAAGGTGTGAAACCCATTGGTTGCAAATGAATATTTAAAACAAAGAGGGGTTCGAAAGGTAATGTGGAGAGATACAAAGCTCGTCTTGTCGCTAAAGGCTTTACACAAAAAGAAGGCATCGATTATAAAGAGACTTTCTCTCCGGTTTCATCGAAAGACTCTTTTAGGACAATAATGGCACTTGTGGTACACTTTGACCTTGAGCTTCATCAGATGGATGTTAAGACTGCATTTCTCAATGGTGACATCGATGAAACAATCTATATGGTGCAACCAGAAAATTTTGTGTCGGGAGATGCAAAGAAGATGGTTTGCAAGTTAAAGAAATCCATCTATGGGCTTAAGCAAGCTTCTCGTCAATGGTATTACAAGTTTCATCAAGTTATCATTTCGTTTGGTTTTGAGATGAATATGGTTGATGATTGTATATACCATAAGTTCAGTGGGAGTAAGCATATTTACTTGGTTTTATATGTTGATGACATATTGCTTGCCATCAACAATATAGGCATGTTGTATGAAACCAAGAGATTTTTATCAAAGAAATTTGAGATGAAAGATCTTGGTGATGCTTCTTTTGTGTTGGGTATACAGATACATCGGAATCGCTCTCGGGGTACACTTGGTTTATCACAAAAGAGCTATATCGAGAAAATTCTTAAAAGGTTTGGCATGCATGATTGCAAACTAAATGACACCTTTGTGGCTAAGGGAGACAAATTTAGTCTCAGTCAATGCCCCAAGAATAATTTTGAGATTCAAGAGATGCAAAAGATTCCTTATGCGTCAGCAATAGGAAGTTTGATGTATGCTCAAGTATGTACGCGTTCGGATATTGCGTACATTGTTGGCATGTTGGGCAGATACTTAAGCAATCCTGGAAAGGATCATTGGATAGCAGCCAAGCGAGTCATGAGGTACTTACAAGAGAACAAAAGACTACATGCTCACTTATCGAAAGTTAGATCAGTTAGAGATTATTGGATATTCTGACTCCGATTTTGCTGGATGCCGAGATAGCATGAAATCTACTTCAGGCTATATCTACTTACTTGCTCGAGGTGCTATATCTTGGAAGAGTGTTAAACAGTCTATTGTAGCTTCTTCCACCATGGCAGCCGAGTTTGTAGCTTGTTATGAGGCGTCTAATCATGGAATATGGTTGCGAAATTTTGTCATGGGGCTACATATTCTGGATGGCATTGAAAGACCACTTAAGTTATTTGTGACAATAAATCAGCAGTACTGTATTCCAACAACAACAGGAGTTTGACAAAGTCAAAATTTATAGACATCAAATTCCTAGTTATCAAAGAAAGAGTTCAGAGTGGACTTATATCTATAGAGCACATTGGGACAAACTCCATGATTGCAGATCCACTGACTAAGGGATTACCACCCAAGGTCTTTCATGAGCACACTGTTCATATGGGTGTGGTTTCTCTTCAGGATATGTTGTCTTAGTCGGAGTTTGTATTTTAGATGTTTTTCTTTATAGATACATTTGTTATGGATATTATGGATTTTATGGTTATTTACTGCAAGAAAGTATTCAGTTTTCATTCACTCTGATTTTGTATGGTTTGATCTCACTAAGGTTTAAGGAGGACCAGTTGGAAATAGGCATGTTAAGATCACATTGCATGAAATTTCCATGCTACACATCCACACTTGATCTTTGTCATTAGTTGCATTAGATATATGTGATCATTGATGGGTCTCGTTACGAAATATGTAACGACGATTGCTTTGGTTCTGTATTGGTGTGGCTAATGGACAAGATTGTTAAAATATATAAAGTTTTGATAGCAAGACTCATGAGCTCATAAAGTATAATTCACATTTATAAAGTTACATATATAGCCCAAGTGGGAGATTGTTGGAGTAAAATTAAATATATGGGCTTATATATTAAATAAATGTGAATTATAGGCTATCAAATAAAGTTAGGCTAATTAAAGTGATTAATTTAAGTTTTGGGGCCTTAATTAATATATTATAAAGTGTGGGCATTACTGTGTAGAGACAAGCGTAATTTCTATTTTTATGATGGGTTAAAATAGAAAATACGAACAGACGCGATTGTTTATACGAATAGACGCGATTGTTTATAAATAGGAGTCATGGTCCCCATATCACACACAGGTTTTTTTTTTTTTATTCTTCTGATTCCCATTGTTAGAGAGAAATTTAGACGGAAAACAAGTGTAGATCTGGAAGATCATAAAGCCTCAGACTCGGATATTTCAGTCCTTTTGTTATGGATTCGGGTACGCTTCTGCAAATTCAATATTTTAATTCTTGATGATTCAATATGAATGATCATGTTGTTTGTGTGATGGTTTTCATATAATGAAATTAATCTTACATATTGTTCCCAACAATTGAAGGCAACATCTTTTCAGTGGACGGTCCTTCAACCAATGGCCTGCATCGTCCTCTCAATTGGTTGCCACTCGTCAACTATCTTTCGTTTGAGCCGAATCTTACACCTAAAACTGTAAAATTCTCAAATTCAAATTTAGTATGGTAATTTTATTTTTTTTCTCAAAAACCAGTCAGATCAGAACTTGAATCCTAAGTTTTAATCAAGAAAGAGAGTGACCTGGAGAGATGAGCATATAATAAAGTGTTTGGTTTGGTTCTTCAATTCCATAACATAATTTCGTCCTGATTGTCATAGTGACATGGTGAGTCTTTGTGCTATGAAAATTTGTTGCCTTTGTTTTTTATTTTCAAAAGCTCAATAAATTTAATAACACTTGTGAATTTTCTCAATTTTTATAAAACTGTAAAATGTTACAATTTTGAAAACACGAAGTTTTTTACTGCAAAAATTTAAAATTTTACAATTTAGTTAGGACAAAATTGTACAGTTTTTGATCGATTTTTTTTTTTTTTTCAAAATTTCATATTCAATATGGATCTTATTTTATAGATCTCAATTTTTAGAATCCAAATATATAAAGTTTATTGAAAATCGATTTATATTTTGTGAGTTATTTAATTTTGAAATGTTAAAGACTTTTCTTGATACATGGACGTCATTCACACGCTTATACCATTGCTAGATATATGTAAGGGTATTTTAGTTATAAAGTAATTGAAGGACTTAGTGGGTTAATTTGTTTGGACTTGGACTTTATGAAAATTTTGATATATTTTGTGGACTTATAGCCAAATGACCCTATTTTATATTGTTATTACGTAAGTTTGTTTCAACGGCAGAAATTGCACAAAATGTTATTGCTCATGAAGGCATTGGAGAACTTGATTTTTTTGGGGGGGGGGGGGGCAATGTAGGCCTAGTAAATCAAACCTATTATTTAGGAAGTTTCCTAAATTTTTCTAATAATTTTATAATAGTAGAAGGAGTGCATTAAGTTTTTTCTAATTATTATTGGAGTAAGTTATTACTTTCTTTGTGGGATTATATATTTATACTAGAATAGGATTAGAATTTGTCACGCCCTTGACCCGTAGAGTCGGACTAAAGGGTCATTGGACTCCGATAAGATAGGGAATAGGACTAATCATCCTAGTCAAGTATATAAAATACAGGCCATTTTTTAAAAATGATTTGACTTCCTCTAATTAGTTCCTATTCGGTTCTTTGATTAGACTTGTTCAAGTCCCGTAACGGGATTAAATGAAATTGATTACTATTACAATGTAACTGCATCAAATTTTCATCAATCACATTAAACAAGGTCTGTCCAAAACTGACTTTACAATTCTTATATACATAACATATACATGAATAGTCTAAGGGTACAGGCACCCTCGATAAATAGAGATGACTCTCCAATTCTTATATACATGACATACACATGAATAGTCTGGAGGGTATAGGCACCCTCGATAAATAAATGAATAAATATAAGAAAGTAACTAAGCAATACAATGACTCTAGTCCATCTCTCACTTCTTCCTGTCAATCGTCCATTAAGTTAATACCTATCATTCCCATAAATAGCAGGGGTGAGCTATAACGCTTAGTAGGGTTGTCCAAAATACACAAGTAAGCAACACGCAAAAACTAATGCAAGTCTGAAGATGACACACCCTATAGTCCAGTATGCATCACAAGTACACCACATCATCATATCCTAAACACAAGCATAAACATAAGTATCAAAAGGGCATCACACCACTATATGTGATTTGACAATAATAGCCAGGTAGCCAATATATGGAGGGTCGGACACATAACATAATTATAAACATATAATCCCACGAAACACCTCTATTTTCTATGTTAATGCCACAAGAACAATGTATATAAATACATAACAAATCACAAGTTGTAAGTGTAAGGTTACCAAACTCATGAAACACCTCCATTTCTTATTCAAAGCTATAAGAATAATGTATACATTCGCAGCTAAGCAACCATTCACGATTTTCATAGTGTCACAACTAGCAATGTACAGTCTATCAATAATCATAATGAAATATTACAAATAAATCAAGGAAAACAATTTCAAGTGAATCAATCTATAACAAAAGGGATAAAGACTTATTCATCTCATTCTATTCTTTCAACAATCTCAATCTCATGAGTATCCACCTAATTTGGCTCCTGATAAGCCTATGTGCTTTATGGGCTACTAACCCGATGAAAACAAACGACTACCCGCAGCGGGTTTACAACTCACAAGCCAAGGGGAGACACCATCCTTATCATAAATAGACCCTCTAGGGTAAAGTGAAATCTCACCACACTCAAGAGCACACAAAAGACGTGACTAATTCCCATCCTAAGTCATTTTCTCATAAATGTTCTTTTTCCAAAGTTCCAATATCTCAATCCACACCACAAACGGTACTCATCAATATCAATATCCCTTCAAATCTCACATCGCTCAGGTATAGTCAACAATATGCATATCAACATCATTCATATCCATAACAATACTAACAACCATAAGAGATGATATATAATTTAAAAAATAGATACAAGAGTAACAACAATCATATATATCCATGACAGAAATAGAAATCATGATAAACATCAACATAGAAATCACATATATCCAGAACCATCATGCAATTATCCAACATCATAGCATTCAATATAACAATCACATCATATTGATAATGTAATGACAAGGAATTAAATGATACAGATAAACAAATCATGTGAATCACATAGCAAGTATACACATCAACACATCAGGACATTGTCTTAGTCTCAATTCTCACTCCACTGCAAAGAGACACTACCTGTGTCTTTCATAATGTTTGTCAATTGTCTTACATATTTTCTGTTCTATTCTGGGGACCACCCTGGCCCATAGCACTAAGGTATCGTATCAAGTCTTACAGTTCTCTATGGCCTAATTACTCTTTAGCCTACATCTCGGGTACCCATTTACCCAAATGGATATCAAAAACGTGTTCTTGAGTATCAAAAACCTTAAGAAAGCCCTATCGTATTGTCTCTATGTCATTTGACTGTCTTTTAAACCCATAAGGGCATTTTCATAATTTAGCGAACAAGTTACGTGATTACTGAGACGCCATCTCTCAAAACCAACCTTAGAATCAAATCCATAAATTCTAAGAATCCTAAATATGCCTTCCTTGCATTTTATTAATCCTTATATATATCTGCTCCATGCCTAGGGGAATTTTGGTAATTCCACACATTTATGTGTGACTACCTCGAGTCCCTATTGCATTATTCCGATATCATATTTGAGTCCCTAGCATCCAAAAATATTGAAAACACCTCTTTTGGATTTTAATTCGGCTTTCAATTGTTTAAGTCTAGGGGTTTAATCGTCATTTTTTCATTTTATGTGGGACCATCACCGGATCCCAATTTGTTCAAACTGACTCCTCCATTAAGTCTGAAATTCCCAAAACCTTAAGAATGTCTCTTTTTACATTTTAATTGGTTTTAATTTCAATTTTATAAACAAATGGGGTTTTTTTTGTAGTTTTCCTAAAATTAATTCATTGAATTGTAATTAACTCAAATGAACTTACACTTTTTTTAATTTTTGAAGTTTTAATTTCTTAAACCTGTAACCAAACAGGCCGAATTGAATTTTGTTCCCAATTTTCGGAATAGGGTTAACCCTATTCCAATTACAATTCAAAACAAAGGCTACAATTTCCCTGCACCCAAACAAACCTTTAGGCCCAAGCTTACTAGACCAGACCCATGATCCCACCCGACTCGACCCGACCCTTGTCCACAACCCATGACCCAACCTGATTGATCAGTTGAATGGTTAAATATTCAATCGTTAAATGTAGACCGGTCAACGCCGGAACAATAACCGTCGTCGACTTCACTAGTTATCTTTTTTGGGTAACTCGCGAGAAACTAGAAATTTTTTTATTTTTTTCTACTATTTTGCTTGAATATTTTCACCCGTTTTTCACCTTAAAACATCCTAAACCCCATTTTATTTCCTTTGGGTTAGTTTTTGTGGAACAAATAGGCCAAAAACAATGCGTTCTAGTTAGGGCATGATTTTTTGACGAACTGGTTTTCCAACCGGTTCATCACTGTTTTGTCACTCTCCCGATTCCAAATCTCATCCATACTGTGATGGGAACCTTCTTTCCTCGTTCTTGTTAGTTTCTAAGGTCAATTCAAAGAGAAAATAAGAGACCATGTTTCAATTTTCTCTCCAACCACATACATACATATAAATGCATCCATAGAAACACACACTCATGCAAGCATCACCATAAGCACACAATAGTCATACATAACTTAGAATCAAGTCCAAAATGCTTAAAAATCCCTACCGTATTGTTGCTGCGTCTAGAGAGAGAAACTCGAGGAGAGAGAAAGCTTCACCAAGCTTTCGTGGCTATCGCCCCATTGGTTTAGCCCTTCTGCTTCTTTGTTTCCCTCATTTTTCCTTTTCTTGTTTTCTTCATTTTCTTTTCTTTCTTTCTTTTTTCTGGTTCAATTTACAGTGTGTGTGACAAACATATACACATAACACATATTCATACACACTACTTCACACACACACACACACACATATTCAGTACACACACTCACTGCACTCTCAAACCCTCACTCCCAATGGCTGTCTCACAGCTCTTCAACACACACATATCACACACACGATTTAGGGAGAGGGAAAAGATCAGAGAGAGAGAGAGAGAGAGATTTTTTGAAATATAGAAAGAGTGAGAGAAGTTGGTGTATGTGGGAGAGAGGGAGAGGATTAGAAAAGGGTGAGGGAAAAAGAGGAAAAGGGAAGAGAGAGAAAAAGGGTTTTGTCCCATTAAGTCCAATCTTTTCCTTTTTGGTTCCCTTAAGGTGTTCCCACACAAACACAATCACACTCCTCACCACCACATCTTTGACATGTGTCCCCTTTCTAGAAGTTTTTATTAGCTTATTGGAGAAACTTCTCATGCTTCTCGAGGCACCACGTGGCCAGTTGGCCAACTGTGCATGCACACAAGCCCGAATTAAAACTATCTTAGAATTACACCAAACTTGGTACACTAGCTAATTTCGATGCTCTGATTCTAAATATGCAGTCCGTTTTTAAAAATTCTATAATTTGGATTTTCATATTTATTTACGTCCCTGTAGACGACTATGTAGCCCGGAGGCTTACATCAGTCCCAAATATATTATCAAAATTTATTTTTAGCCTCTCTATGTCATATTGATAACTGATTGATTCATTTTATAATTTATCTGATACATCTCTAATTTATCTCCAGTCTGTCCTTAACCTATGCTGACAATTTATCGAGTTGCCCTTTGATAATTTTTTGGGTCCTTACAGAATTAATATCTTTATATATATGTGTGTGTGTGGGAATGTGAGTAGCAATTAATTAGAAAAAGAGTGTGAGAGAGGCAAAAATTGAGGTGGCCATGAACACGAGTTATAGAGTCGTGAACTATTAAAGGCATTAGATTGAGTCCCATATTTTTATTCGATAAATTATCGTTTCATCAACTTCTTATTTAAAATATAAAGTTTCTAGTTATTGAGTATGTTTTAGTTATTTAATATTATTCATATGGCTTTTGTTTGAAAATTGAATTGTGCATGCCACTCACATCATAAAATCTATGTCAATTGATTTTGGGTTCAACATCAATGGCATGACCCACTTCTTATCACTAGTATTTCATGTCAATAAAAGTAGAATTGTTATCATCGTTACCATTCAATTACATCACCAAGCTCTCAAATGATTTTTATCTCGAAAATAAATATGATATTTATTAGAAAGATGGAAACTTAGAAGCTATTAGTACTGAAAAATTCAATGATTCACTCACCAACTATTTCATTCATATTCCCAGAAGAAAAAAAATCTGTGAAAAATTCCATGAATTCTTAAGGAGTTACCTTAATTTAGGTCTCTTTAGAAATTGGCATCAATGGGTCTAAAGTGCAAGATATTCATGAAACCAAAATTATTGCAAAGTTTCCAACATATTGGTGAATACCAAAGGAAAATGCTTATATGGAAGCTTTTTGAGTTTCTTCCACAAGTATTTGTTGAAGAAAAATGAAAAGAGAAAAACGAGTATAAACTACCTTCTAATGGTTCTTTCTCATGTTGTCAGTAGACCCATGAAAGGATTAGCCATGGAACATGAATGTCTATTAAAGAACTATCAGGTAATCTAACCATATGCATTTTGGGAGTTTGAAGGTGGAGCAACATATACGACTGGTCAATGACCCTTTTTTTTAGCAAATTCATGTGTAGATGGCACATATATGACCTGAGCAGTATTACTTTTACCAAATTTTATCCTAATGGTGGTTTCTCAAATGAAGTGAAAATCTTATATTAGATTGAAATATCACATCACATCACATCACATCTAATACAACATTGTCACCTCGTTTGATAAACTTTCTTTGATAAAAAATATTTTGGATGAATAATGTTGTTGAAATGGCCCATTCCTTTAGATTTAAAGATTATAACTGATATAAAAAAATGATTCAATAACCTCAAATTGTTCAAATATTTAGAAGCATAGGATTCAAAAACTTGTATTATAAGTTGTCCTAAACAATCACAAATGTAGTAAAATATTCCTTGTCAATAAAGCATATCTCAATATTCTTTATGTGTTCCAAAATTCAAATCGAAAGTTCTTAAGATGCCTACTCAATAAAGAAATTTAGAAAAAGAATAAACAAGGAGAGATAGTGTGCTTGTAAGTTGTAAATAACCACCTAAGTAATATGATATTTTAATATTTATTAGAGTAGTCTTCCAACACTAAATTAGAATAGAACTTTTATAGAATTCAACCTTATATCTAATTACATAAAACAATATATATATATATATTTTTTATCTCTTTATCAAACCCATATGGATATTCCACAGGTTGTGAGTCCCAGGAGAAATTCGATGCAAATTCTAACATCTCCCACTCATCCACATAGGGTTAGTTCTAAGTTCTCTATATCTCTTCTTTACATATCTTATCTTTACATATAAAAAGTACATCATGTAACCAAACGAGAATAATCAGTATAAGAGTAATATATTAATCTACCATCAAACTAACATAGTACCTTACTGTAAACAAATGATCCCATCTATATTTCAAACCATTTTCGTCTACCAGATTTAACAGCCCTTATTCTTCTTGAGACTCGTCTCAATGTGATGCATGAATCCCATAATTTGTATTGTACTTATGACCATATTAGTAAACACAAGTCTAACGGGCCTGTTTGGTCAATGAGTTGCAATGAGACAATGTATCACGAAATTATCTTTCCTAGATACTTATGTTAATCTAATTGAACCTAACCCTTTCCTAAATATACCTTATTGAACCACATCAATCATGATCCTTTAGTACACACTAAAGTAATGACAATAAGTATTTTCTTTATTACGTAGTCTTAGGTGAAAACACTTTCCAATGCTCATATAAACATTATAAAACAAGTTTTGAGAATTAAAACATGTTAAAGATGATCAAAAATAGAAGAAACCATACCCATATGCTAGACTTGTAACTTGTCTTTTCTCCTCCATCTTTGCATTGATTTACTCTATTTTTCTTTATATAGCTTTATTTTCTCACATACTCTAAGTCCCAAGTGTTAAAACAAGTTTTAATGAATTTTTTGAAAACCCAGATACACACCCATGTTCAATTTATGTATTTTCTGTCATGGTTGGACCTTCATTTTGATCCTAAATGATGCATTATGTCATGATTTATGTATCAATGTTCAAAAATTATTTCCAGTAGTGTTATCGACATAGCCAATTTCAATATGCGGCTTCGTGTTTGTTTTTCACCATGCATATCTATATATATTATATATACATATATATATACACACACACACACATATGTAGAGGTGTGTGCACATGTATATTTGTGCTTATAGTTACAAGAGGCCTATAGTAATGGTTTTGGCTTCTCATCTATGTATAGTATGTACGCATATATGCATATATGTTTATGTATATAGAGTACAATATATGTGTGTGTAAAGAGGTGTATATATATGTGTGTGTGTGTGAGTGTGAAGCTAAAGGTTTTGTACCTCGAGCTTCTAGTGGTAGGTGTGAGCGTAGGTGCTGGAAAAAGAATCAAACAACCCTGAATTTTAAAGTCCGCTCCCTCGAGGTGGGAAAGGAACACACCCTCTTTTTCGAATTGGGGTGTATATGAATACACAAAGGAGTCGTCAGCTTGTTTTAGGCTAAATAACAAGCAAACCTGTCACAACCCATGAAAAATATATGTAAAGAAAATAGCAAAGAAAACTGAAATTACAATGCTTTGGTCCTATTTATATTCTAAACCTCTTGACATAGGATCAAAATAAAGTAAAGCAAAACTAGCCTACAATGAACCAAATAAATCCAAATTTGGGAGCTAAGGTATGAGATAGGAAGGGGTTAGGCACCCATCCTGCCCAGTCCAAATGGATTGACCTCAAGTGTTCATCCACAAGACTTATATTCCATGACATAAAATAAAAGAGAATGAGTAGAAAAAGATGATAATAATGATTACATGAATGAATAAAGTAAACATAAAACATAAAGTAAATAAATCAAAAAAGAAAAAAGAGTAGAGAGAGTGATTATGATAACATGAATAAAATAAGAAAGAAAAAAAGACATAAAGTAAATAAAATTAAGAGAAAATAGTAGACTCGGGCATATAAGGCGTCTTACGTATCCATTCAGATAATGAAATCAGAGCCAACATAGTTCTCCAATTCAATTGATTTTATCAAGAGTGATAGGATGAATTGAATTGAATTAGAAAAAAAAATAGTAGGGTTTTAGGGAGCGTACCTGATTGATTGTATTGAATCAGATAAGGCTTGTGCTTGAACTCCTTGAATTGAATCTTCAATTGTGTAGAACTTTGTCTTCAATGGATTAGAACTCTTCCTTGTATAGAAAAAAGCTTCAAAAAAATATGGAAGAAGAAATATAGAAGAGAAAAAATTATTGTAGAAAAATCTGGCTACTAATTTTTTGTCCTTAATTATGATGGCCAATAGATCTTATTTATAGGAAAAAAGTAAGAAGGTTTGATCTAACGACTCATAATGAATCTTATGGATGAATGACCAAGATTAATGCTTGATGAGCAACAATTTAGATTAAGAAGTTATTTTGTGCACAAGTCAAAACAAATCCCTTAAAATAATGAGCTTGCTTTAGAAATTCCTTAGCAACAAGGAAGGAAGGGAAATAGGCAAGTTGTTGTACCGACCATAACTAAAGAAGTCATCTATCATAACTAGAATATATCTCCTACCTCCTAGACTCTCTGTACGAGTTGGACTCATCAAGTCCATATGAATCAATTCTAATGGTCTAAAGGTAGCTAGAGATGTATACTTCTTATGTGAGTTTGTTTAGCATTTTGGGATGTAACACATATACTTGTAGAAGTATTTCCTAGTTTTGGTAGACCACAAACTAGATCATTGTTATACAACATTTTTAAATCTTTTGGATTCAAATGACCTAGTTTCTCATGCCACGAGTTGCAGCTCTCAACTTTAGCACTATTGTATATGACAATTGGATTTGGACTAATCCCATAATAGTTGTCTATGGTCCTAATCCCTTGAAAGACTGTAAAGATTTGAATTTTTTTTTTTTTTTTTTTTGAAATGGAAAATTTTTTTTTAAAAAAAATATGAAATTTGTATTGTGTAAGTGTGGATATATATATATATATATATATATAGTGGAACACATATATGTATATATGCAAATATATTATATATGTAAGTTATGTGCACATATATATATATTTAATACATTTAAACATATATATATATATATCACACGTGTGTGCCCCAGCCGTGTGTGTGTGTGTGTACTGTGTGCGGTTGTGTGTATGTGTGTGGGTTGAGTGTGCAACACTCAAGGAAGCATGGGTGTAGGTACTGTTGTGTGTAAGTGAGTGGTTGGTAGTGTGTAAGTGTGATCTGTGTGTATGTGTATGTCAGGAGGGTTGAGTGGTGCAGACCAAACTGTAGGAAGAGAGAGAGAAATAGAGAGAGAGTCAGGGCAGTGTATATGAGTGTGTGTTAGTTGGGTTAGAGAAAGAAAGGAAATCAGAAAGCAGGAAGAGAGAGGCTGAGTCAGAGAGTGGTGAACAATGGGAGAAGCTTGGACCAAGCTTGAACCAGGGAGGAGAAGAGGGCACACGGCAAGAGAGAGAAAAACCTAGAAAAGTGGTAAGTAGCTCAGTTCTGGCTTTTAAATTTTGAAACATGTTAATTTGATTTGATTTTAGGGCTTTGTAATGTATAAAATGTGGATCAGTTTTGCAAAAGAAATCAACCAAAATGATTGAGAAATGAATTACAAAATGGGAGTTGCAGGTTACTAGGATAATCGAGTTCCAAGAATTTTCTTGTTTAAAGCTTTGTTTAAATGGAATGAAAACATTCCTAAATAGTACAGAAAATGATTTGATAAGAAAAGGGGTGAAAACAGTGGGCTTTGAAGCATGGAATAGAGAGGAAACCAGTTGGCCGGAGCCATTGTTTTTCCCCTATTCGTGACGTTTGAGAGGTCCAAGTTAAAAGTGAAGGTTGGATATAAGATCCTTGGAAAAAAATGAAGAAAACTAGCATTTTTAAAACATGAAAAAATGATCGGAATAGTGTTGCCGGCGCTGAAGAAGACGCCGGAGACACGCAGGAACCCTACCTGAAAAATCGGGGAAGAAAGGGTATTGTTTCGGGTCGGGTCGGGTCCGGGTCAGCTCGGGTCGGGTTAAAACCGACCCACCCTACACGTGTCAGCCTTATGTTTTAAATTTAAAGTGGGATTGGGGGTGTTTGGCTACAGGGTTAAGAAATTGAAATTGGAATTGAATTAAGAATAGGAATATGTTATCCCTGTTTTGGGGTTAGCTACTGTTTGGCTATTCGGATTTGGAATAGGGAATTTTGAAAATTTCAATTTAACCCCAGAACATTGAGAAATCCCAATTTGACCCCAGAACTTTTAAATAATTATAGTTTGACCCCCTGAATAAAATATTAATATTAATTAATTAAATTATTTTAATTATTTTAAATATCACAAAATGGTTTGGAGTCCAAATGGGACAAGTCATTAGTGTATTTTGATTATCTCAACCATTCTGAGACCAATGGTGACGTCCGTTTTATGAGATGGGGTTCCAAAAAATAAAAGACTCGTGATAACATTTAAAATTACCAAAATGCCCCTAAGTTAAAATGTAGTCAAACGAACTCCGATTTAAGTAAAAAATAGTGAAATTTTATTATCTCAACCATTCCAGGACTCAATCATGGATTCCAATTTGCGAAAGGAGGTCTCGAGATGTGAGAACCCATAAAAGTGTAAACTGACTGTTTTGCCCTTTTTAGTGCAGAAGTCCAAATTGAATTCCGCGAAAGCCTAAACCAACTTTCTCGGACATTCCAGGACTCAATAGTCGAGTTTATTTTGGTCAAAGTAGAAACTCATAAAATAAAGACATAAAATTTGATGAATAACATAATTCAAGTGGCAAATGAACTGAGTTATATTTCATAATTTTAGGAACACTGAAAGGCAAAGAGAAGGTGGTCTGACCTTCTGTATTCTTACTATTAGTTCTGCTATGCTACGAGTACAACTTCTTGGGTTGAGACAAACCCATCAGGTATGATATATTGTGCTAAGTAAGAAATAGGATTAAGTTAGGAGTAATTGCCATATTGATTTGATGATTCACATATTTGTTTAATTGCTTATATGCTTATCTGTTTCCTTGTTATCTTTTTGAAAGTTTGGTGAAGTGAATGGATGTGAATCATAACTATATGTATACTCCAAGTGTTAGCATAATGTGTGAATTATATTTTCGAGAATTGTTGAGATTATGGAATATGTAACTTAAGGCATGTGTTTAAATGGACTATGTATGGCATGTATCCTTGATGAAGGGATTTTGTGATTGGAATGTTGTTGTGTAATGCATTGTCTAAAGCATGCTTCATGCGTGGATAAGATGCTTTATTAAGATCATATCATGGCATGTTGGAATCAAAACATATTGGCATAGTGTGATTCCTTGGAACATGGTGTGAGTTGAGCACGTGGTGCTATGCATTATGAGGGTGTAGATCCTGTGGTGAAAAACCCAAAATCGGCCATTGGTACTCGCATGCCAGACGGGGTCCAGACTGTGAAGCGAGACATATTACGGTACTTGTAGGCCAGGAAGGAAGGTCCGTAAAGCGAGACATAGGTGTGACATGGAGTTTGCATGGGTGCGTTATGCATATTGTTCATGTACTGCATTGATGACATGTAGAGATAAATGTACACTTGCACATGTCACGCCTTAATTTTGTTTCTTGCATTAGCATTATATTATACCAGCAGTTGAGCTGACCAATTCATGGGAATACCATTTCAGATGACGCTTCGGCTACATAAGATTCAGTGATGTTTTAGTGGAAGAAAGAACTTAGAGTATTTTGGCCCTTAGGGCATGTATTGATATTGTATAAGGGCATAAGCCCTGGACTATGCATGTTTAGTTTATATGTTGTGAAGAAAATGGATAAGGCTTACGAATTTGTATCAAAATCTGGACTAAGTTAGTGTTGAAATGCATGTGATTGTCTTTTGTTCCTTCATTTCTTTATTATTTTATTGTCCTTTAGTTCTGTTACACTCACCCCCGAGTTCGTGGAAATTCGGGGCGTGACAAAGACACACTCCCCTTCAATGTCATATACACTATACTCCATTTCTGAGAAGTGGATTACAAGACTGTTATAAAAAAGTTATCTTATGTTGAACAGATTAGCTTTAATACTATCAACCTAAAGCACATTATCTAGTTTAGGAAACCCATTAATATGAATGGTGCCATTTTCTAAAACACTAGACCTATTTCCATTACCAAAAGTGACAGCCCCCCTATTATGATTCTCTAGGTGAGAAAATAGGGACTTGTCACCAGTCATATGCCTAGAACATCCACTATCAAAATACCATTATGTAGTATTATGTGCTCTCAAGTTTGTGTGAATAACAAGATAATTCAACCTATCTTTTTCTAACTCAAACATGTCTAAACCTTTTGGGTTGATTTGATTTAGACTCATAAATTTTGGTTGACTTTTGTTACCATTAGTCCTAATCTTAAAGTTATTTTGAGACCTTGAAGCATTATCCATTTTATAGACTTTTTGAGCTAAACTCTGAGATTTTTGAACTAAGGTGTTCAACTGTTACTTTGTAATTGACAACTTGGATTTTGGCACATTTGAAATTTGGTGATTTTTGCCTTTCCTAGCTTCTCTGCAAATTTTTTTAGTGTGACAATCAACCTGACAATAAGTGTAGAACCAAATTTTAGGTTATGGTGCCTCTATAGGTTTTTGAGCAGAATGGACAAAATTAACATGTTTAAAGGGTACTTGTTCATGCTGATTGGTCACATTGGGCTTTTTAGGATCATTGAAAGTGTCATAGCCCATACTAACTTTGTTATTCTTAACTAAAATAATATTCAACATTTTGCCTAACTTGTTAGACATGTCTTCAAGAGTAACTTTCAATTCCTTAGCTTTCTTTAATTCAAGTTCTAGATTGTGAACTTTAGCTTGTAGATCAGTCTTTTCAAACTTGGTAGAGACTAGCTCTTTTTTCAGATTGTCAACCTCCAAAACTAAGGAATTGAGCTCTTGCTCAACTTCTTTGAGCTTCTTTGAGCCTCTCAAGTAGAGTTGCTCTGTGAGCTTTGAGCTAACTTATGAGTGCATCACTTTCAACACTTGCACTCTTATCTTTTTCAGCCAATTTCAATTTGGCTTGCAATTTTGAGATTAGCTTTCTTGAGTTTGAGTGATTCATCATACAATTGATCATATTCATAATCACTCTCACTCTTTGAGGAAATCTCACCATCAGACGCTTATCCGCTCACATCAAGAGTGTGTGAACTCTTAACAACATCTATAGTTATAGTGAAGGCTAAGAATTGTTATTGTTCTTATTGTTCTTATTCTTCTTCATTACCTTCACTTTTCTCATTCTCTTCATTATCATCATCAGTCAAAGTTGAAGTCATTGTCTTAGAATTACTATTCCCCTTATTTTTCTTTTTGTTAGGGAAATCTACAACGATATGACCATATTTATGGGAGATTGTCTTGATAATTGATTATAAGATTTTTTTCCTATCACTATTAGAGGAAGATTTTCCTTTTGAGTAGTTGGAATTAGATGTAGACTTCTTTGATGAGCTACCATGTTTGGAGGAATTGGATCTTATACTTTTCCAAAATTTATTAAATCTCCTGACAAACATAGCTAACTCATTTTCATTAAGAGGTGTTGATTCAGTGTTATGTTCCTCTTCAAATTTTTCTTACACAAATTTTAAAGCTATTTTTTTTTCTGTCTCCTAGACTGTTTACAGGTCAATTCATAAGTTTGAAGTGAACCTGCCAACTTATCTACCTTTAAAGAATCAACAACTTTACTTTTCTCTATGGTAGTGACTTTTGGTTGAAACCTCTTAGGTAGAGATCTCAAGATTTTTCTTACAATTTTGGGCTTCGCAATTCTTTCCCCAAGATGATAGGAAGTACTCATAACATCACTTAGTCTGGCATAAAAATCATCAAAGGACTCAGACTCTTCCATCCTAAGCGTCTCAAACCTTGAGGTCAACATTTGAAGTTTTGACCACTTAACAGCAGTCATACCCTTGTAGGTAGTCTGTAGAATATCTAAGGATTCCTTAAATGTCTCACATGTCATAATACGCCTAAACTCATCAAAAGTGATGACATTGAAAATTGCATTCAACCCCTTGGTATTATAACCACTTATTATAAGCTCAGTTTCATTCCAAGTGTTTGATGGTTTTGATGTTGAAGGAATATCATTAGTGGCTGTAGTGACAAGAAGAGTCCAGCCACTTTCAACAGACAACAAGAAATGTTCATCAATCAACCTAAAAAGGCCTCTCATCCTAGCTTTCCAATATACATAGTTGGTACCATCAAACAATGGAAGGCGAGATATGGAACCGCCTTCACAATTATCCATCTAGACAATTATTAGGATCAATCTAATACCAAATATTTTTGCTCTAATACCACTTTGAAATGCCCTATGTATATCTAGATGAATTGAAATTGACCCATATAGGGGTGAATAGGTCTCAATGGTAAATTAAAAATTATGTTTCTAAATTTTAACAAACCAATAATGATTAAGGTTATCACTTTAATTAAGTGAGAGTTATATTCTAGTGCGTGCAATAAAAAATCAGTGACGTGCATCAATATAGAAAATAAAGCAATAATGAAAACAAAGAGATGAACACACCGATTTTTGTTGATGAGAAAATTACCACAAATCAATCGTATCTGTTTTGAAAAACTCTAGAGTGCTGACCTAGATGCACTGAATCCACTACAAAATCTTTGGTGATTATAGACACAGTCAACACAACAATTTAGCTCTTCAAGACTTGTTCTTACTCTAAATCTCCTCAAACTTAAATCCATAAGCGTTCATCATATAGACATTCGCTTCGAATCTATGAACGAACAATCTCAATCACAGTTGTGAATGTCCACGTAACCTCGAACTCTACCAATTGCACACTACTTGAAATCCACAAACATGCACTCCAATGGTGTAGAATAAGGTATGGTATTGTATGGTTCTTAGATCAATAGGTCGTGAATGTGAATGAATCATAATGCCAATCGAAATCCTTTTGGTACTAGAAGAAAACATGTATCACAACAACTAAAAGTCTTTACAAAATCGTGCTAGAGACTATATATAGTCCTAGGTTAAAATAAAGCAGAATCCTTACAAAAAGTAGAAACTGTTCACACAGTTTTTCAATGGTCGTTCAGATGAGGCATTGGTCGTCCAAACGAACTCCTTTATAAAATTGGGTATGTAGCTCACTGCTTTGGTCATTCAAACGAGCATTCCCATGAGATCCCACGAGGTGATGTAAAGAGGTCACTAGCCTAGTTGTTAGAACGACCAAGCCTACGACATCCCACACACCACTCACACGACCTCATTATCCTAATTGTTCGAATAAAGTCAAGGCTTGTTCGAACAATCGAGACAGAATCCTCAATTGAACCAAACACACACAAATAAAAGGCTTCTCATTTATCAAACATAAATGTTCTTTGAAAACCAATGAGTACTTTTGAAATCAGGGCCACACTTTTCAAAGAAAATGTTAAAAAACTTTTATATGCATGACATGTGTGTGAAATCCATGAACGATATATGTCCAAGTAATTTACCTTTCCTACCATTGCAATCATCTTTGATGAGAAGAACTCTTCATATTTCTCGAAATGCTGAGATGGCCATAAGGCTTAAGAACAAGGCTTGACTTAAGTAGAACTCAATACAACTCAATAGTTTTGTAAAACATGGATTAAGCAACACAATTATAGACTGCAAGTCCTAACAATGCAATTATCAAAATAAATTTTTATAAGAAATGACGTTTCATCTACGTTCAAAAATCAAATACATTTACAAAACCAAACTAAATATAGATATAAAAAATTATTTCAAAAAAAGATGTTAGATAATTTATGTTTTTTATCATAAAATTCTTTTATGGGGATAATTAATGTAGTTTAGTTAAATAACATTAGTTTAGGAGGAGAGGGAAAAAGGCAAAGAAGAGTAATATATGAGTTATTTAAGTTTAGTAATATTATTTTAGAATATTTAAAAATATTATAAGACTATTATTATTAATTAATACAATCTAGTTTATTGAATTTCTAATTCCTTTATTAGGATTTGTGAAGCTATTAAATTTATTATTAAAGTGAAAAATATGAATATAACTAAAAAACTTATTTTTTAAAAACATTATTATATCTTTATTATATTTATATTAATACTTATACACTTCTTATAAAAAAATATATTTATATACTTTTATTCATAGTTAAAACTATTAATTATATTACTTAATAATTAATATTTAAATTTTTTTTTATAGTACTACTATTAAATAGATTAAAATAAATATATAGTACTGTCAATTTCATATTAACAAGTTAAATGTGTCATTTTCAAGTTGCGGGTCATGAGACACGTTTAAATAAATGTCTCAATTCTGGGTCGGTCGGATAAAGTGACGGATCTAGAAATTTCGGTTAGGGGGAACCAAATTAAAAGTATTAAAATTTAAGAAGGTTTATGTGAATATATAATAATAAAAAAAAAAATTAAAGGAGCCAAATCTTATTTTATTAAAATATTTTAACAAAATTAATGATAAAAAATATAGTATCAAAATTTTTGAGGGGCCACGACCTCCACTTGTCCCCCCTTGAATATGTATTGGTCAGATTAATCCCTACATGACATGAATAATCATCATGTTTATCGTGTTTAACTCAATTTTACCATTAACACGATTAAGTTTAATTCAAAATCTCATTAGTTTGTATCATTTTCAACTTGTATTCATAAGTCGTGTCCCATGTTATCAACTCTATCAAAATGTACCTAAACTTAAATATAAACACAATCGATTGCCGTTTAGCTCAAATTGGAAACGCACCTTCATCCTTCAATAATTTAGTAATGTTAAGAGGACTAAAGGTTAACTAACCCACAGACAAATAGAGAGAGAGAGTGCACTGAAGTCCCATGCCCTCTTTTGTCACTATATCAAACTTCATTAGCCGTGGACCTGCCGGTGAGAGCCGGCCCTCCTCTCTCCCAACGACTCAACCTCCGTTCTCACTACACTGCCTCCGGCTTCAAACTCTCTTAGTTCCTTTACCATAACTATCATATCGTTTATCTCTCTAAGAAAACACAAAGCGGAGTAGGATTTTGATTTATGAGAGCTCACAATTGATTGAAGTAGAAGAGCAATCTCAAAATCTCTGCAACGACAATTACTGCGAGAACAAAATGGCGATTCTATACGCGGTGGTGGCTAGGGGTACGACAGTACTGTCGGAGTTCAGTGCCGTGACCGGCAACACCGGCGCCGTGGCCCGACGGATTCTTGAGAAACTGCCGTCGGAGGGCGACTCGAGGCTCTGTTTTTCTCAGGATCGATACATATTCCATATTCTCAGATCCGACGGTCTCACCTTCCTCTGTATGGCCAACGACACCTTCGGAAGTCCGTCTCTCTCTCTCTCTCTCTCTCTCTCTATATATATATATATATGTTCTTTGTGTTCTTGATTCATTTTATGAATTTTAATGGATTTGATTCATTGTATCTTTCTATCTGATATGTTTGCGGCTACACTTTTGATGTTGATTAAATATATTGATTTGATTTAAGTTTAAATTAAGATGATGTTTGTTTCAGAATTTGTAACATCTAAAATGAGCAAAGCGTTAGAAATTAAGTGATAGTCCACTCAAGAAATTGACCTCCTTTGTTGGTGGAATTAAGTTCTTGTTGGATTTGTGACATTCACATGTGAAAGGCTATTCTCATGTACTTTTGAATTTTCAGAAATGTTTTAAAACCACACAGAGGATATACTGATTAAGGGGCTTAGCTAGGATTATCGAGTCAGAAAGGGGCAAATCTTCCAAAACATTGGAGGACCTGGATAGGGGTGGAGGCTGGTTTTCTGGGGAGGCTGATTGCAATCAGGTCCCTCAATTCAATAAGTGAGCCAAGTACCTAAAGAAAAGTACTTAAAAAATTGATGAATTATGTAAGAAATCGAAAATATTGAATGAGAGAGAGCCAAATGATTCTTTTGTTTTGCGTACACTGAAATACTTTTGTCTCTTCCCCAAAAAAGTCTTTTGATTAATAGGCTTGCTTGATGGCTTTCACCATGTGCTCTTTCCACTCATAATTGCTTTCATACTGTCGAGACTTGTGAGGATCATTTATCAAAGGAGGGTATGAAGTACCTCAACAGGGTTTAAAATGTCTTGAAAACTGTAGGGTATTTCATCACAAGGTTTCAGACTAAAATGCAGTGTTAAAGAGATCTGAAAATTTATACGGGAGCTGATGCTAGCCACTAGGATGATATGTTAGGCTATGAGGTTTTCTTCTTCTTTTTTGTGGTTCTCAAATTCACATTGTGATAAGTTGTATAATTGTTAAATTGTGAGGTTTTGTTCTTCTTGTATCTAATTCACAGAATTCACATTGTGATAAGTTGTAACCTGAAAAAGAATGGAAGTTGGAAAAATATAGAATGAATTGAGAGGAAGAGAAATATTGTGTAATGTGCATGTGCTTTTCATTATAGGGGAGGAGTGTTTGAGTACAAGACATGGACGCTGGTGCAAAAAAAAAGAAAACACTTTGCATCCTTAACATACAATGAATACTCAAGTATCTTCTGGGTTTTATCAACAATTCAATTTGGCAAACAAATTAATTTTGGTAAAGGTGGTTGAATAGCAATGCAATGTCGTTCTAAACTGTTGAAAAAGTTGTGGTCTATTATTTGTTTTGGACTATGAATAACGCAGCACGAAAACGTGAAGGAGAATCAAATACGTTGAATTCCTTAGTAACCAAGAATAAAGAGGACTCTTCACCCAAAGAGAACAAATCTCAAATTTCTAAAGAGAAATATTTTTGATAAAACTTGAAGAATAAGACTACTTTACATCTTATAAATAGGCTAAAACTATTACTAATCCAAATAGGAATCTACTAATTCCTTATACTAGTTTTATTCATAGTTGTTATGGGCGACCGCCTAAGCGCCTGATTAGATGAAAACCGCCTAGGCGATGACTGCCTGAACCAAGATAACTGGGAGGTCGACCGGACAAGTGGGCGGTCGCCTGGGCGCTCGGGCAATAGAATTTGTAATTAACCAATTTTTTTTATAATACAAAATTAAAATTTTATTTTATTATTATATTTGTTTTGTTCTTCTTTATTTTGTTTTGGGTTGAATATATCATTGAATAATAATTTATTCTTATGAAAATTCCTTATTTTAATATATAATTAATTTTCTATTTTATTATTATATATTTTTTATTTTAAATGTAAATAAATGAGGTGAAATTAATAGAGAGTTTAAAAAAATTTCAAACATAGATTATTTGTACCTAAAGTTATTATATATATATATATATATATATATATAATAACCTCTTATTTTATTTACATGCAATATATAAAATTAAGTTTTCTTAAAAAATTATGTTAATATTATTTGATCTCACATCTATTTATTTCATGTTGTCAAAATAAAATAAATTATATTTATGACCTTTTAATAGTCATTAATTGCTCTGAGTTTTGTCAAATTTATTCAATATTGCCTTCTATATTATCATCAAATTTTATTGTTTTAAAGTGTTAAACTTCAATTCAAGTGCTTTCTATAGTATTGTCTATTCTATTTGATTTATTTGCATATGGTGTAATGTTTCTAAAATTGAAACTGTACATTTGTTTGCACGCACAAAAATAACATTAGTAAAAATAGTTGCTATTGTGTTTTTTTTTCATATGTTTATTTAGGAATACTGATTTAACTTTTTATTAATAAAATAGATTGTGTGAAATTATGAATTAAAATAATGATTAGATCACTTTTATACCATATTTTTTTACTGGGCAGTAAACGAGGTCCATCGCCTAGAGTCTCCTGGTCAATTTGACAACTATGGTCCTATTACAATTAGGAAACTAGAATAATTCCAAAAAATAGGAAAAATTCGAAATTAATAAAAACTGGGGTTTTTAAGAAAACTAGAAACCATACCAAATTAGGAAACTATAGTCGCAAGTAGAAGTTAATTCAAATTCTCCTAAACAAAGTAATTGCAAAATCAAAAGTTATTAAAAATAGCAAAAAAGTCAAATTGGATGCCTAAACGAAAATGTTTGGGCTCGGAGCAGTTTCGGTCAGGGTGCAGCGATGAGTATGGTTCGTCTCGCCATTTGGGTCAAGATAGGGTCTCCGTTCCCAAAAATGTGATTGACCAACTTTGCGTCTACTAATACTTTATCTTGGAATGGGACTTGTAGCATTCCCATTGTTCTTCAAATGTCTCAGCAACCTGTTCTACGTCAATGAAGCACGGACGCTTTAATTTGATTAACATGTCTATGTCGGACACCAACATTGGGACGCTTTCTGGACACATGTCGAACACTTAAAAAAGAGTGTCCAATTTTTTTTATTTTTTCTGAATTTCGGACACGTTATGGACACTTTTTTTTTTCTTCTTTTTGTTTGGACTTTTTCCTTTTTTTCTCCTCTTCTCCTTTCTTTTTTTTTTTTTTTTTTTGGTTATACACACACACATATACATATTCTATGTAATAGTTTATAAATTTGTTTTGAAACTTGAATCATGTATGTTGATGATTAAATGAAATAGTTATTGAATTTTTATTTAATGGTTTTGTTATTTTAATATCTTAATGATATTTTTGTGATTTGTATGTTTTTATGCCAGTTTTAATTGAAATAACTTTAGGTTTTTATTATATGGTCATATAAAAAATATAAAAAATTATATATGTTCAACGAGTCATCGACGTATCCGTGTCTTATTTTTTTGAGAATTGACGTGCCCGTGTCGTGTTGGATCTATGTCCCGTGTCCGTATTCGTGCTTCTTAGGTTTTGGAATAGCTGCACTTATTTGTTTTTAGTGTCAACTTGGTCATGGGTTATGATCAAATTTGAATTAACCACAGTCTGGATGGCAGTGAGGTGGTCTCCAACCATGAAGCATTACTCCGTTACTATTCTATTGAATGAAATGTTGTTACATTCTTGTCCTGCCTCATGAAAGATTCCCAGGTCTTGAGGCCAATGCCATGACAGACTGGGGGAGGCAACTCAAGCGAGCAAGGTAGGACGAGAACTAGTAAACCTCTAATGTGACTGGTTATTAATTGTTGATGCTTTGTAATACACATTTAACTTGCTACATGATATTTATGGAACATATTCTTCTTGTGTGTGAAAATATGATTAACTGAATATGCAAGATACTACAAGCAGATTATTTTAATTGATCACTAAGGGATCATATTTGTTGCATAAATGGTATATCCACATATCTTGATGGTATTGATTAAGCATGAGTCCATATTCTAAAAGCCATTGCTGCCCCAAATCTTGACAAATCAAGATTCTTAAACCTTTTAACCTATGAAAGATCTGTCTGCTGGCGCTGAGTGGAATGAAATACCCTGTTTAGCCAGCCCTTAAGCCATTCTTATTCCACTTGATCCTAAGACGCATGGAGGATCTATTTTGTTGTTGGAATGCAGAGTTCAGGACCTTGACAAGGACAAGCTCCATTGCTATCTATTGTTGTATCTAGAATGACACTAATATTTGGATTTAATTTTCATCTATATTTATCCTAAAAAAACTTTCATTTCACTAGTTAACCTGATCAATCTTTTCTGATGATTGACCACATCTGTCCTCCTTTCCTTTTGATGTCCATGTCTGTTTTAGCGACTCAGCCCTGTCAAATGCTTTGAAGAAAATAGATAGAAGGATACTCATCTGTGGCTGATAGCGTATTTAAAAAATCTTTTAATTATATAAACTATCCTTCTGCTTTTAGTTTTACTTTATCCAAGCTTATTGTCCTGTTTTGTTTTCTCATATTCATGCTTCTTTAAAGGGTTCTATCATTTATACTTCTGCCTTACGTCATAACTGTTAAGAATAGTTAGCATTAAGGATAGTTTAGTTACTTCCATTCCTTTTCTGTAACCAACTTAGAGATTTGATTATTACAATAATAATATTTTCTCTCCTTTTATTTTCTTTCTTCTCTTCTTTTTTTTGATTGGTTGTCCAACTTTATTATGGTATCAGAATAGATCAACATCCAAAATTAGTTCAAAACACTGTGGAAGTCGTCAGAGGGTGAAAAGAGACCAAACAGAGGTGTTGACATTATCATCCGCATGATGACGTCAACATGATGTCAGTAGTTCTTGATGCCAAATTCTGGGGTTTGCATTGCCTCTCCATGGAGAGTATTGTGGTGATTTTTTCAGAATTTTTTGGAGTTGTTTGATAGGGTTTTTCAATTTTCGAATGTTTTTTTAAAAGCGGCTTGAAATTTTGTGATATGTAGATTTAGAGATTTTTTTATGTTTTTGTTGCTTTCAATCCCCTCTAAGAGGTGCGACTAGGACAGGGTTCATTTTGGCTGCTCTTGAGCATTCGAGTTGATTTTGATGCACAAAACTCACTCTAGAAGGTTGCAGCTCATGTCGGGAGTTTCTAATGTATGTCTGAGATGGGTTTTTTGTCTCTCACAGCAGGTCAGCAATGGGTTTTGGTCCTTTGTAGCAGGTCAGGTGTCTAGAATTGGTCTTTGATGCATTAACCATAGTTTGTTTGGTATTATTTGATCACTTGCAGCAGTTGAGATTTTGATTCCGGGTTTTGTTTTGGCTTCTGATTGTGGCCTTTTTGTTCCAAGGTGTATTTGTTAATTGCAAGTCAGTCCCTTCTAGTGTTGCATTGGTGGAATTTTGGGTTGGTGGAATTTGTTCAGTTGCAAGTTGGTGTTGTTTTCACTTGCCATCTACTTTGTTTTGTTCTATGGCAAGTAATGATTCAGATTTTGTTCAAGCAGTGTTGGTTGGTCCATTTAAGCTACAGATTAGCACACAGCCTAGGCAGAGAACTAGAGTTGGTATTGATGATTGTAGCTTCAATTGCGAGAAGGGTCATTGGAAGACACAATGCCCTAAATTGGTGAATAAGATAATTTGTGGACCACAACAGCAATCTTCTAGAGGCGGGGATCGTCACACTGCGATAGTTACACCACTAGTGGATGAATTATCTTCATCAGTTCCTATCCTGTCTTTGATCTCCGAGCAATTGTAACAACTTCACTCTACCAAGAAGCCTAATGCTCTTTCAATCTCTCCTTGAGTAAGTTTGCTCTCCTTAGGGCCTTCAGGTATGTCTCGGACTACTTGGGTTTTTGACTCCGGTACTACACATCACATGACTTGTGATGCTTCTTTGTTTACATCTACTTTCTCTCCTCCTGTATCTGTACTTGCTGCCAATGGCACTCCTATGTCCTTAGCAAGTATTGGGTCTATTTTTTCTCCTCAATTGACACTTCTCGATTTCTATTACATTTCTCAACTCACTTTAAATTTGATCTTTGTTAGTCAATTGTTTGATTCTGGATATTTAGTTCACTTTTCCTCTTCTAGTTGTGTTGTGTAGGATCCTCGTTCCAAGAAGTTGATAGGGACAGGCTGTAAAAAAGGAGGACTATATGTGTTGGAAGAGTTTCATGTTCCTGCTATTGCTGCTTCTTCTGTCGATTTATCTTCTTTTCGTTTGAGTCCTAAATCCTCTAGTTTCTATTTGTGGCATTCTTGTCTTGGACACATTTCTAATTCTCGTTTACAGTTTTTAGTTTCAACTGGTAGTTTGGGTAATTTGGAATGTCATGACATTTCTGATTGCAGTGGATGCAAATTAGCTAAATTTACCGCATTTCCTTTTAACAAAAGTCCTTCTAGTTCTCTTGCCCCCTTTGATCCTGTTCATTCTGATATATGGGGACCTGCTCCTATCCTTACTAAAGGGGGGTCTAGATACTATGTTTCTTTTATTGATGATTATACTCGATATTGTTGGGTTTACCTTATGAAGCGTCGATCTGAGTTCTTCTCTATATTTATTGCTTTTCGTGCTATGATACAGCCTAGTATTCCTTTGTTATTAAATGCTTTAGATGTGATTTAGGTGGGGAATACTCTTACAATGCCTTTCAAGACTTTTTAAAATTTGATGGTACTATTCAACAATCTTCTTGTGTAGAAACTCCTGAGCAGAATGGTGTGGCCGAGCGCAAGCATAGGCACATCATGGAGACTGCACGTTCTCTTTTGTTGTCTGCTAATGTTCTCAGTACCTTTTGGGGGGAGGCTATTTTTACAGCAGTTCATCTTATTAACCGCATTCCTTCTATCATTACTTTTAGAGTCTCTTCATTTGAGAGATTGTGTAGTAAGCCTCCCGATTACTTCTCCTTACGTGTGTTTGGTTGTACCTGTTTGGTTGTACCTGTTTTGTTGTCTGCTTCGTAGTACTCTTTGTACCAAACTTTTTGCATGTTCAATGATGTGTATCTTTCTTGGTTATGGTGAGGGGCAAAAGGGGTATCGTTGTTATGATCCTGTTGCTCACAAACTCTATGTCTCTCGCCATGTGGTTTTTATAGAGCATATTCCATTTTTCTCTATTCCCTCTAGTTCTGGCACTTTACACAAATCATATCTTATTTATCTTGATCTTTTTCTTGATGATATTCCTTCTGACTCCTATGTTAGTGACATAACCATCTCTGATGTCCCTTCTTCTAATTCTTCTCTTATTCGTCCTCCTACAATCCATACTTACACTCGCAGGAATACAGTTGCTCTTTTGTAGGTACAGGTTCTCTGCTTTTCTCAATTGACTCCCAATCAAATTCTGAAGACATGGATCCCGCTTCTTCTCACTATCCTAAGCGCATTCGTAAGTGTCCTGATAGGTTTGGTTTTCTAATTTTTGTTATTCTATTGATTTTTGTTCTTTCTTAACTTCTATTCATGCTTTATTTGAACCAACCTCGTATAAGGAGGCTATTCTTAACCCTCTTTAGCGACATGCTATGGATGAAGAGCTTTCTGCATTACATAAGACAAACACATGGGAATTTGTACATTTACCCTCCAGTAAACGTGCAGTTGGTTGTAAGTGGGTGTACAAAATCAAGACTAGATCAGATGGCTCTGTCGAGCAATATAAAGCTAGATTGGTGGCAAAGGGGTTTACTTAAGAGTATGGTATTGACTACGAGGAGACCGTTGCTCCTGTTGCCAAAATGACTATCGTTCGTACTGTGATAGTAGTGGCAGCTATCCGTCAATGGAGTCTTTCACAGATGGGTGTGAAGAATGCCTTTCTCAATGGGAACTTGGTTGAAGAAGTTTATATGATTGCTCCCTCTGGACTTCCTCTTAATCCCAATGATGTGTGCAATCTACAAAAAGCAATGTATGGACTCAAACAAGCGCCTAGGGCTTGGTTTGCCAAATTTTCTACAGTTTTCTGTGACTTGGGCTTTCGTGCTAGTGCCCATGATTCGGCAATCTCTCTTCAGTCCTCGTCTGTTGGATGTATTGCTCTCTTACTCTATCTTGACGATATGATCATCACCAGTGATGATATCGATGGAATATCATTGTTGAAATCTTAGTTGCAGCATCACTCTAAAATGAAGGATCTGGGTCCTTTGCGGTATTTCTTGGGTATAGAGGTAGCATCTTCTCCTAAAGGTTATCTTCTCTCTCAGTTGAAGTATGCATCCGATGTAATTCAAAAGCTCACTTAACGTATACTCGGACAGTCGAGACACCCATAGAGCTCAATGTTCGCTACTCTTCTACTGATGGAATTCCATTATCTGATCCTACTGTATATCGAGCTATTGTTGGCAGCTTAGTTTATCTTACTGTTACATGGCCTGATATTGCTTATGCTGTTCACATTGTTAGTCAGTTTGTTTCTTCCCCTACCATTGTACATTGGGCTACTGTTCTCCGTATTATTTGTTATATTCGAGGTACCCTACATCAAAGTTTATTGTTTCCTTCCTCTACTACGTTGGAGCTTCGCGCCTATTCAGATGCTGATTGGGTTGGGGATTCTATGGATCGAAAGTCTACTGCTGGTTTTTGTATCTTTCTCGGTGATTCTCTTATTTCATGGAAAAGTAAGAAGCAGACAGTTGTTGCTTGTTCTTTTGTTAAGGCTGAGCATTGTGCTATGGCTACCACTACAACTAAGATTGTTTGGTTACAATGGTTGTTTGCTGACCTTGGCATTTCATTGTCTGCTCCTATGTCTATGTATTGTGATAATCGGAGTGCCATTCAGATAGCGCACAATTCTATGTTTCATGAGCGTACCAAACACATCAAGATCGATTGTCATTTTGTGCGCCATCATCTTCATCTTGGCACCATTTCTCTTCCCTTTCTTCCTTCTACTTTGCAATTGGCTGACTTCTTTACGAAATCTCACACTATTTTACGTTTTCATTTTTTGCTTGACAAGCTCATGATGCTTCTTGTTGCCGCATCATAAGCTTGAGGGAGGGGGGGGGGGGTGATAAGAGTAGCTAGCATTAAGGGTAGTTTAGTCTTTTTCTTCTCTTGTTAAGCCCTCCTATAAACTTAGAAATTTGATTATTACAATAACAATATTTTCTCTTCTTTTATTTTCTTTCTTTTCTTCTTCTTTCTGATTGATTGTTCAACTTTATCAATAACTATGCATGTCAGCACTTTTTAACTCTTAATTGCTATACTATCAGTGTTGCATTTTATAAGGATGTTAATCATTGAGCTTCCATAGTTCTTATCTCCTTGCCCTATATATGCATCCTTTTGTTCTTCTCTTCATGATTTGACAATGTGTTGATTTATGCTTTTGTCCAGGAAGAATTCCTTTTTCGTACTTGGAGGATATTCACATGAGGTTCATGAAAAACTATGGGCGAGTGGCTCCCCACGCACCTGCTTATGCAATGAATGATGAATTTTCGAGGGTCTTGCATCAGCAAATGGAATTTTTCTCCAGCAATCCTAGTGCAGATACTCTCGATCGTGTTAGAGGCGAAGTTGGTGAGGCATGTGTCTTTTGATGTACTGGAACTTTTTAAATTTTCTATCTTATTTTATTTTATTTTTTAATGTTTTCCATATGTAGTGTCAATGTGTGGGAATGTATGGATGCGTGCATTAGGTGATACAAAAAATTTCTGCCAAAGGTCCTAAATAATAATTTCTATCTGAACAACTGAAAAGAAAATTATTTTCTATCAACATGCAAGATGGCTCTCTATGACTTGTACAAATATAAGTGGAAAAGTAAATTCAAAAAAAAAAAACTGAAGGAATGTTTCAACAGCTTTCTGAGCTTAATTACTGTCCTAGTCAGGGCCTTTATTGGGCATTAGGAATGGCAATGTGAATTCCTTACAAACATGGGGATTAGAACCTAAATGACATGGATGCTTCTAAATGGAGCTGTATTTGTATTGGATCGGATATTGTTACTTCTTTGGTTTTTCTAGATATATGCCCAAGACGTCCTAGATGCCTCATCATAAGAAAATTAGTTTTTTTTTCAATTGTAACAGTTATTGGAGCCAACCATTGTATCGTAGTGGTGAAAGTGCTTGCGTGGCACCTTAAAGGGAAGGATAGGGTTAAGGTTCAATTCTTATCACTTTTTTTATTTATAATTGATTCTTATTGCTCATCAATCCCCCCCCTCCCCCCCAAAAAAATGTCATCACATGTTCGACATGCCTTAGAAATTGAGACATGGTCTAGCGTATAAATGTATGAAAAAAAAATTCTAAATTCTTTGACTGTTATATTGAGTGTTTTCCATGTGGAATTTGGGCTAGAATTCGTGTAAACATAACACTATTTCTAATGTGAAATAAAACTTATCAAAAAAAAATTCAAATGTGAAATAAAGGCCGTTACCTAATGTTAGTTCAGCTTATGCATGTTGTTGGGAGGGCTAGATTGGAGACAGGCCTAATATTTAACATTATTTTAACACAAATTGGTTACTCTTAGACTCAGACCCGCATTCTCACGCTTGATAGCCCAAACATTTTACTATTACACCAAACAACCATATATTAGAAACTTATCATTTTACTATTTCATGCGAAATAATCTTATAAATTAGATACTTATTATTTTTTGGGATTTATAGAAATGTTGGTTTATAATCAACCAGGGCTAGCCTAGTTGGCCACCCATGTCCCCATTAGGGGGATGTGAGTATTATTTCAAACCAGCCATGGGCTGAGTTGGGTTGTTTGTTCAAGGCTCATATTTAAGAGGCTCTTGATCGTGTTTTCATTTTGTTGCTATGTAATATTGTGATTGTGTTGTTCAGTTGAGTGTAATACATGTACATATACTGTAATGCCCCATTGACCATTGTTGTAATCAAAAAAATATGTTGGTTTATCAAAATGTCTATATATCACTTCATTTATTTATTGTGGTCCCCATCATGTCTGCGTCTGTTTTTTCAAAATATTTCATATTGTTGTGTCTCTATCATGTCTTATTTGTATCCCATATATGTGTCCATGCTTCATAGGTTGGAACGTTCAAAGGAAACATATCATTGTGGTTCGTAGTTTCAATGAGCATTTGAAGACAAATACTATGTAGTGTAAAATACTTTGTTAAAGTGTTTGAACTTTGTCTGTGTCCTCTATTCTTGAAATTTATTGATAAGGTGCCCAAAAGGCTGCTGTAAATGTTGTATTTTATTTCTTTGTGAATTTTTTTTAATTTTGTTATCGTGTATTTGCGTGTCTATATGTATGTATATATATATATATATATATATATATATATATATATAGTCATTACCAGGTCCTGCCTACACAGGATGCTCTAACTGGTGGATTGGAGACTGATCTAGGTTTCTAAAGAAATTATAGCTGTTTGCTTCTCTTTCGTTTTCTTTTTATGCTGTCTTTGATTTTTGTATTCGTTTTCTTTTCCTATAGATATAGTTTTATGCTTATGTATGCTCACATCCTCATCAATATGATATTCAGATCCGCACTATCATGGTGGATAACATTGAGAAGATATTGGAGAGAGGTGATCGAATCGAACTTCTTGTTGACAAAACTGCAACAATGCA
The DNA here is from genome assembly GCA_008638375.1 of Nyssa sinensis. Lineage (NCBI taxonomy): Eukaryota > Viridiplantae > Streptophyta > Magnoliopsida > Cornales > Nyssaceae > Nyssa > Nyssa sinensis. Next base: position 30,620,596 of record CM018031.1, read on the forward strand.
AGACGGTGCATTTCACTTTAAGAAACAGTCTAAGCGCCTTCGTCGTGCTCTTTGGATGAAAAATGCCAAGCTGTTGTAAGTAATTCTAGTCTCTTTCTAGTTAGGTAGTCTTGTATGTTTTGCAAAAGACATTGAAGTTTAAAAGTATTCTATGAAATGAAGAACATTAGAAAAAGCAAAAAATTAGGGAAAAAGAAGAGGGGGGGGGGGGGGGGGGGGGGGGGAGAATTTCATACCATTTTGGGTCCAAAAACAATTATATAATCAGATCAATCTGTAAGGAAGCATTCTTTTGTATCAACCTCTGGGAACATTGCCAAAAAAGAAAGATTACAATTTTGGTTTGAAAAGACCAACTTTGCATGTGTTATTCTGCATGTCCGTAATTTGTGAACGTATGAGCTTTGAAATCAGATATGCATTGGATCTAGGGATACAAGGTGATAGTCTTAATTTAACACAATCCCTAAATATTGATGTTCACCAAGTCATATTTAGTATGCGGTCTCTTACTTAATGCTGACATATGAATCTTGTGAATTAATTTTTGTTGCATGTAATTTAATCAAGCAAGCTATATGGATATCTAAATATGACTTCAAAATTTTCAATTGGCTTCTGCTTCTATGGAATATTTTAATTGAGGTCAAACCTCCCGAACTTTTGTATAGTCAATTTGATGCTTTGAAGACACTTCTGCTTTCAAACTCTGTAAAGTTTGTTAAATTATTCCACTTCCATAATGCACAATGACCTTTCACCTTAGTATAGTCTGACGTTGAAGGCTATAGTAATGCATATAAAATTTATTTTTCTATTTTGAGGTTGCCATGACAAAATTTTACTCAATTTTCTTCTTCTATGGAACGCTGATATCAAGTATCTCGGTCTTCTAGTTTCTGAAATCAGATAACAGATATTAAGAGTCAGAAATTTAGTAATATTAAATGAATCAGTAAAATAACTAAACATCATTAATGACTAGTAACAAGGTAACTCATTTCGCACAGCCACTTACCAGAGTGATTCTTGCTATAATTCTCAGGCAGCGGGCCCGTTTGTAGTGGTATTGCACCAAGTACCACTTCTGGTTTCAGACCCAGACTCAGAAATTATCACAAACTGTATTTGGCCATACAAAGAGCGTGTGTCAAATGATGCAAACAAAATTCTTCAAATAGTGCAGAAACCCATTTCTCTGAAATAACAAAGAAATTCTAAGAACTCATCCAATATGATGTGCCACTCTACATTTTGGCCCTCCTTAAAAGTAACCACTGTTACTACCACGGTACCACCTTTGCTCTCCTCAAAAGTAAACCACTGTACTACCACCTCTGCTATCATTGTATCTAGAGCGGCTTGACACATACCTATATTCTGTTCTGCACCTCCAATTTGTAATATTATGTGCTTGACACGTGGTACTTCTCACCCTTGGCATTCGTCCTTTATGTCACTTTGTTATGGTGTTTAGATAGTTACCTACCAAAAAAAAGGTGTCTAGATAATTTGTTTTACTCTTTTTTCCCCCTAAATAGGAAGTGATAAAAAATAATTTAATTAAGTAAATCGAACACAGTATCTACCTGTAGGATGTACAAGTTATATAAACGTAACTGCAATGGCGAACCAGGTACTAAAGTGATTATACATAGAAAATACTAAAATTCATTGAAGTATAAGGAGTAAACTTTCAAATGTGGGATATGAGAGAACTAAAATGGTACTAGACTATGCATGAAGTGTTTTTATGGCTTAAATGTGCTTATAATGGCAGCTGTTTGGAGTTTTGGCATCAGTGTTGAACTTCCAGAATTTCATGAATTGTTTGCTCAAATTGATGCTTTCTTAATTTGATATACTATACTATGAAGGGTAAATTACATTGACCTCCTCTAAGGTTTTTGACAATTACAAAAACCTTTCTTGAGATTTCTGAAATGACACTAACCTCTCTTATTTTTACTGACAAATTGCAAATACTTTTCCTTTAGCCAATTTTTTTTTTCAAAATGACAAAATATCCCTTTTTTTTGTATTTTTTAAATTTTGACCAATTTTTTATTTGTTTTTTTCATATTCAAATAAATATTAATTAAAACCTTCTTTGGCTAAAAAATATAAGTTATTTATCTAATTTTTTTTTTTTTATATATAAAATGAAAAAATTCTTCAAAAAATAAGTTAGAAAAAAAAGGGTCAAAGTTGTTACACTTAACAGCCTGAAACTGCCATAAAACTGCCAGAAGCAGTGGAATAACCTGTTTATCCAAATGTTTCAAGTAGTAACACTTGACAGCTTTTTAAGATTTTTCAATTTCATGCAAAGACACTTGTATTTTTATTCATGGCAGGGCCTTGTTGACGTGCTTGATTGTTGTGCTCCTGTACATAATAATTGCTGCTTGTTGTGGAGGCATTACTATACCTTCCTGCAGATAATGAGTTGGCGGTTTTTCAGCTGAGCTATGTGATTGATGGCTATCCAAATGATGTATCTCACGGCATGTTGGATTCGAGTCTTGGCTGTCTCATGGTGCAGATTTTTGAGTTGAGTTTGGAATATTATTGCCTATATCTTGATGGTTCCAGAAATAATCCTGGTAATCCTCTCATTGTTGTTGCATTCTTTATGAGTTTTTAGTGTGAAAAGCATTATGAATGTTTATAATGTAATTTTTTTTTTTTTTTGGGTTCTTTGTCTTGTAAATATTGAGAATTTTTGTCTTGTCTTCAAAGTCAGACTCTGCTATTTAGAATTTCATAATATCATCTATTTCTAAACATAATCATCCATTGAGATTAACTGATTCCGGTGGCCAATGCTTATTTGTTTTGTTTTTCAGGACATGATTATCCTGCATACTAGGACGTCCAAGTAGAATGCATGATGTTTAAATTATTTTTTCTTAAAAAAAAAGAGAGTATAACTATACATTTTTTTAAAAGAACTATTAGCTGGTAGGATTTCCAAGAGCGACACATCCGTCCAACAACGCCAAAGTCATTGATGTCACTGGTCGCGGCTACCAATTTCTCATTCTCAATCTTCCGGCGGAATGACCCTTCCCTGGATGAAGAGTACCCCATTCACAAACCTAGTTATCATAGCCAGCGTGGTTTATTTACTTGCTGTTCATGCCATATGTATGTACTTATCTGCCTCTTCCCTTTAATTGCATCATTCAGAAGCTCTCATATCATGTCAGTTTGGGTCACCATTCCCGACTAATCAAGTTACTCAAGTTGTTTTCATTTTACTTTTGGGTTGGAGGAAAATGAGTTGGGTTAATGGAGTGTAGGCACGCCATTGATGGGTAGTGGTGGTGGGTGAAGGTCAAGGTTTGAAAAGGATGAAAAAAATAAAGAGAAAGAGGATGAGGATGAGCATAATCTGCTCAATTAAAAAAAATAATTGATTTTTTTTTTTTTTTTTGAAAATTTTTAAAATTGCAATTAGAAGTAAACATGACATTAACATCACAAAATTTGTATAGAAAAAAAAGAAAAGAAAAAGACAGAAAAAGAAAAAAGAAAGCGACTAAAACATAATTATTCCCAGAAAGGAAAGGAAAGAAGAAATTTTGTGTGTCCAATCTAATTTTGCGAGGTGTTCTGTAGTGTAGGTGTCCTCAGTGGGACCCACACCAGGTAGATTACACGTTGGACGGTCAGCTAAGAGTCTAAGAATACCATTTGTATAAAGAGAAATAATGGGACCCGCTACAAAAGCTGTCGTTAGGCTGTTGGAGATATTGGTACACTCTGAAACACACTCAACCTTTTCCCATTTGCGCCAAAAGAGCTTGGAGAGTATCGTGGCCTTTGTACTGCATTTGATTCCTCTGCCTCCAGTATTTCTCACCTCCTGTTCTCCATTTATTCCCCTGCACCCTCTTTCTCTCTCTCTCGTCTTGTAGTACACTTTCCATCTTCCTCACTGCAGCTAGCCCTTCCCATAGTCTTACTTTCTCTCCTATGGGAACTCTTCTCAGGCCACCACCATCTCACTCTCCTCTACTTTCCATTTCACAGACATCTAATTCATCAATTATCCATCCATTTTTCCTTCCAAAAACCCAAAACCCTCCGAGAAAAGTCCATCACAGAATCCAAAGCAGCAAGTTCGGCAGCTTCCTTGAGTTGGAACCCATATCGAAACCAGAGTCTTTAGATTTCGATCTCTCATGGCTGGATCCCTCCCTGCGGTCTCGACTGGACGTGATCATCATCGGTACTGGCCCGGCAGGCCTTCGTCTCGCGGAACGGGTCTCGCATCGTGGAATTAAGGTATGTTGTATCGACCCTTCGCCGCTTTCTATGTGGCCCAACAATTATGGGGTCTGGGTTGATGAGTTTGAGAGATTGGGACTTGAAGATTGCTTGGACAAGACATGGCCTATGACTAGTGTTTACATCAATGATCACAAAACCAAGTATTTGGACCGTTCCTATGGTCGGGTCAGTAGGAAGAAACTGAAGATGAAGTTATTAGAAGCCTGTGTTTCCAATGGAGTTGAATTCCATAAGGCCAAGGTTTGGAAAGCAGAGCACAGGGAGTTTGAATCTTCAGTGGTGTGTGATGATGGGAATGAGCTAAAGGCAAGTTTAATTGTCGATGCCAGTGGCTTTGCAAGCACTTTTATAGAGTATGACAAGCCAAGAAACCATGGTTACCAGATTGCTCATGGAATTTTGGCTGAAGTGGATAGTCACCCTTATGATTTGGATAAGATGGTTCTCATGGATTGGAGAGATACCCATCTGGGTAATGAGCCATATTTACGGGCTAGCAATTCAAGATTCCCAACTTTTATGTATGCAATGCCATTTGATTCAAATTTGATATTTCTAGAAGAGACATCTCTGGTGAGTCGGCCAGTGTTATCATACATGGAGGTAAAGAAGAGGATGACAGCAAGGCTGAGGCATCTGGGTATTAGGGTGAAGAGTGTAATTGAGGATGAGAAGTGTTTGATACCCATGGGAGGACCTCTTCCTCGTATCCCTCAAAGTGTCATGGCAATTGGTGGGTCATCAGGGATAGTACACCCTTCAACTGGGTACATGGTGGCTCGGACTCTGGCTCTAGCACCAGTCCTAGCTGATGCCATTGCAGAGTGCCTTGGTTCAACTCGAATGATCAGAGGAAAGCCACTTTATCATAGAGTGTGGAATGGTTTGTGGACTTTTGAGAGGAGGAGAACAAGGGAATTCTACTCTTTTGGAATGGAGACTTTGTTGAAGCTTGATCTGGATGGGACTAGGAGATTCTTTGATGCTTTCTTTGATTTGAATCCCTTTTACTGGCATGGATTCCTCTCTTCCAGGTTGTCTCTTGCAGAGCTTGCCATGCTCAGCTTGTCTCTGTTTCGACGCGCCTCAAATCCTTCCAGGTTTGATATTGTTACAAAATGTCCTGTTCCCTTGGCTAAAATGATGACTAATCTAGCACTTGAGACCATTTAATTATGGAAGCTTGTAGCTTAGAAGATGAATAAAAATTATAATTAAAGCTTGTTTCATGAATTTTGCAGATTACATTTTAAGAATTATTGGTTTGGCTTGTTAATTTGCTCGAAAAACTATATAAATAATGCATGTAGATTTTAATTGATGGATTCTTCTGGGTTGGGTTAAGTATATATATATATATATATGGATTTGTGACTTAATCTGGTAGTGCTGTAAGTTGTCCAAACTTGCTAGACTGCAAGCTTCTGATCATTTTAGCACAATTCTCCATTTCAGTGGTAACCTTGACAATCCTAATTGTGCCTATAATTTAGGTTGCTTCATGAATTGTTTTATATCTTTGAGCCATAGCACATGCTTGATGCTCTGCAAGTGAAGGGTGAAACCTTTATGACAAGACAAAATTGTGGCATGCTTTGAAGACAGAGTGAGCAAAATGCACATGATCACAAACTTTTCCCATAATCCTAATTTAAAGAAACAACCCTTAAGATTAAAAATAATACAACGCTATTGATTTTTATTTAGTTATACAATTATTACAAGAATAATTAAGAATGAAGTTGACTGGCGTTTTAGCACAAGCTCATTACTGCAGGCAAATCAAGATAGTTAATTGGTGTTTTACCTATAACATATTTTTATGATCCCCCCCAATTTTCATTTTCCGCTTACTTTTACATATATATATATATATATATATATATATTGTCAACTTTAATTGCTAATTCTGATAATGCCATAGCCTAGATGTTCATTCTTGTACTTAACTGATAACAAGGTAGTGTTGTTGCTATGTTCGGACTAAATCTTAATTGCTAATAATAATAATAATAATAACAATAATATTGCCACTGTCGCACCCTACTTTTAAGTTTATTGAAATTTTGTTTTTATGTTCATGATGAAATAAGTAGTCAGATGAGATTTTAAGCACTGGTTTTTACTTTTACTAAAAAATATGAGCTCTGATTTTCATAGTAAAACAAGTAATAAAATGAGATTTTAGGCGACGGGCAAGGAAAACATTTTGGGAAAATTACAGTAGGATAATTTTGGATTGGGGCAAAATTTTCTAGTGTATCAAGATTTTCGGATGAAAAATAAGAGAATTAAGATAAAAATTTGAGTTAGGTTGAAATTTTGAAATAAAAAATGAGAAATAATGAAAAAATATTGGACTAGTCTAAAATTTTAAGATTGGCTGAATTGAACGAAAAACAATTTTGGGGGAGCTACAGCCTACCTCTAGCTCCGTCCTTGGTGACGAGGAGGCTTGATGTTTGAATGTTATATTAGTTTAGGGCATTTGATGCTAATTAAACAATCTCCACCAAACCATGAATTTATTAGTGTGTGTTAGGTTGACATTTAAAAAAAAAAAACAACAACAACAGGGATTTCATGGTAGCAAAATGAATTTTAACCTAAACACATATTTGAAAGGTCATTTTGTCTAGTGACTTTATAATTAGTTTTACTTTACCAAAGTTTTGCATTTGGAGGCTTGTTTATTGAAGGAGAATGTGTTAAGTACCCTAAAATATCCATAATGATGGGTTATCACATTTTTTAAATGCAGTAGCGGATCCAAAAAATTGTACATATTTTAATTTTGAAGGAGATTTTATGAAGGTAGAAAATATTTTGGATGATCCAATTCCTTTTATTTTAAAATGAATTTTGGCAAAATCAGGAATTTTTAATTTTTGGGCTCCCCTTAACAACCCCTCCCCCTCTTTTGCATCAGCTAATGCTCCTATTTTGTAAACACACTCATTTTTCACTTATCCTCTTTTATTTTTATTGTCATTAATAACTAATAAAAAATAGGATTATGTAGCTAAGAGTTCATAAAAAGTATTATAATTATCATTAATCTAAGTTCAAATATATTAACTCATAAAGTTCTATAGTTATTTAGTGTCAAAAATACCTCTTCTAACAAACTTTTATTAAAATCAAGAGCAGTCATAATTTTTTTTTTGCAAAATTTTAAAATTTAATTACTTGAAATTTATAAATCTATTTTTAATAAAAAGATTTTATTTGGATTCTAAATATCGAGACCTACCAAACAATATCCTATATTAAAAATGAAAATCTGAAGAAAAAAAAAATCATTTCAAAAGTATAAAATTTATGCTAAGCAAAAGTGTAAAAATTTACACTTATGCAGTGAAAAGCTTAGTTCCTGTTGTTGTTATTTTAATTGAGTTTTTAGTCACATGTTGGATGTTCACAACTAATTTTTAAAGTTGCTGCTATTTTGTTTTAAAAAATATATTTAAAGAATGGGTACTTAAAAACACACTAATTGTGAAAAGTATAAAAATTTATACTATCGCAAAAATATAAAATTTCACATAGTTCATAAAAATCGAAAATTCTAGTATTAGTAAGCCTAAATTATTCAAAAATAGAAAAATCAAGAAGCTTTGATTGAATCCTTTTCCAAACCATCACCTACAAACAAAAAAGAAAAAAAATGAAAATTGCAGGTTTGCACATCCTTCATTAAAGGTTGTTTGCATGTCTTCCCACTTATGTCTTTTCCTTCGTTAATCCATTCATTCAATTTTAATTCTTCTTTTCCATTGCAAGAGCTTTCCCATAAGACATTGTTTCCTTCCAACTCTCGTGCCGACTTCACATATTGGTGATGCAATTCTGAAACACGCACAATGCTAATCAATTCGATTCTGCATTTACCGATTTCGAGGATGACACACATGAAATTGACTTGTGCAAAGGCGACCATGCCGATGCCTTGGTTATGGAAGAGCTGAGGATGACGATGATGGGACCATGCCGCCAAAAATTATGCTCTTCCACTGCGGTTAGTTGACAACCGCGGTGTACAACGACAGTAAATTTGGTGGCCCAGTTGTGGATTTGTACGGGATGTTGCACAGGATATTATTGGAGGAGAAGGACGGGATTAGTCTTGATCTTATAGTAATAAATAATATATTAGGGTATTTTTGTTATTTAAAAAAAATTAAAATGCCATCTAACAAAATTGAATTTCATCTCAAAGCAAAATAAACTAATCGTTTTTCATCTCAACAAAAAAAGTGAATAATGTGATGGTGTGAATTTGAAATAATGACTTGAAAGATTTTAAATCAGGAAGGTATGCACTTATGATACAAGGTAGTTTGGGATAATAGACTCGAGATGAGGTTGTTTTCTAGTAGCAATGGGAGACACTGGCTTTGTTTGGATTGTAATTCAGAAACAATTTTTAAAAATTCTTTTTAAAATATATTCAAAATTTTGTAATTAATTTTTTAAAAATTGTAAAAATATATTTGAATATGATAATCTAAATTTTAAAAAATTAAAAAAAATATACTTTAAAATGCATATTCCGCGTTTTAAAATTAAAAAACAGCTTTTGAAAATAAAAACAAACAGAGCAGCAACTTGGTTTTGTTCGAACAAAACATTATATTTGAACAGAAAAGTTTTCACTGTTGGATCGTATGTCCAATTTTAACGATTCTAATTGATTTCCCTAATCCGAACCCTAGAAGGTCTTTTTTTACAAAATTTTAAAATAAAATTTATGAAATTTATTTTTATTATATATATATATATATATATATATATACCCACAACTCACAATCCCACCACCGAACCAAGGGCATATATTATGAATAGGAAAATATCCGATATCGAATTTCTAATTCGAATTGTAGCGCACTATTTTTAAAACTAAGTGTTCGAAAGACATTTTAAGACATATTTAAGTCATTTTTAAGCCTATAATTAAAATTAAAAAGTATCTAACCTATGTTCATTTATTAAAAAATTCCTAATGTGAATTAGAACATAAAAGATAAAACACAAAAATATCTTAATCATGATCTAATATGAAATCGTGATATTTACATGTGCTTTATCTTTCTTGTAGCATATTTGAAGAATGTTGTTGTACGTTGAGGTTCATCTTCAGTCATGTGAAGTTATAATTTGAGTCTAGTATGCTTAAATCTTTAAGTAATGATTGACTAACATTATAATTGTAACAAAACTTAATCTAACTTAATAATCACAAATCTAATATAGATTTTTGAAATGAATTACCAACACATACATTTTTAGAGAAAAGTTTTACAACTATTATAACAAATTTTGAATAATTAATTAATTTTTAATAAACCAACTAGGCAATACGGAGGATAATTAATAATTTTATTAACTAATAATTAATATTTTTTAAAAAAAATATTTATAATATTAATTATTAAAGAGATAAAATAGTTATATATGTACTTATATATCCCATATATCTCATTTATGACATGTCTTAGTAATTATATTTATTAATTCAACATAATATAAGTCAAAAATATTGTAAGTGACAAAAATTTATGACATTAGGCAACACAATTCTTAACTTGAAAAGGACATTAAAAAAATATTTTTACCTAATTTGAGTATTATATGTATTTTTGTTTATAAAAAATAAAATTTCATTGAAAAATTGTATATAAGATCTTATTCTTGTATCTTAAATCATTTATATTAAAAAATAATTATTGGTTATAAATTAATTATAACAGGGTTGTGTGTGTGTGTCTATATATATATATATATATATATATATATATATATATATATATCCAAAAAAGTGTTTTTAGAAGACATGCTTCTGAAAGTTTCTTATTGAAGTAGAAAAATAATTAATAGAACATGTTTTTATCCTTTTCAAGATTAGTAATTTTAATACTCTTAAAAAATTAGTAATGGAAATGTGGTTTATACTTAAGATTACTCCTATATAAATGATGTTATACTTTTCTGTTCCGAAAGTTTTTCCTCTCAGACTATTTGTTAAGAACATGAGGTTTACCGAAAAGGTTCTGGTGATAATCGCTTCGATGATAAAATTAATAGCGAAATAAAAATAGTAATTAAAAGACTTAGGTTGAGAGATTTTAATTCAATCAATATTTTTTATTTATTTATTTTTCTTTTTTAATAGTTAGGTTCTTACATAACCATACCATTAGGGATAGAAAGACCTCATTTTAGAGTTTTCTTATTAAGATCTTAAATCAATATTTTTCTTTTCTTTTTTTTTTTTTCCTTTTTAATAGTTAGGTCTAGGTTTCTCACATTCTCAATACTAGATAATTTTTTTTTTCAACTTTGTTTAGTTCATGAATTTTTAAATTATATCATCTCAAGTACAATACCAATGAGGTGGTACTATTATTTTTATTTTTAAAAACAAAATTACTTTTTTTTTTAAATCTAATTTTTTTCCTTCGGTCTTCACAGCAGCTCCCTCTCTCTCTCTCGCCTCTGAGTTTCCAACAGCTAGTTATAATTACATGAAATTTAAGTAAAATTAAAATAACATTAAATTCAGTGGGGATAAGGATATAAATTAAAGCAACATATTTAAAAAATATAGAGATAATTTTAAATAAAAAAGACAATTGACCCTGAACTTTCATAGGCCTCATGCATGTGGGTGGTTCAGCGCATGGAAGAGTGCCAGAGGACCCGAGCTGATGCGGACAAAAGTGCTTTCACAGAGGATGGCAACATGAAGCGTTGGTTTGTAAATCAATCAGCCTAAGATTGAATGACTCATTAATTGATACTAACAACTTGTTGAAAATACCGCAGCTAAGAAGCTTATCTCCTTAAAGTTGTTAGTGTTTGTACAGAATAATACCATAAGGATATTACTAAAAGTCTCAAAGTGTGAATTATTTAAAATAAAGAGTTGAATAGATAAGTTTAGAATTAAAAATCTCTTTCAACTTAATTTCAATTCTTGGTTAATTACAAAGATGGTACAATCAATCAATACATCACTCAACTTGATTAAGCCAATGTTTAAACTCTTCTACCAAGAATCAACCAATTCACCAACCTATTCAAATTTCACCTAATTGATCAACCAAATTAATTTTATAGTAATTTTTGTTGGAAAAAAATGGGTTTGAGCATTATAATTAGCTATCTTTGAGCTAAAATTAAAGTGAGTCTCACAAATTAATTTTAGTGGGTCCACATGAGAATGCGTTCTCCTCCATGAGGAGATGAAGATTATATATTGGGTTGCTCAAAACCATTAAGAAGTGAATGAGAAATTGCCTCCAAACATCACCACTTGGAAATAGGTAACAAAGCTTGAAACTTGTGCAAAAAGCTTGTATCCCACATAGGATGGGTACAAGACTTTTAATTAGTATATATACACATACCTTGGAGGAGGGTTTGGGCCCCAAGGGGCACCCCAGTTTTGTGGAAGGGGAAGGACCTAGCACATGCTTGGTTCCCCGTCCCGGGCTGGGCCGGGCTTGGGCTTGGGCTTGCTGTGTATATATCTTTTTAGAGAAAATTTATTTAAAATTTTTCAAACCAGAAACGCAGTCGTTTTGAACATGCGTATAAGTTACTGTTGGGATTCTGAAAATGCTGTCGTTTTGCGACGTACGTATGGTTACCATTGGGAGTCCAAAACATTGTCGTTTTGGACAGTACTGTTTGACTGAATAGGCGTCTTTTCATAGATGCGCCTGTGTCTGTTTATCAGTGAACAGACACAACTGAACCTTCATGACTGTACCAAACAGTCATGAAGAAGCCTATAAATACCCAGACCCTCATTGCATTCAAGCATTAAAAATATTGCATTCTTCTCTCTCTGCATAAGTCAAGTTTGAGTGCTGCCATTATTATGTTCGTTGGGTTCTAAAGATTGAAGTGCTGCTTGTTTAGATCCAAAATCCGTTCTATCTTGGGAGACGATTGTTCATCACCTTGAGCACCGAGAGGGAGCAAATTCGTCTTAAAGAAATTGTGAATTTCACAAGGCTCGAATTTTTCAATAATAGTGAGTTAAACAATGTTTCTGCATTCTGATTTATTCATCTATTTAATTTATTTTACATTCTGGTTTGATTTATTGTTTAATAGTATACATATATATAGATATATATATATATATATATTTGTTTTAGTATTTCAGGCTTACAATCTTAAGACGAATTTGATACATTTTAGTCTGTTATACTATACTGGTTTGTTATATATATATATATATATATATATATATATACACAGTACTGTTATATATACTACTGTTTTATTATACTATATATATAAATATATACAGTATTGTTATATTATATATATACTACTGTTTTGTTATATATATAAATAAATATTACTGTTATATATAGTACTGTTTATTATATATATATATATACAGTACTGGTAAACTATATATATAGTACTGTTTTATTATATATATACAATACTGTGTTTCAATCTGTTTATATATATATATATATATATATATATATATATATATACTGTTTGAATTTGTTTCATTTAAACTGTTCTAATAGGTTCACTGCTCACTGTTCATTGTTTTTGTTAAACATTGAATTTGTTTTTCAAAACCTTCACTGTTTAATATAATATTCACTGTTTTTATAAAACATTGAATCTGTTTCATAAACCTGTCTGTTTAATAAATTTAGTTCTATTTAGTGGACTTTGTTCTACTTTAACAAATTAAATTCTGTTGAGTAGTTTTCTGTTTAATCACTCTTTGTGTAATTGGGAAAAAACTTTCTGTTTTTGTAACAGAAATGGCCTTTACAAGCAATGCAGCCACCATGGCCTTTACGAGCACTGCACCCTACCATGAATCTGTCTCATGGAGAGAAGCCCAAAAAATTCAATGGAATGAATTTTAAACGTTGGCAACAAAAGATGATCTTCTATATCACAACCTTGAACTTGACAAGGTTCCTTCATGAAGATTCTCCTATACTTGCTGAAGGAGAAACTGACAAGGAAAAAGTGGCTGCTGTTGATGCATGGAAACATATAGATTTCTTGTGTAGAAATTATGTTTTGAATGGATTGGATAATACATTAGATAATGTATATTATTCAATCAAAACAGCAAGGCAACTATGGGACTCTTTGGACAAGAAATACAAAACTGAGGATGCTGGCATGAAGAAATTCACAGTTGGAAAATTTCTTGACTACAAGATGCGTAGACCATAAAACAATTATAAGCCAAGTTCAAGAATTACAAGTGATCCTCCATGACATCCATGCTGAAGAAATGTCTCTAAGTGATTCATTTCAAGTGGCTGCTATGATTAAGAAATTGCCACTATCATGGAAAGACTTTAAGAATTATCTCAAGCACAAAGGCAAAGAGATGAATCTTGAAGAATTGATAGTGAGACTAAGAATTGGAGAAGACAACCGAGGATCTGAAAAGAAGAATGGAAATCATTCCATAGGGGCTAGGGCAAATGTTGTCGAACAAGGCTTAAAGAATAAAAGGAAGCATGAAGGTGAAGGTCCTTCTCAAGTTTCTAAAAAGCTCAAAGGGAAATGCTACAATTGTGGTAAGCAAGGACATCGTTCAAAAGACTGTCGCAAACCTAAGAACTCAAGGAAACAAAATGCTCAAGCAAACATGACAGAATGTGACAGGCTTTTAATTGCTGTTGGTGAGATGCATCTTTCTATCGTTGTATCCGAATGTAACTTGGTGAGAAACACCAAGGAACGGTGGGTAGACACTGGGGCTACACTGCCACATTTGCTCAAACAAATGGATGTTCTCTACCTACAAACATGTTGAGCACGAAGAACAACTATTCATGGGTAATTCTTCGAGTTCCAAAGTTGAAGGGCGTGGAAAGGTGATACTGAAAATGACATATGGCAAAGAACTCACTCTCAACGATGTGCTTCATGTGCCTGACATTCGCAAAAACTTAGTCTCTGGATCATTACTTAGCAAAAATGGCTTCAAATTAGTCTTTGTGTCTGACAAATTTGTGCTCACTAAGAATGAGATGTTTATGAGAAAGGGTTATTTGAGTGAGGGGTTGTTTAAGATGAATGTTATGACTATTGTACCAAAATCTATTAATAATAATAATGATTCTTCTGCTTACTTGCTTGAGTCTTCAAATATTTGGCATGCTAGATTAGGACAAGTTAATTATGATACTTTACGTAGATTAATTAACTTAGAATTTTTGCCTAAATTTGATATTAATCCTAATCACAAATGTGAAACTTGTGTGCAAATCTAAATTGACAAGATTACCCTTCCATTCTATTGGAAAAAGCACTAAGCCTCTAGATTTAATTCATAGTGATATCTGTGACTTAAAGTTTGTGCAAACTAGAGGGAGAAAAAAGTATTTTATTACTTTTATTGATGATTGCACTAGATACTATTATGTGTATTTGCTAAGAAGCAAAGATGAGGCTATAGAAATGTTCAAACATTACAAGAATGAAGTTGAGAATCAACTTAGCAAAAAGATCAAGGCAAGTAAGAAGTGATAAAGGTGGTGAATATGAGTCACCTTTTGAGGAGTTCTGTTCAGAACATGGAATCATTCACCAAACTACCGCTCCTTATTCACCTCAATCTAATGGTATTGCTGAACGTAAAAATCGAACATTAAAAGAAATGATGAATGCTATGTTGTTAAGTTCTGGTTCACCCCCAAAATTTGTGGGGAGGAAGCTTTGCTTTCCGCTAATTATATTCTCAACAAGGTACCTCATAAGAAAACTCATAAAACACCTTACGAATTATGAAAAGGTCACAGACCTTGCTATAAATACTTAAGAGTGTGGGGGTTGTCTAGCTAAAGTGGCAGTTTCCTAAACCTAAAAAGGTTAAAATAGGACAAAAAACCATTGACTGTATATTCTTTGGTTATGCAAATAAGAGTAGTGCATATCGATTTCTTGTTCATAAATCTGAGATTCCTGATGTGCATGTTAATACAATTATTGAGTCAAAGGATGCTTCATTTTTTGAAAATATATTTCCTTATAAAATGACACATGAATCAAGTTTACAGAAAAGGCCTTTAGAAGTTACAATTAGTAATAATCATGAAAATATAGACCAAAAGTCTATAATTGATGAACCTAGACGTAACAAGAGAACAAAGAAATCAACATCCTTTGGACCTGATTTTCTAACATATTTGTTGGAAAATGATCCTCAAACGTTCAAGGAAGCAATGTCCTCTCCCGAAGCTTCATATTGGAAAGAAGCAATCAATAGTGAAATTGAATCCATCATGCAAAATCATACGTGGGAATTAGTGAATCTTCTATATGGTTCCAAGCCATTAGGATCCAAATGGATCTTTAAAAAGAAGATGAAAGCTGATAGGTCAATAGAGAAATATAAAGCAAGACTTGTTGTCAAAGGCTATAAGCTAAGGGAAGGATTAGATTATTTCGATACTTACTCACTAGTTACTAGAATCACATCCATTCGTATGTTGATTGTGATAACAGCCTTAAATGGATTAGAAATACATCAAATGGATGTAAAAACTGCTTTCTTAAATGGTGAGTTAGATGAAGAAATATATAGGAACAACCCGAAGGATTTATTGCTTCTGGACAAGAAAGGAAAGTATGCAAGCTTGTCAAATCCCTCTATGGATTAAAGCAAGCACCAAAACGATGGCATGAGAAATTTGACAATGTAATGACGTCAAATGGATTCAAAATCAATGAGTGTGAAAAATGTATATATGTCAAAACCACTCAAAAAGGATATGTCATCTTATATTTTTATGTTGATGATATACTAATTTAAGGTAGCACCATTGATATGATAAATGCTATAAAAAAAATGTCATCCAGTAGATTTGATATGAAAGACTTAGGTGTCATAGACACTATTCTAGGAATGAAAATTTCTAGAATGTCTGATGGACTTGTTTTATCTCAATCTCATTACATTGAGAAATTATTTGATAAGTTCAAGAAGTATAACATAAATCCTGTAAAGACACCAGTGGATGTAAGTCTTCATCTTGCTAAAAATACTAGAGACAGCATATCTCAATTAAGAGTATTCTCGTATAATAGGCAGTTTAATGTACGTCATGAACTGCACTCGACCTGATATAGCATATTCTGTAAGTAAGCTTAGTCGATTTACGAGTAATCCAAGAAACAATCACTGGAAAGCAATAATAAGACTTTTGGGATATTTAAAATATACCTAAAATTATGACTACACTACACGAGATATCCAGCTGTACTTGAAGGGTATAGTGATGCTAATTGGATATCTGATTCAAAAGACACCAAATTCACAAGTGGATATGTTTTTACTTTAGGAAGTGTAGCCGTGTCTTGGAAATCCTCCAAACAAACATGTATTGCTAGATCTATAATGGAATCTAAATTCATTGCTTTAGATAAAGTTGGAGAAGAAGTAGAATGGCTTCATAATTTCTTAGAGGATATTCCAAATTGGTCAAGACCAATGCCCGCTATTTGTATACATTATGATAGTCAATCAGCAATTGGAAGGGCACAAAGTCATATGTATAATGGTAAGTCACGACACATACGTCGAAGACATAATACCTTTAGACAATTGCTCTCGAATGGAATTATCACCATTGACTATGTAAGGTCAAAAGATAATATGGCGGATCCACTTACGAAAGGCTTAACACGAGAGCAAGTGGAAAGTTCATGGTAGGGGATAGGTTTAAAGCCTATGTCTAAATAAGAGTTGTCATAGTGGCAACCCAACCTAGTTGACTGGAGATCCCAAGATCTAGGTTCAAAGGGCCAACCGAACTATGAAACAACTCAGTACGCATTGAGGAGATATCTACTCCTAGCCATTCTTATGATGAGACAATGCACATCTGCCACGAGAACCAATGATAAGTTACGCTTTTAATGATCTCTATATCTTGAAAAAATGTCCAAGTAGGGTATTGCAGGATACTCTTCATAGAAATCACCTATGTGAGTAAGAAGGGGCTGCTTCTATGGGAATTTGAAAGGTTGAATTCTCTAAAACACTCACAGAACAAAGAGGTGTTCAAGGCCAAAATGAACACAAATGTAAGAACCAACTATGTCCGAAAGGGTATTGTGTGATTTCTATTGTCTTGGTTTACACAAACGGCTGACAGTTCGAAGACCTCATGTCCACTGATTAGCTAAGTAAATCCGATAGTCGTTCACTAGGGCAAGTTCAAAGCCAATAGGCTACTTAACCCAATGTAGTAACCTTTTCACTATACTCGAACTAGTATTTGCATATCATTTACATTACTTTCAGTCAATTTCATTCATGTGGGGAATTGTTGGAAAAAAATGGGTTTGAGCATTATAATTAGCTATCTTTGAGCTAAAATTAAAGTGGGTCCCACAAATTAATTTTAGTGGGTCCACATGAGAATGTGTTTTTCTCTATGAGGAGATGAAGATTATATATTGGGTTGCTCAAAATCATTAAGGAGTGAATGAGAAATTGCCTCCAAACATCACCACTTGGAAATGGTAACAAAGCTTGAAGCTTGTGCAAAAAGCTTGTGTCCCACATAGGATGGGTACAAGGCTTTTAATTAGTATATATACATATACCTTGGAGGAGGGTTTGGGCCCTAAGGGGCACCCCAGTTTTGTGGAAGGCGAAGGACCTAGCACATGCTTGGTTCACCACACGCGCGCGCGTGCCGCCGCTACCCAGCCCCACACCAAACCGAGTAGGGCCGAGCTGGGGCTTTGGGTTTTGGGCCTGGGCCTGAGCTTGGGCTTGCTGTGTATATATCTTTTTAGAGAAAATTTATTTAAAATTTTCCAAACCAGAAACGTAATCATTTTGAACATGCATTTAAGTTACGATTGGGATTTTGAAACGCTATCATTTTACGGCCTACGTATGGTTACCATTGGGTGTCCAAAACGTTGTTGTTTTGGACGTACTGTTTGACTAAATGGGCGTCTTTTCATGGATACGCCTGTGTCTGTTCGCCATGAACAGACACAACTGAACCTTCATGACTGTAACAAACAGTCATGAAGAAGCCTATAAATACCCAGACCCTCATTGCATTCAAGCATTAAAAATATTGCATTCTCTTTCTCTTTGCATAAGTCAAGTTCGAGTGTTGCCATTGTTGTGTTCGTTGGGTTCTAAAGATTGAAGTGCTGCTTGTTTAGATCCGAAATCCGTTCTATCTTGGGAGACGATTGCTCATCACCTTGAGCACCAAGAGGGAGCAAATTCGTCTTAAGGAAATTGTGAATTTCACAGGGCTTGAATTTTTCAATAACAGTGAGTTAAACAGTGTATCTGCATTCTGATTTATTCATTTATTTAATTTATTTTACATTCTGGTTTGATTTATTGTATAATAGTATAAATATATATATATATATATATTTGTTTCAGTATTTCAGGTTTACAATTTTTATAATTCAAAACAAAATCAATTAAGCTATAAATTTTGAATTCAATCAATTTACTATATTAAAAGTTTCAATATCTCAATTGAATGCATAATTAAAAAATCATGAAAAACTCAATTTCTAAAATTAAGCAAAAGCAATTCAAATAAGCATATAGTAAATTGAAAGAGATGGAGAAAGAGAGAGAGTTTGCACACCGATTGATAACAGAGAAAATTACCAAGGACAACAATCTTTGGAGTAAAACTCTGGAGCCGGGCCAATACTCATGGAAGGAATGCATTATAATAGAAAGTGAAATACTACGAATCTCCGAACGAGCTAAGTACCTTTAGCTCCGTTCTTTCCGATTACGTCTTCAAATTCTCATCGAATCCTTAAACTTTTCATAGGCAATCCTTCAAACAACTGGAATCCTCCACGGTCTCGGACTTCTCCAATCAAGCCGCTGAATAATCGTGAATCCTCACGACCTCGGTGTCCACCGATCCCTCAATGCCGAATGCTCGTGCTTGAACTCCATCAATCACCAATGGTGAGTTTGACGTGAACCAAGGCTCTTTAGATTTGAATGGATCGTGGGGTTTGATCAAATCTGATTAATGAAAACAAGTAGAGATGATTATGAATGTCATGTATGAACAATCTCTCACAAGATCTTCAAGATCTATCAACAATTTAGCTCTCACAAATTGAGATTCTCTCACTATATTTTTGACTGCTCTCAATGTATTTTCGCCTATTTTTTGCAAAGAGCTTGATTGATCCCCAAATGAGTAGAAAAATCAGATTATAAATTTGTTTTTCGCCTAGGGTTCATTCGAACAAACATGGAATGAATATAAAACGAGTATAACTTTGAGGTTGCAACAACTCGTTTGATACAGAAATTCAAACGAATGAAAATGAATGAGAACGAACCTTTCTGTTGTTCATTCAAACGAGCCAAGGCTTCGTTTGACTGAGCAATAGTGAGTTCCTCATTCATTGCTTGTCTTGTGAACTGAATTTTTCCCATTTGGTTTTTTAAAGATGCATTTTGAAAAAATTAGTTCACAACCACAAGTTAATCACAAACATGCAAGTTGACCAGTAATGATACTCGGTAATGTCTTTTGGACGAACTTGAAAAGAACGAGCATCGAGGTATTCACTCGTAAGACTTATGTACGAAACACACAAAGCATGTTTTGTCAAACCAGATTACCCAATTACAACCCTTTTGACAATTCATAACAAAACTGCAAAACAAAGTATATGAATACAATACCAAAATCAATAACCCCCAAAGAGCCAGATAGAAGGAAATTATACATCTTGACTAAGTATCTTATACTAAAGATATCACTTAATAATGCTCAATAAGAAGCCAACATGTTTCCTACACAACACCCTCAACTATACCATGTTAGATCACATCAAAAGAGATATATCAAATAAAAATGTTGAGATCACATGACAGATGAGTATCAATATAGAACAAGGTACAATAAACATGAAAGCCATATGCGATAAGACATGAGCAATATAAAGTGACTCTAAGATATTTCATAAATATACAAAAAAATGTATATTACTCCCCCTCAGTATATGCTCAAAATATCTAGTCTCCTCCTTTGTACAACTCTCCTAACACCATCACCATCTCTCTCCTTTTTGTCACGATGACAAATGAGGTAACCACAAAGGAAGATCAAATAGGAAGTAAGATATCAACAAACAAACATGCATAGAGAGATAACGGAGTATAAATAAGAGAGGTAATAGAAACAATAGATATATATATTAAAGATATAAAAAATTATCTATCATCGATCTTAACAAAAGTATGTAATAAAGTAAAGAGAAGTACTGTCATAAACAAAAATACATGTAGTTGGTGAGTAACAAAAATACAGGTAAAAACCTCATAACACTCACACTCATCACTCATGTAACTATCTACAGCATCATTGATCATCTGCAAGCGAAGGTGGATGAGTAAAGACACGAGCTATAGTCTCTATCAATCCCTAAAGAGCTCCTTGAATGTAGGCAATCTTCTGCATTATCGGGATAAAGTAATTTGATCTGACCCGAAGATAATGCTGCTCCAGCTTGTGATCTATGTCAATAGTGATTTGATTATGATGAAGTTATAATCGCTCCTTGAGCTCATCCCTAATGATTGGCTGACCGAAAAAAGAAGAGGAAGCTCATGCTGATGCCTGAAGTCTGCACCCAGGTAGGTATATAGAGAACTACGGTGGTGTCCAGTCAACAAAGAAATCCTCTTTGTGAATCTAATCTCTAAACTATTGCTACTGCGACAACATATGTGGCTGCTGCTACGGAGTCAGTGCTGCTGTTAGAGGCTGCTGCTGCTGTTGCTGTTGCTCCTGTTGTTGTGCCTCCTCCTACTCATTAGGAACAACGTCTTTATTGGGAGGAGCGATAACATGTCCTCGTGACCTAGATAGGCAGGTAAACAGACTGGGTGGGAGGAAGAGCATATTAGCAATGTAAAAAAGAACCTATTGTGCAACATAGATTCTAGTGATCAGGTTACAAAATGGTAAGGACATAATGCATCTCATACCGGTAGTGGAGGTATCAATGACTCGGAGTATGTACAAAGGAGCATCGATAGGGACAACAGTACCAAGAGCATACAGGAGTGTGGCATGGGAGAATGTCAACATATTCGTGTGGCTAACAGGATACAACACACTGCAGACAATGAGGTCGAGGATGCGAAAATCCTTGTGTAGATATCCCTGCTCTAGGATCGCACCCCGTGAGACAAAAATAGTAGAACTGTCAACACGTAAAGTGGAAGCGATAAGGCTGGCATAAGGAAGTGGCACACCTTGAGGATATGGGAAGTTGGGCTGCTCGACTTTGGAAAGACCAAGAGTCCCAGCAATCATCTCCGCGGTGATGGAGAAAAGGATATTGTGGATGGTCACAGAGTAGGCTCCTTGGGCATCACGTGAATTGATGTTTGAGTAGAACTCTCGAACTAGGGTCTTATTGGCCGAACTAGTGATCGATAAGAGGGATAGTCAACCTTGGGAGTCAAATAGCCTATAAGCTATAGTCTCACAAAAATCATTAATAGAGCATATCCACTCTACAAAGACTGGATGGGACGTGATGGTCCTTGCCTGAAATTGAGAGAGCTGTGTCGAAAACTGAACAAGGTTTCAAGGCACTACTCCCAAGTGAATGACATATGGAAAATGTCGTTGTTCAACGGGCACTGTCTTGGTTGCCATATTCACATAATAGATGACAGAAAAAAAATAGAATGAACCTAAGATGGTACTACGTCAAGTGAACTGAACTATAGTCCAAACTAACCCTAAGTCTAGATGAAAGATCAAATAAACTAATTGAAAAGTGTAAATGGACTTGAGGACTTACCGTAGTAACGAACGGACGGAATCACGAAGTGATAGGTGAAAGTGAAACACACGATGTGTAGAAAACACTAACCGGAGTATAATCGAAGATTGACGAACACCAAGATCAAAATGACACAAGAACTTGGAGGAATTTGAGAGAAAAATAGGAAGAAAGCCAAGAATTTTCTGAAAATGCATTATTTCTTGCGTGTTTAACCTATTGTTCGTTTGAACAAATAAGTGACCTTTGTTCAAAAGAGCTCTAGAGGCTGCTCTTCTCTAAAAAAAAAGAAATAGAGTGTCCTGCTCTGTTCAAAAATCTTGTCAATTTTCAACTACAAAACAGGGGAAACTGGGAATTTTCAGGGAAAACACTATTTTTAGCTACAAACCTTAAGATGAATCAATTATTTTTGAAAGCTAAAAATAATCCCAATGTTATTGAGTTGAAAACTGAATTTGAATAATATTTTGAGTGAATTAGAGGGATGTACATGTGTTCAAAAAAAAAAAAATATCAATGCATTCAAATGATCCTAGAACACTAAAACGCATACAAGTTCACTCTCTACTCATTTCAATCATGGTAATTAGACATATGCATTAGTTTCAACCAGGAAATGTTCTTTGTTTCAAGGTCGACTTTCTATAGTGTTGAATGATTTTCACATAAAAAAGAACAAACAACCATAGTCAACCAACCTAGAGATTTTTGACCATTTCCAATCAAAACTCTCTCTTAACTTGAAAGCAAAAAATTACAAATTGAATTTACACCTGTCTCACTTTTTCCAAGGCGACTTTCACATAGTTGAGTAGGCTAATATTTCAAAGATTTTACCAATGCTAGCAAACATGCCATCTCAAAAGTGGTCATTTCTTTCCACTCTTGAATTTTTTGTGTGTGTCATTTTCTTTTTAGGCTTTTATTTTTGGTTCTTTAATTTTTTTCAACCTAAGTCAATCTTTCTAGCCATGGACTTATTAAGATGAAAATATAAAACCATTAAGTCATCCTATCTACAAGACAATCTCATGTAAGAAATATGCAAGACTAACACCAATGACATCATAAGTAGATTGAAAGATTGTGTGCACCCAAGTGCAAAAAACTAAGTGAAGATGTTGATAGGATAAAATTCACAAGTCAATACTTAATAACTCAAACTGCACTTAATAGAACTCTATTTTTTAAAAAATGGGATCACCATTAGCAATTTAAATAAGAGAAAAATATTTTTTGGATTATTGAGTTCATAAAAGTATGAAATGCACCTAACTTTGAGGGATCATGAATCCACAAAAAAAAAAAAAAAAATTAAAACAAAAAAATAAAACCCATAGACCTAGAATAGGTATAGAAGTTAAAAAATCACCTAGACTATGGATGATAACACAACTTACTTAATATGATTTTCAATGAGTAAAATGGAGTAACAAGTAATGAAGCAATTCATAGGGAAACTCTAAGATGAGAGTGAAGAGTGAAAGTCTTAAATTGCTATAGAATATCTTAGTCATCTAAGAGTCAAATTTGCTCTTCTTAAGGAAGAGGCAAATTGTGAAGTGTGATTTACACACTCCTTCTCAAGACCTTTAAGTTTATCCTTTCTGACCCAAATTTGTCTCACAATTATTTTGGGAGTAGGAGGAACTTTTTGAGTCTTGATCTTATCTCCAACCTTGGAGTAGAGATTTACTTTAGGCTTTTTAAGGTTGGAAATATGAATGATCCTTTGAGCCATGCTCCTTGATTTTTGAATATGACTATTTATTTGTTACTTGAAGGTAATAATTTTTTATTTGTGCTCTAAGGTCATAGAGTGAGATTTTGTCTGCCTTTTCTTGAAAAATCCACACTTCCTCCTAGAATGTCCTTCAACTATGCAATGAGAGCAATAAAATGATCTTGGTTGATGTTTGACATGAGGTCTAGATTGAGGTAGTGGGCGAGAATGTGCTTGAGGTTTAAATTGTGGTTGGGCTTTCCTCATATGTTTAGATGGTTCAACACCTTTTGATTTTGAGGACACAAACACAACCAACTTAAGAATGGGAGATTGACTTAAAGTGGAAGTGGATACGGATGGCTTGTTCTTATTCGTGAACATGTCATATCCCAAACCACTTTTATCATTCTTGATTTGGAAAATATTAAGCATTTTAGAAAGCTTATTAGACCTATCCTCAAAATTGACTTTGACATTCCTAGCTTGTGTGTTGTTCACTAAGAGAGTGAGCTTTGGAATTCAATTCCTTCTTTTCATTCTCACAAGCAACTAAAGAAGTTTTAAGTCCTCCTACCTCAACAACCAAGGAATTTCTTTGATTTTCTAAGGATTCAACTTCTTTTAGGAGAAACAATTTTTTCTCATTTAGTTGACTCAATAAAGATTTATCAACTATCAAAGCACTCTTCTCCTTCTCACGGGACTTGAGATTAGTGATAAACTTCATGTTAGACTTTTTGAGATTTATAGATTCCTTGAATAGTTTTTTAAAGGCAATCGCAATGTTGTCTTCATCATCCCTCTCTTCATCACTAGACACAAAGTCTTTGATGTCCTCATGATCACCATCCTCAATGGAAGATGATCCTTCATGGACATTGGTGATACTAGTGAAAGCCAAGAATTGACTTTCATCAACTTCTACTTTTTCATCATCATTTTCCTTTTTCTCTTCCTCTTCATCATCTTTGAAAATAGATGATTTCCTAGCCTTCCTATTTCGAGAATTTCCCCTTCTCTTATTAGGAAAATCGGTCACTATATGCCCATAGTTATGGCATTCATAGCATTGGATAGGTTTAGAGGTGGATTAAGATGAAAGTTTTCACGACCCAAAACCCACCCTATGCGGATTAGGGGTCCGTGACCTGGGTCTACGGCCCATGGGCCGTTCCCCGTCAAAAAGGATCTGAAATGTTGGGTAAAGTTTTAACAAAAACATTTTTATAATCATTAAAATATCTGGTAGCGTAGTCAGGTCATCATTTAGATACATGCCAAAAGGACATAAGTGTTTGAATACAGATCCTTCAGAAACAACACCAACAAACAGGACCGTGGTGACATGGGAGAGATTAAGACCTGTCAGTATTTAACTTAATACAAAACTCGCCAAAATAGCTACCAGTAACTGCAGCGTCTAAGCTCCTGGAGCGCTTGAAGGTTCCCCGACTTCTTGTTGTCCTGAAAAATTTAAGGGAGGGGTGAGCTAACAAAGCCCAATAAGTAATCTCCTAGCTTTAACATGGGTTAGGGTTAGTTCACAAGAATAACAGGAGAAGGATAACAAATAAGCAATAGCCAGTCGCCAAGATATAACAACAATGACCCAAGGGTCCAGAAAGGCTTATTCCCACAAGGAATAATACAAGGGAGAATCAATCAAAAAGATCCATCTCAACACAATAAATTGCTGCCACCAACAATACGTCAGCCAATCAAAGTATTCCATGCTTGCAAATAATATGATCATTCACAGAGTATAAAATATGACCATCCAACAATGCAAAAATGTTAGTATCGAAATCTAACAGAACAGATGCGTAAACAGAACAGGGCCCGGCATACCCCCAAAACACGCATATTCAGGTTCGCCTCAGTTCCTCGGGCTTGCTGAAAAGTGCCAGAGCTCTTTTATTACAGAACATGTCCCGAAGGACACAACAGAACATGTCTCGAAGGACACAACAGACCCCAAAGGGTCCACCCCGCATCTGGAAACAGATGGGCATTGTGACTGAGCACAACCCCGGGTACATACCGAATATTATAATCCATAAACTTCCACACAGAATGTACAATCATGTGAAATAACCACAATCTCAATCAACGAGACATAAGAGTATGGATCAACGGAATTCAAGATACATCACCAGATCATGATTGTATAAATATTCTCAAATGTCAGCAGATCAAGATCACAAAAGTTATAGGCAAGCAAGTCGAATTCGAAGTACAGACATGAATAATTGATCACAAATCGATTGGCTTCAACGGAGATTCAAGTTCAATAGGTAGTGATAGAGTACAAATTTTGGCAGCATAAAAAGATAAATGTGACTGGCTGGGAAATAACCCACATTAAAGCATAAGAGTTACTTACTTGTTTCTGTCCTTGAACTAAAGGATTTAGACTGCGCTTTCCTTGCCCTTTTGTGTTCCTATAATCCAAGAAACATATCTCAGTCTATCATTATTTGAATGATGGTATTTCATCAAGTTTCATGTCTTTATTTTATAAGTTTCTCCTTTTCCTAAAATAGACTCTACCGTTGAGTCCGGAATGTCCAAGAAAGTCGGTTTAGGCTTTCACGGAATTCCTATTTGGACATTTGTACCAAAAGGGCAAAATAGTCATTTTACACTTTTATGTGTATTTTATTTTTCGGGGTCCTGTATCATGAAATAGACCCCACCATTGATCTTAGAATGTCTGAGATAATAAAAATTGACTATTCATGCGTCTCGTTTGGACTTCGTTTGGTTTAGTTTAGGACTTGGGTATTTTCGTAATTTCTTAAAATATTATTTAATAAGTTTTACTGTTTGGGGTTCAAACGTAAATACTCAAAACTTCTGGGGTCGGTTCTTGATTTCTAAGAGTTCCCGCCTGAACCAGTGGGTTCGTTGGCTCAACCTCTAAACCGGTCCAACATTTAAGTGAACCGGCCGGTTCGGTTTAACCCAAAATGCCCCCCCCCCCCGTTTTTCCGATCTCCTTCGCCGGTCATCCCCCCAATTCCGGTCACCGGAATGTCGGTTTCCTCTCACTATTTTACACGGTTTCTACGTCCAAAGTTCCCAATTTTTTGAACTAAATTGTTCCTTATAATCTTGACAACTCCTTTAAACTAATTTGGGTTCGATTTGCTGCGGTTTTTTCCAACACCCACAACTTTCCGGCGTAACACCGGTGGACGGATAATTGGCCATTAACTGGCCATTTCTCGACTAATTTAGATGGTTCAAATTTCGTTGGGTTCCTAATGAACTTGGCTACCCATTTTAAGTCCTAAAATCGCGATCAAATGGACCTACCAAAATCTGCCATTGTTGACCATGTGCGGCACTTTCATTTCTTTTAAAAAAAAATTTTTTATACCTTAGCAAGTCCAACACAACTGATTTAATTTAAAACACAAAAGGACATAGGTTCAGTCAGAATATACCTGCCTAGTTGCCAGTTTCTCCTTCCTCCAAGCTCTCGGTTTCTCCATTGATTTTCACTTTCTCTCTCTAAATTTCTTCTCTTTTTATGCGACCCGTTCCTCTCTCTAACCTTCTCTCTTTCTCATTCTGCTTCCCTCTCCCTTTTTGTTCCTGATCTTTCCTTTGATTTCCTTTTTCTCCCGAGAGTGAGAGATCACATGCATATAACAAGTTTTTCTTTCTTCTCTCTCTCTCTCTCTCTCTCTCTCTCTCTACTCAGACCTGACCATGCACTGAGATCTCCCTACACACTCCAACACCCACTTTCTGCCACTACCACTCTTCATTGAGTGTTATACACTCAACTATTACACACACACATACAACCGTACACACACACCTCTTGATACATATATATATATATATCTACCCCCACCCACTCACACACACTTGCACGGCTGGTAACAGCCTTTTGCCCATTTTCTTTTCTTTCCTCCCTTTTTTTTTTCATTTAATATACACATATATCTATATATGGTATAATATATATATATATATATACATGTATAAACTCATGATTATACATATTTTATACATAACTATATGCCCATATATATATGTATATACTAAACTTCGGGCACATATGCATACACCAATATTTTATGGTCTACGTTCATGGGTGCATGTATGCATGCATGGGTTTGCGTGCGTGTGCGCATTACAAGGTATAGTTCTAGGCTGCTCGGGCATTGCCCAATGCTGACTGTGTAATTGATACTGTTCACGTTCTAAGGTCATATGTGATGTCAGAATATAGAATTTAAACATCTCGGGTTACAACTAATAGTGCTACCCGACCTAGTCTGCCTCGATATACGTGCCATTTTGGGTCGGGGTATTACAAAAGTCTTCTTCTATCACATTAGAAGAAGATTTTTGGACTTGGACTTTTGAAGAGTTAGAAGTTCCAAAGGATCGTTTGCTTGAACTTTGAGATCCATTGGAGTTAGGAATTCTACCCTTGAGGTATTTGTTAAACCTCCTAACAAAAAGAGCCAAGTCCTCATTATTCATGGACTCAAGTTCTATTTTAATATCCCCTTAACTTTCTATTTAAGTTGATTTCAAGGTAAAACTTTTGATTTTCTTTGCTTGCCTAAAAGTTAGTTCAAAAGTTTGAAGTGATCCAACTAACTCATCAACAACAAGAGAGTCCACGTCTTTACTTTCTTCAATGACGGTTATCTTAGGTTGAAATCTCTCTGGAAGATATCTCAATATTTTTCTTACGATCTTAATCCTATCTAGTTTTTTTCTTAGGTTGAAACATGAGTTGACAAAGTCACTCAATTTTGAATAGAACTCGAAAAAGGTTTCTGATTCTTCCATTCTTAATGCTTTAAATCCATAAGTCAACATTTGTAGTTTTGACCTCTTTACTACTGACGTACCCTCATGGGTAGTCTCAAGAATGTCCCAAGCCTCCTTAGACATCTCACAGGTTATAATACGGTGAAACTCATCGGGAGTTACTGCGTTAAAGATGGCGTCCAACCCTTTGGTGTTGTAACCACTCATCCTTAACTCCAACTCGTTCCAAGTATTTAAAGGCTTGACAACAGAGGGAATTTCAGTGGTTACGGTTGTGACCGGTGGGGTCCAACCTTCTTGGACGGCAGGCCAAACTTTTTCATCCACGACTCTCAAAAATGCTCTCATATAAGCTTTCCAATAAGCATAATTTGAGCTATCACATAGAGGTAATCATGAGATCGATCCTCCCTTTCTTAACCCTTCCATTGTTCACAACTTAGGATATCAATCAAATGTCTTAGAAAGAAGGCTTTGATACCACTTTGTTTGTGTGGAGGGATACCAAAAAGATATCACTCAAGGTCCCAATCCATGAATTAGCTAGAAGAGGGGGGGTTGAATAGGTAGGTCTATAATTAAAAATTTCTTTCAAATTAATTCCAATTATTAGTTAATTACAAAGATGACACAATCAGTCAAAAAATCACTCAATGTGATTAATCTAATGTTTAAGCCCTTCTACCAAGAATAAACCAATTCACCAACATATTCAAACTTCACCTAATTGATCAACTAAATTAATTTTATAGCAATTTTCACAATTCAAAGCAAAATCAACTAAGCTGTCAATTTTGAATTCAATCAATTTACTAAATCAAGTTTTTCAATATTTTAATTGAATGCACAATTAAAAAATCATGAAAAACTCAATTTCTAAAATTAAGCCGAAGTAATTCAAATAAGCATATAATAAATTGAAAGAGATAGAGAGAAAGTTTGCACACCGATTGATGAAAAAGAAAACTACTAAGGACAACAATCCTTAGAGTAAAACTCTAGAGAAGGGCCAATGCTCATGGAAGGAATGCACTATGATAAAAAGTGAAATACAACGAATCTTCGAACGAACTAAGTACCTTTAGCTCCGTTCTTCCCAACTACGTCTTTAAATTCCCCTCGAATCCTTAAGCTTCTCATAGCTAATCTTTCAAACAACCGGAATCCTTCATGGTCTCAGACTCCTCAGATGAAGCCACTCAACAATCATGAATCCTCATGACCTCGGTGTCCATCGATCGTTCAACACCAAATCTTTGTGCTTGAACTCCATCAATCGTCAATGGTGAGTTTGACATGAACCAAGGCTTTTTAGATCTGATTAGATTGTGTGGTTTGATCTAATCTGAGCAATGAAAATAAGTAAAGATGATTATGAATGTCATGTATGAACAATCTCTCACAAGATCTTTAAGATATACTATAATTTAACTCTCATAAATTGAGACTCTCTCACTTTATTTTTGACTACTCTCAAATGTATTTTTGCCTATTGTTCGCAAAAAGCTTGATTGATCCCCAAAAAAGTTGAAATCAGATTATAAATTTATTTTTCACCTAGGGTTCATTCTAACAAACCATCATTCATTTGAACGAGTACTTTCTTATTCAAATGAATATCAAACAAGTATAACTTTGAGGTTGCAACAACTCGATTCATAAAGAAGTTTGATTGAATGAAAACGAATAAGAATGAACCCTTATGTTGTTGGTTCGAATGAGCCAAGGCTTCGTTCGAATGAGTAACAGTGAGTTCCTTATTCATTGTTTGTCTTGTTAACTAAATTTTTTTCATTTGATTTTTTAAAGATGCATTTTGAGAAACTTAGTTCACAGCCATAAGTCAATCACATATATGATGATAAGATAAAATCTATATGCAATGCATGCATGATATGAATGTGTGAGATCCAAATCAAATACAAAAGACCATTTTACCTTTCTAGAACCAAGTGGACCGGTAATGATACACGGTAATGTCTCTTGGACGAACTTGGAGAAAAACGGGCATAGAGGTATTCACTGGTAGGGCTTATGTACAGATTACACACTGTCACGCCCTGAATTTCTACAAACCCGAGGCGTAACTGACGAGACAGAAAATAAAATAAATAAAGGACAACTTAAACAAATTTAACTAAACATGCTTCGATTCCCATCAATACATACAGAAACATAAAATACATTTCACAACTGCATTGTTCATAGGTCATTCGGGCTTAAGCCCTTACATTACAAAACATAAGTCCCATGGGCCAAAAATAAACCAAGTGCTTCATCCTATCAAGGTATCATTGAGTCTCAAGTAGTTGGAGTATCCTCATCTGAAAAATGTTGCCCACGAATGGGTCAGCTCAACTGCTGGTATGATGAAGTGCTAATGCAAGAAATAAAGTTAAGGCGTGGCATGTGCAAAGTGTACATTTATATCTAAATGTCATTCAAAGCATCGCAGTAATATATGAGTGGTATGCATGACGCACCCATGCACAACTCTATGCCACACCCATGTCTCATTTACGGGTACTCTCCGATAGCATCAAAGTACCAATGCAATGGCCAATTTTGGGTTTTTCACCACAAGATCTACACCCTCATAATGCATAGCACCACGTGCTCAACTCACGCCATGTTCTCAAGGATTCACCATATGCCAATATGCTAATGTAATCTCAATGAACATGGTTTTCAATAATATAGCATGCTCAGACAATAACATATAAATCATCAATCAGTTCCATATATATGCATATCTCATGTATCCATATATCATAGTTCATGTTCTTCACTTTACTAAACTCTCAAAGAACGCAAGTAACACATAAACATGTGAACAACCAACTTCAAATTATCAAGTAAACACATTCCAAATAAACACATAAATCACTCTAGTCATTCACAAAATATTCCTAACTTAACTTCATTTCTAACATTAGCAAAACACCATACCTGACGGGTTAGTCACAACCCAAGTAAACTGCGCTCGTAATGTAGTGGCTAGTAGTGAGAATGTGGAAAGATCAGACTGCCTTCTCCTTGCCTTTTCGTGTCCCTAAAATCATAACAAGTGACTTAGTTCATTTGTTTCCTAAATGATGCTCTTCAACAAATTTTATGTCTTTATTTTATAAGTTTCTATTCTGCTAAATTAAACTCTGCTATTGAGTCCAGGACGTCGAAGAAAATAAGTTTAGGTTTTCGTAGAACTCAATTCGGACATCTGGGTTCAAAAGGGTAAAATAGTCATTTTGCACTTTTCACGGGTCCTTACATTTTGTGACCTCTTTTCACAAATCGGACTCCATGGTTGAGTCCGGAATGCTCGAGATAATAAAGTTTCACTGTTCGTTTACTTAATTTGGAGTTCGTTTGACTGTGTTTCAATTCAGGGGTATTTTGGTAATTTTAAGGGTTACTACGGGTCTTTTATTTTTTGGGACCCCATCTCGTAAAACGGACCTCACCATTGATCTCAGAATGGTCGAGATAGTCAAAATACACTAATGACTTGTCCATTTGGACTCCGGGTTATTTTTGAATATTTAAATAATTAAATTAATTTAATTAACTAATTAATTAATTTAATTAATATTTTATTAATATTTTATTCTGGTGGGTCAAATTATAATAACTAACAGTTGGGGGATCAGTTTGTAAATTCCGAAAGTCTTGGGTCAAAGTTAATTCCCAAAAAGTCCAAGGGTTAATTTGTAAATTCCAATTCTCCTATTCTCAACTCGGTTACCCAAACAGGGATTAGTCAAAAACAGGGATAGGATATCCCTGTTCCTGTTTCAATTTCAATTTTCAATTTCTTACACCAGTAGCCAAGCAGCCCCTTTCCATCTTTTAATTTAAAACAACAGGGCGACACGTGGTAGGGGCGGATCGCCCAAGCCCGACCTGAACCCGAACCGGACCCGGACCTGACCCGACCGTCCCCCCCTTCTTCCCTGTTTTTCCGGCGATGCACCAGTAGGGTTCCGACGCCGGCGATATTTTTCCAGCGACTTTTCACAGTTTTAAAAATGTAGTTTTCTCAGGTTTTTCGTGTAGATTCCATATCTAAGGTTGGTTTTGGATTTAAGCCACTAGATTTTCACGAAATAGGGTCTAAAGATTTCGGTCAACTCTCCGGCCGACCCTTCTCTTTCATTTTCGTGATTGTTTGGCCATGGTTCAACCTCCATTTTTATCCTAATAGTTTTCTGCACTATAGAGGAGCAATCTCTCATTCCTAAAACCAAGTTTTAAACCAATATTTTTCCAACCACCCGATTATCCAACCCACCTGTAACTCACCTTTTCTATCCCATTTCCTAACCATTTTAAGTGATTTCTTTTGCAAAATAATCCACATTTCATACACTATAAGAATCGAGAATCAAATCTATATAACATGCTAAGAAACAAAAAAAATCAGAATGGACCACTCACGGTTTTTGCTAGGTTTCTCTCTCTAGCCGTGCACCTCCTTCACCCTCTGGTTCCAAGCTTGATTCAAGCTCCAAGACTCCTTCTTTCCAGAACTCTCTCTCTCTCTCTCTCTCGCTTTCTGTTTCTCTTTTCTTTCCTTTCTCCCAACCGAGACCAAAATAAAATCATACACTTCCACTCTCTCACGTCACCCTCTGCACAGCCCCTTTCCTTGACCCTTCTCCCCTCTGCTCAGCCACCTTTCTCCCTCTACAAGGTAGCCTTGCATTAAATGCAAAGCTGCCCTACATCTATACCTACATATCCACTCATATACACACACCTTAGACACACACTTACACGACACCACACACACACACACACGGTCTGTCACTAACACACACACACCAGACCTGTTGCACACACACACAGTGCACACATGCACTATTATATACATACATATACCTATACACATATACATGTACATATATTATAATATCCCACACACACATGCACATACATATAATATCCCACACATAGACATGCCATGTATACATAACACACACATCATCCATTTATTTTAATAATAATAATAATAATAATAATAATAATGATAATGATAAAAACAAATAATAATAAAAAAAAAAATTTCATGTCATTACACAAAGCACGTTTTGTCAAACCAAATTAGTCAATTACAATATCGGACCCCATAGTCCTAACAGTTAGGTCGAAACCTAACAGATGCTACTTTCTCTGAGGGCCAGTCTATACAGAGTGTTGCCTCAACTTTAATCGACCCTTCACTAGTGAACAGTGGGATTAGTCGACCCGAAGAGTAGGATACCGAGTTATAAAAACAAAACTTATTGAACCTCCATTCCATGATGATGGTTGATTCCATCGGCTATCTTCTTCATTTTCTTTTGCTAATAATAACAATTTATTCCCATGAGAAAAAGAAAAACAAACAGCATATAAATATATATTAAAGTTTGTAGAAAAGTGCATGGGTGTGAAAACTTATTTAGAGTGGAGTCATTAAGCCAAATTATGCGGGTCATGCATATTGAAGTTATTAAATATTTGTATAATTCTTTTGTTGGAGGCTTTTATGCTCCTTCCAGATATTAGCAAAGGTTTTGTATGGGTCATGGGAAACTAGTTGTTGTTAATATTGCATAATGAATTTCTTATTCTACAAGGTACAGGTGGTTTTCGTTTTGAGTAATACTATTCTTATCTTAACATTTTACCAAACAATTTACCTGCTGACGTGGTTGTTCAGGTGCTAGTGAATTTATTCTATTGGTGCTTGTGAATTTAACCTCTTAGTACTAGTCATGTCAGGTGAGTTCAAGAGGCTTAATTGATTAGTACCAAGACGCTTAATTGACTAGTACCTGTATATACTAAGAGGCTTAATTGACTAGCACCAGAAAAGCCAAGTCAACAGATAAAAAAATTTGATAAAATTTTATGGTAAGAATAGCATTACTCTATGGTTTTATTAGGAGATGTCAATATGTTCATGTGATTAGACATTAAATTGTCTTTAGTAGATATGGAGCATTTTGCTCACTTAGTCAGCATCCTGTCATTGTGGTTGTTTTAAATAATTGGAAAATAATGAATAGCCTTAAATACATATAGTTTATTTTCATTATCAATAAGCATGTGCGCAAAGAAACTATATTATGAGCAATGAAATTAGTGATACATATGATTTATTATTAATTTTTCTATTTTATAATTATAGTCTCATTTCACAAAAGGGTTATTCAAGAATAAATAAGCATTAAACATTAAAGAAATCGAAAAAAATTTGACAGAGAATTTTTCTTGGATAGAGAATATTCTCTATCCAAGAAATATTTCTTTGTTGCTATATTTTTTCTAGTTGTATATTATTTTCTTTATCTACTTTTTTCTTTTTTTCAATTTTAGAGTATTACCATTTTCCTAAGAAACGAAGATTGTTTGATACATTGTTAAAAACATGTGTAATATTTTTTTTAAAAAAAATTTCTTAAATTTCTCTGTCCATGTTCAGTGGACAGAGTCTTTTGAAAAAACATGAAATTTTTTTTAATAGATTTTCCTATACAATATGGATATTATTTGATACATCTTAATTTTTAGAGCCCAAATATATAATTTTTTTATGAAAAACAAATTTATATCTATCCGAGAAACATTTCTTTGTTGCTATATTTTTTTAGTTGTGTATTGTTTTCTCTATCTATTTTTTTTTTTTTTTTTGTTTTATCAATGTTTGAGTATTACCACTTTTCTAAGGAACGAAGATTGTTTCATACATTGTTAAAAACATGTGAAATATTTTTTTTGAAAGAAATTCTTAAATTTCTCTATCCATGTTCAGTGGACAGAGTTAGTTGAAAAAACATGAACTTTTTTTCACATATTTTTCTATGCAATATGGATATTGTTTGATAGATCTTAATTTTTGGAGTCCAAATACATAATTTTTATGAAAAACAAATTTATATATTACAAGTTATTTAATTTTGAATTTTCTAAAACAAATCAGTGATGACGTGATAATGGATGGACGCAAGAATGGGAGCTAAGTTCTTTCTTCCGTGTTTTCACATGGAGGGTTATTTTGGTCAAGTTAAAAATAAGAAACTTTTTGGGTTAAGAAAATGTAGATTGGACCTTAAACCAATTATGCACTTATTTAAGGACCCATAGATACATGATCCTTTTTTTATTTATACTAATTCACTTGTTGCCTCGACAACATGCTTTATAACAAAATTTACACTATTATCAACATTTAATAATTATTTCCATGAGTTTTTTACTGTGATTTATGTAATTTTTAATAACTTAAAATGAATGTAAAGGAATTAAAGAGTAATAAACGACTTTGATTAACTTAAGGCATCTTTGATTGATCATATAAGTGGATTGAATAGGATAAGAGTTATTCTTTTTCATAATTTTTTGTGTTTAACGTGATTTTGATGAGTTATTTATATCCCCATATGGAATTACACATTCCCAAGTGTATTGAGAGAATGGAGAACTTTTTAGTGAAGAGAATCTCAATTTTATGTTATCCCATTCATATGAAATATATTTAAAAAAAATCTATAAAGAACTTAACTAGAAGAATTAGAAAAATTGATCACTAGTTGAAGCTGTTGTGGGTGCCAATTTTTAATATGACATCACAATACTACACAAAGTTAGTAAGCTTAAATTGAGTAAACGGATCAACACATTTAGTACAATTAATAGGTAGATCATGTTTAGATTTAGCTATATCGATCTATTTAACATGATTTAAGATGTTTAATTAAAAGTAAAAACAATGAGCTAAGATAACTATTCTCATGTCAAAAGTCTAACAAAATTTGAGAGATTTATTCACTTATAAAAGAGGTCTCAACTTTGTTTTGTCCTATGTCTAAAATTAATTTACACTTAAAAAATAACCAATCTATTCACACATTTAGAAATAAAATTCAAAATTAAAATAAATAGACCAAATAGCCTATAACTTGCTTATAATATTATATATATATATATATATTTTATGTTACAAAATTTCTACAATGTCGAAGCGAGCAATGACCCAGTAACATTACCTGCTCATTTCTAAAAAAAAAATAGTAGGGTTCAAGCTCCTGTAAAGGCAAGAAAAGAGAGGTTAGTAGGGTTTTTATTTTTAAAAATGGCTTAATAGCTATGCTCAAAGATGTAATTTTTAGTGTTTGTCTCCATACTTTAATGAATTTCATTTATGATAAAAATAATTTTAAGATTTTTTTTTTTTTTTTGTGTTTTTCAATTATTAGACAATGAGATTTCCCTATTCATATGTAAATAGAGAAATTTCTTTATCTAGTATGAAATAGTTACATATTCGTTGTTCTACATTCCAGAAATATTTTTGTTTCAGTTTTCTTTTCATAAAATGTCGTCTCAAACTATGATTTTCTAGGAAAAGTATTTGTGACAAAGATAAAATCGCATGTCTATGTACATAGATTGTTGAATAAACAGAGAAATTTGTAAATAGAGAATTTCTCAGTCTAATGTTCCACAAATGCCTTTCCATTTTCACTTCAAAAAATATCATGTAAAGTTATCAAACAATAAAATTTGATAGTATTTGTCTTTCCTTACTAATAAATAGAGAAATTATTTGGTTATTACAGACATAAAATTGCAACTCTACAATAAATAAATTTATGGATAAACATAGAAATTTCTTTATGTAGCACTAAATAAAGAAAATTCTCTGTTTAGTGTTCCACAAATGCATTTTCACTTTTTGCTTCAAAAAATCTTATCTAAAATTATCAAACAACAAAGTTTGATAGTATTTATATTTTTCCCCTAACAAACAAAGAGATTATTTATTGTTATAAACATAAAATTGTAGCTTTGTATAAATACAGTGATGGATAAATGTAAAAATATCTTTATGTCATTTATTTTATGCAAAATGAATATTTTCTTGGTATAAAATGAAGATTACAAATTAGTGAAATCGTTAGAAGAAATGAAAAGATACATACTATAAACGCTAACCATTTTGAATTAAAAATAGATAAATATTTTAATAGTCGTCCCCATTGTCGATGATTTGTGATTCTAACACTTGAAACACTTACTCGTTTTCTTCGTTTGATGATTTGTTTCATGTTGGGATTTATTGTATGTAACACCCTGATCGGGTTATCGGGAATTTAGTCGCTAATTAAATATTAAAGACTCTAAGAAGCAAAATAATACTTACAAAGAGTTAATCGAGACAACAAAGACTACGAAAATTGATAAGATTTTGATTAATGAAATCGATACATGAAGAAAATAAATAAATAATGCAAGTACATGAAAAAGAAATAAAATCAATGCAATAAGAAAAATGGGATTAAAGTGCAAAAGACTAACTAAAGGCAAATAAAAAGAAAAGAAGGCCAAAAGTGTTGGCCCAAGGTCTTGAACCCAAGACCAAGAAAGTGAGAAAAAACTTATACCAAAAAGTATAACTAACTAGGCTATAACACTTTTATGTTATATAACCCACAAGATATGTATATAACCCGTATAAAACTCTATGTCTGCATGCTCAAAAGCAGAGTTGTCAACTATCGCGACCCGTAACCCACCCTGTCACGCCCCGAATTTTCATAAACCTGGGGAGTGAGTGAAATGAAAAAAGCAAAATAACTGAAAGGCCATTAAGATTGATTTAATTTATTTCATGTTCATTTCCCCCTATTTCCACAAAATTAGAAATGAGAACTCGCTATTAGACTTAACCAAAATGCTTTTCTAATGCCAATTAAATATCTCCCCAAATCACTATTCAAAATAAGTCTAAGTCATGTTCAAGACTGGTCTCCAAAATAACCCCAAAATGTCTCTAAGTATGCCTTGGAACAATGGCCCAAATTGGCTCCAAATGTCCTAAGACATAGGCCAAGAATAGACCAAAAGTCTAACAAAATATGTCTAAGAAAGTGGCCAAACATGGCCCATGAGAGTGGCCAACCATGGCCCAATAGAGTGGTCAAACATGACCCAAAAGGGTGGCTAAACATAGCCTAAGAATTGGCCAAACATGGCCCAATAGAGTAACCAAACATGGCTAAAAAAGGTAAACAAGGGCAGGTGTCAAGAAGCTGGCGCGCAGGAGGGGTGCTGGGTGCGCATGCGCACGGGCAAGGGTTGGCGTAGCACTGGCGGGCGCGGGGGCAAGGCAGGCATGAGCGCACGCGGCTGGGCATATGGGCAGGGCCGATCTGGTCAAAAACCTGATTTTTTTCTACAGGTTTATTGTAGCTGGCTACGGCTGAATTTCTCTGTCCAGCAGTCAATGTTCTTTGTTTTCCAAAGTTTTGCAAGCTACTTTTTCTCCATTTTTAGCCTATTTCTTCAAGGTTTTTAACCATCCCCCTTTTGGCACTTTTTCCACCTATATTTAAGGTATTTTACACACTTAACTAACCTTTTAATTTCACCAAATTTTTAGCATGGTTTCCTTTGTTTTCTAAACCTTTTTCCACCTAATTTTTCACAACACAACCTATCATTTCTCAAATTAGCAACCAAATATATCCTTTGATCCAACTAAACATTTATACATTACTTAAAACACACAATCCACCATACATACACATATACTTTAAGTTTAAATATTACAAACCTTAAGTTCATTACAATCTTAGGGCCTTGCTCATTGTTTTTCATACTATATAAGATTTCTACAAATAAATACACATGTCTTAGGGCTTATGCCTCATACATACAAAATATGCCCCAAGGGCCAAATATCCTTCATGGTCCATGTCCCCTCTATTCTTCAAGATTTCCTCAAGTCTCAGGTACCGGGAACCTCATCTGTAATATGATTTCCCACGAGGGGTCAGCACAACCGCTGGTATGACACAATGCTAATGAAAGGAACAAAGCTAAGGCATGGCATGTGCAAAGTGTACATTTATAATCTACATGTCACGCCCCGAATTCCCGCGAACCCGAGGCGCGACTGAACGAACGGAAAGTAAATAAAATATAAAGTGAATAAAGGACAATCTAACGGATTCAACCCAAACTTACATTCATTTCCTTCAATGTACATCCATGTAAAGCACAGTCAATCAAAACATTCAACATGTCATTCGGGCTTAAGCCCAACATCACAAAACATGCCCCAACGGGCCAAATATCCTCCTAAGTTCATATTCCCTCCACTCTGCAAGACTTCCCCAAGTCTCAAGTGCCGAGAGCGTCATCTGAATGTTGTCCCACGAATGGGTCAGCTCAACTGCTGGTACAATATAATGCTAATGCAAGAAACAAAATTAAGGACGTGGCATGTGCAAGTGTACAGTTATATCTACATGTCATTCAATATCATCATACAACGTACTACCAATAATCTACATGTCATCTAACTCATTAACATAATTTCAGGCGTGGCATGTGCAAGTGTACATTTATCTCTACATGCATTCTAAATCATCCATGCAATGTAATAATAATAATCCACATGCTTTCCAAATCGCCCATGCCACGTAATAGCAATAATCCACATGCCATCGATATTATCTATGCAATGTAATGACAATGCCCAAGAAACACCCACACCACTCTATGCCACAACCATGTCAAATCTATGCCATGTCCATGTCTCGTTTTCGGAACACATCTGATGGAAGCTGAGTATCATGTCTCGTTTTCAGAACACATCTGATGGAAGCTGAGTACCATGTCTCGTTTTCAGAACACATCTGATGGAAGCTGAGTACCATATCTCGTTTTCAGAACACATCTGATGGAAGCTGAGTACTATATCTCATTTTCAGAACACATCTGATGGAAGCTGAGTACCATTTTTAGCACCACGTGCTCAACCCACACTATGCTTTCAATGCATCACATTATGCCAATATGCCTTGATTCCATCATGCAATAGTACAATCTCAGATAAGCAATTTTACCAACACATAGAGCATGCTTTTAAACACTGTATTCCACTTAAAGTAATCACAACATCTGAATAACAAAACATCTTCCACATGAATGTATGCAATACATGATCAACGAAAATACATACTCAAGCCATGTGTTCAAAATCTTAACAACTCTCCAAAAATATAGATCACGTACAACCCAACACATAGAACAAATCATATCTCCATAGAGCAGCAAGAAGCACATAAACAATCAACTCAAGATTTCATGGTTTTAAAGTAACATTCCTTATGTGATTTTCTGACATTAAACAATTAAATATATGATCCATTCAATCAACATGCAAATCATTCCTAAACTTAATTCTATTTCTTACTTAGCACAATATATCGTACCTGATGGTTGGTCTCAACTCGGGGAGATGCACTTGATGTGTAGTGGAACTAGTAGTGGAATGCAGAAGATTAGATCACCTTCTCCTTGCCTTTCCGTGTCCCTAGAATCATAAATGTAACTCAGTTCATTTGTTACTTGAATTATGCTATTCATCAAATTTTATGTCTTTGTTTTATGAGTTTCTATTTTGCCAAATTAAACTCTATTATTGAGTCCGGAACGTTGAAGAAAATAGGTTTAGGTTTTCGTGGAATTCAATTTAGACCTCCGAGCTACAAAGGGAAAAATGGTCATTTTGCACTTCTTATGGGTCCTTACATCCCGAGACCTCTTTTCGTAAATTGGACTCCACAGTTGAGTCTGGAATGGTCGAGATATTAAAATTCCACTATTTATTTACTTAATTCGGAGTTCGTTTGACTGCGTTTCAACTCAGGGACATTTTGGTAATTTTTAAGGGTTCTACATGTCTTTTATTTTTTGGGATCTCGCCTCTTGTCATGGACCTCACCGTTGGTCTTAAGAGGTCCAAGATAGTCAGAAAACATATATGGCTTGTCTCATTTGGGCTTCGGGCCATTTTAGAGTATTTAATTTAATTTAATTAATTAAATTAGGTAAAGTATAATATATATATATATATATATATTAAATGCAAAGGATGGTGGGTGAGAAACGGGTGGCACGTTGGCAGCGTGCCACCTCCCCACGCGGCACGTCTCTGGTTCGAGTCTCCAGCGCCTCTGTGC
Source organism: Nyssa sinensis (assembly GCA_008638375.1). Taxonomy (NCBI): domain Eukaryota; kingdom Viridiplantae; phylum Streptophyta; class Magnoliopsida; order Cornales; family Nyssaceae; genus Nyssa; species Nyssa sinensis. The sequence continues at coordinate 30,662,281 of CM018031.1, forward strand.
GCACTCCTCTTCCCCCATTTTTTTTTTTTTTTTGAATTTGGTTGATTGGGCCCAGCCCCCTTTAGGCCCAACAATCCTTAAGCAAAACAGGCCCACTTTCCCTTTCAAATTAAAACAAATCAGCAGCCCAACAGGGACGGCCCTAAATCGCCCCCCCTTGCGCCCCCCGATTTCCCGACCGACCTCCAGTGTCTCTCCCGTCCACAGTCGCCGGACGGCGACTGTTTTTCCCCCATTTCTTCGAGTTTTACACGTCCAGACCTCCTCATTTTTACACCAAAAAAATTCCTAGGGACTCCAGGACTTTTCGAGACCACTTTAAACCCCAACTACCACCATTCCCGACGAGCCCAACTCGACTATTCCGGCCAAACCCCCAGATTCTGGCCAACTGTGTTCTCCCTATTTTTTCACAAATTTTCCCACTGTTTTTCACTCCATTTTGACTCTAGGGTTTTCTGCAACTCACCCCAACAATCCCCCATCATTCAAACGTGGCTTTAGCGTCTAAAACACCAAGACCCGAGACTCACCCTAGACCTGCAACTCCCTTTTTCTCTCTCGTTTATGGGTCATTTAAGTTCATTCTTTTTGCATTTAATCCTGTTTTATATGCTCTACAAGGTCTCACCATTTAATTAAGTATTCATGCTCAAAATAGATCATGCATATAGAGAGTTTTAGAGAGAGAAAATAATGGGTGATGAGCTTTTATCTCTTTGACAATGCCTCTCATTTCTTCCTCCTTCTTGGTTCAACCATCAGACTCCTCTCAATGCTCACGACCTTTCTTGCACAGTCTCCTTCTCCCTTTCTAATTTTCTTGCTTTACTCTCTCTCTTTCTATCGTTCTCTCTCTACCCAACGAACACACACACTCATATACACTCAAGTATGTTCACTCCCTCACGCCACCACCTGTACACTCAACAGCCACATGCCTGATCCCTCCATTGTTTCTTTTTTGAAATGCAGCCTTGCATTAATTGAGAGGGTTGACAAATTTGTATTTTATATGTATATTGTATGTGTAAACACACACACTACACACACACAACAGCACTCTGTCACACATACGCAACTGCACACGGCACACATACATCTGATATATCTACATATATATATATATATATTTAAATGTATTAAATATACACACATATATATATATATATATCCTCATTTAAATATATGAAATACAAACATACATATATACACATAACATATATAAATAATATATACACTCATGTAATACTTTTAATTAAAAGAATAATAATAATAATAATAATAATAATAATAATAAAAAAATTCAAAAATTCAAGTTCTTACACTACATGCCTTCAAATTCATCAATACAATACAATGACAATATGTGTGACACACCCATGCAAGCTCTATGCCACACCTATGTCTCGTTTCACCAATCACTCCCGTTTGGTCAATCGAGTACCAACACCTGTTCACAGATCGCTCCCGTTAGATTAGCAGGCACTAATGCAATGGCCAATTTTTGGTTTTTCACCACAGGATCTACACCCTCATAATGAATAACACCAAGTGCTCAACCCACACTATGTTGTCAAATAATCACCATATGCCAATATGCCTTGATTTTTCTATGCAATTTCAATGAGACATTTTATCAAATACATGGCATACACCTTAAATCATACATCATCCACAAAGTAAATTATAACTTTCAAACCACACAACTTCTTCCACATGAATATATGCTATATACAATCAATTTAAATACATGCTCATGTTACATGTTCACTATATTACCAATTCTCAAAGAACATATAATTACACAAAGCATCAATGTATTAAACAATCATATCTTCGAAAACACAAGGTCTATTCACATGAACATAAGTCACAATGTAATGAATCAAACATATCTTCAAGTTACATGTTTATCATTTTGACAAATTCTCAAAAAACTCAAAGAACACACAAGTATACAAATTACCAACTCTAGGTTTTTCAAAGCAACTACATCCTAAGCAACTTTCTAACAAGAAGTAAATATATAAATCACTCAATCAACATATAAAACACTCCTAAACTTAACCATACTCTTTACTTAGCAAACTATCATACCTAGAAGGCTTTTTCTCAACTCTAGGGAGTTGTGTTCTCTGTGCAGTCGAACCAATCAGTGAGAATGTATCCCTTGACGTGGGGAACAACTTCCTAGAAGGAAGCCTTGTGAGAATCCTAGCCTAGAGATGTGTTTTGGTGGCTTGAAACTTGAAAAATCCTAGGTTTTCTTCATCTTTCTCTCCATGCACGACCTGTTGTTGTATTCTAAGACCAAATTCTATATTTTTCACACTGCGGGATCCTATTTATAGTAAAGGGGCCAAGGGGTAAAATAACCCTTTTGCCCTTAATGAGTTTAGGGCCCCGTTACACTAGAACTCATCCCGAAACGCCTCAATTGGATATTTTGCTTTAACCAAAGTTATTAAAATTATTTTAAATGATATTTTTCAAAAAATTTATTTTCTCTCGTTTGTGGTTTCGGCCGGGTCCACCCGGGATGCCCTTTTGGTCCAATTTTTCAAACTATCTCAAATTTGGCTCAAATTCTCACAAGAGGTGTATTTTAACATTATAAGCATGTTTCTCTTATATGGCATATTCAAATTATGCTTCTAAATATAACTTATGTCTAAATGATGCATGTATAACGTCCTACCAACAAACAGTGCATGAATAGTGCCTTACCGGCAAAAATGAAAAATTTGTCTTGATTTTTCAGATCTCTACATCCTTCCCCCCTTAAAGAAATTTTGACCCAAAATTTAGAAATGTACTTCTTCGACAAAATTTAGAAAAAGTAATACAAAACGCGTTGTAACATGGAGACTGCGCAGCCTTACCTATGGATCTTTCACCTTTCCCTTCCCTAGGCAATGTGGGATGCATTACCCTCTCCAATTACCCTCTCCCCCCAAAGGAACCTCATCCTCCAGGGCGGGCGTGCAGCGGCGTGCAAACATCCCCACACTCTCTGCTAGGGTTCGGTTCCGATAACATCTGTAACAACCCACTTCACATGGCACAATGTATAATGAAATCCTCAAACATGATGGTCTATCAATGCCAATTTTTTCATATCCATCCAAGCATCACAACCCACCTCAATAATGCAACATAATTAAAATATAAAATTCTCAATGCCCACAAGGATACCTCGAAGTCTCCCAATATCTGTGATGACTATCTAACTAACCACAAATTAAGCTATACGATCATCTAAGTAATCCATCACGATGTCATCAATACATCACCTACACCTCAATGTAATTTAATAATCCAATATTCTTCAAGTACTATAATTATCCCCAAGACATCAACAACATAATCTTAAAGCAAAGTCATCACCATCCACCTTAGTCTATATATATAACTAAAACTAAACATCAAGCATTAATAAAGATTAGCCTATTAATTTCAATCATATATATATATATATATCAATTGGATATTCGAATGTAGACAATGTAGCCTATGTATTCCAAACATGAAACTTAAGGCAATATATCAAGGTTTAAAAAGAAATGGTTTTAAACCTTGATATTCAATCGTAGACTAATGTCTTGGGTTTTTTTTTTTTTTTTGTTGATATTAGAGAAGGAAAAAAAATATATCCCTATTTCATCTAAGGTTATTCTAATTCATCACTATTCTAATCAATATATCAAATAAGGTGTCAAAACAAATGAGGTTCTTAGTGAAACTCTTTACCAATTTTAACTATGAATATATAAATCTATACACGCATGTATTAAAACACACTTACTACATGGTTAAGCATACCCTTATACATGCATTAGTATCTATCTAGTCCATACAGATATCATAGTCTTAATACTGTAACCTAAGAATATTGGATACTATCCTAGCATAGATATATAGAATCAACAAGCAACATTCAACAGCTAACACGTAACCTATCACATAAACACTTAAGTATAGGATCCATCCTAAGAATATACCTATACAGAAATAAGCATACAACGTATCATATAAGTAACTAGGCACACAATTGATCCTATGAATATCCAGGCTTATAGCCTATCTTATAGATAACTAAGCATATAGCCTATCTCATAAATCACTAAGTCTACTACATAGATATAAGCATCTAGCCACAATTGATCAATAGTCAAGCATACCACATACCCCCAGCAAATCAAGAAATTAAGCACATTGTACAATTAGACATACTAAAGTAACAAGCACACACATAATCATGTAATCCAAACCAGCCCTAATTAATTTAAGGTCTAACCTCTCCCAACTCATGACAGAGTCAATCCTAGAATGATCTACGTACACCCCACTACCTGATACAACATGGCTTATAAACTGTACCTCTTGAAGTCAAAACTCACACTTTGAGAGCTTAGCAAATAAACGATGCTCCCTCAACTCAGCTGGAGTCAAACGGTAAGGTGGAATGGAAATAGGCACAGTGCCTGGGATAAACTCTATCGTAAACTCTATCTCCTATCTCGGCAGTAGACTAGTTAAGTCACCCGGAAAGACATTTGGGAATTCATCCACTACTAACGGTAATACACTCCCTGTAGCCTCACTTCCATCTGCTATCAAACTAGCCAACAAGTAGTTATGGCCTCCCCAACTTCTCGAGTCATACAAAGGTGGCACTAGGAAATTCCCATGATCCCTCATGAAATAAAAACTATCTCCCTCAGGAGTACACACTGCCACTTTCCCCTTGTAGTAGTCTATACTCGCCCGAAAAATAAACAACCAATCATCCCAAATATAATATCAAAACCAGACATGTCAAGTAGAATGAAGTCAAAAGAAATGATACGATCTACAATCTCTATCGAGCAATCTCTATAGATCCTCGTTAGTATCTCACTACCCCAATTGGTGTGTCAACTTGTAATGGCAGATCTAGCCTGATCTATTTCTAACCCCAATGTCATGGCAAACATGGTAGACATGAATGAATGTGATACACCAGAATCTATCAATATGCTGGCCTATGAACTAAACACAAAAAATGTACCTCGAACCACTAAAGGTTCAGAAGTATATGCCTCTGGTGTGGCCACTACATAAGCACGACCCTGAGTGGTCTGGCCCTGTCTACCTCCCCCTCTCGATCCCTGCTAACCTCCACCCCTCTGTCCAAGAGATCTAATACTCTATGCAGAGGGCGCAGGCTGAAAATATAGTGACGGAGGTCTATGGCTCAATGGTAGCTGTGGCAAAGATGGCTAAATGGACTGATAGTAATACAGTCTCTACGAGCCCTGTGAAGTCTGCCACTGAGGATAGTTAGCCCTAACATGGCTCGTCTGGTGGCAGGTATAACAAAGATGAGATGCTCTCCACCCCTAACCCTATACAGGAGGCGAAAGTGATCCTTGGCTAGATCTTACCCCCTGTCCCAGGTTGGGGCCCCTCTGAGGGCAAGTGGTCATCTTGTGACCAAGTTGTTCACACCGATAACAAGTAACGGGTCCCTGGGATGCCTCCCCTCGAAGGGCAGTAGACGTAGTAGGCGGGGAGGCTAAGAACTGAATAGGTCTCTAGAATGTAGACGTGGAAGAAGTACCGGTCTGGAACCTCTTCAATGGTCTTCTATCAGTGTGAGTCGGGGACAGGTGTAGGAATCTGTGCTGGAACTGGCCTGCTCTGTGTCCAGGACTCCCTAATCCCCCTAAGGTCAGCCAGCTCCCTCTCTACCCTGGTGGCCCTAGTCACTGCCTCATCGTATGTCTTAATGATGTGACCAACCAGTCTGTCCCTAATAAAGGTCTTCAACCCCCTGATAAAGTAAAGAACCTTCAGCCGCTCAGTCTCGATAATATGTGGGGCAAATCTCCCCAATGTAGTGAAACAGGACTTATACTGAATCGTTGTCATATCTCTCTAGAGGAGTGCCACAAACTCATCCATAAATCCTATCCGGGCAATCTCGAAAAAATAGTGGTCATTGAACATGGCCACGAATGCATTCCACCTCTCTCCGAAACTATCTAACCTCCCAGCAACTCCTCTCCACCACTGGCTGGCCAACTCTGTGAATTGAAAGGTGGCACACCTGATCCTCAAGTGTGGCTCAACAATCCTCTAGGAGTCTAAAATCCTGGTAATCTGATCTAAACACCCCTCGGCAACTAGGGGGTCAGGCTGCCCTGCAAATGTAGGAGGTCTCATCCTTTGAAACACCTTCATCACGAAGGTATCCCTAGTCTCACCACCAGTAGGCCTAGCCTCATGTATAGTGCGAAAGCACTCCTGTAAAATCGTCGCCATATCTTTGATGCCGATAGTCTGCTCTACCTCCTCTACCAGGGCAGGTGTAGAAGCAACGGTCTCCTCTGCTACGCTATGAGCAGGAGCAGCAGCTTAGGGCCTACCACGCCGAGGTGGTACTGTAACTATAGGCCTACCGCGCCTAGGTGGTTCTAGGTCTCGCTGGGGTTCTCTTTGGTGGCATGAGTCTACAAATCCAATAAAAGGAATTAATACCTCCTTTTCACATTAGACATAGGCATTTAAAAGAACATTAAGCATGTACATGTCAACAAGTTACACCTCACAAAAAACAATTTTCATAACATACACAAAACAAGTCCTTACATATTATACAATGCTCACTTAAAATTTTAATTAATTTGTCGTGGTTCCATTGTGTTCAACAACATCCCACAGACCCTAAGTATTCGAACCTATGCTCTGATACCACATTGTCACGCCCCAAATTTTCATAAACCCGGAGAGTGAGTGAAATGAAATAAGAAAAATAAATGAAAGGTCATTAAGATTGATCTAATTGATTTCATGTTCATTTTCCCCCTATTTTCCCAAAATTAGAAATAATAACGAGTTATTAGACTTAAGCAAAATGCTTTTCTAATGCCAATTAAATATCTCCCCAAATCACTATTCAAAATAGGTCTAAGTCATGTTCAAGAGTGGTCTCCAAAATAGCCCCAAAATGTCTCTAAGTATGTCTTGAAAAAATGGCCCAAATGGACCCCAAATGCCCTAAGACATAGGCCAAGAATAAACCAAAAGTCTACCAAAATACGTTTAAGGAAGTGGCCAAACATGGCCCAATAGAACGGTCAAACATGGCCCAAAAAGGTGGCCAAACATGGCCCAATAGAGTGGTCAAACATGGCTCAAAAAGGTGGCCAAGGGCAGGTGTCAGAAGGCTGTCAGGAAGCTGGCACGCAAGAGGGGTGCTGCGCTCGCGCAAGGGGCAAGGCAGACATGGGCGCGCGGTGCGTGCGTGGCTAGGCAACTGGGAAGGGCCGATCTGGTCCAAAACCTGATTTTTTTCTGTAGGTTTACTGTAACTGGGTGCGGCTGAATTTCTTTGTCCAACAATCAATTTTCTCTATTTTCTAAAAAAAATTTCAAAGTTTTGCAAGCTACTTTTTTTTCCATTTTTAACCTATTTTTTCATGGTTTTTAACCCCCCCCCCTTTGGCACTTTTTCCACCTATATTTAGGGTGTTTTACACACCTAACTAACCTTTCAATTTCATAAAATTTTTAGCATGGTTTCCTTTGTTTTCTAAGTTTTTTTCCACCTAATTTTTCACAACACAACCTATCATTTCTCAAATTAGAAACCAAATATATCCTTTGATCCAACTAAACATCTATACATTACTTAAAACACACAATCCACCATACATACACAAATACTTTAAGTTTAAATATTACAAACCTTATGTTCATTATAATTTTAGGGCCTTGCCCATTGTTTTTTTATACTATACAAGATTTCTACAAATAAATACACATGTCTTAAGGCTTATACCCTCATACATACAAAATATGCCCCAAGGGCTAAATATCCTTCATGGTCCATGTCCCCTCTATTATTCAAGACTTCCTCAAGTCTCAAGTACCGGGAGTCTCATCTGTAATATGATATCCCACGAGGGGTCAGCAAAACCGCTGGTATGACACAATGCTAATACAAAAAATAAAGTTAAGTCATGGCATGTGCAAAGTATACATTTATAATCTACATGCCTTCCAATTCATCAATACAATGTAATGGCAATATGCATGACACACCCATGCAAACTCTATGCCACACCCATGTCTTGTTTCATGGATTGCTCCTATTGGGTCAATCGAGTACTAACACCTGTTCACAAATTGCTCTCGTTGGATTAGCAAGCACCAATTTTAGGTTTTTCACCACAAGATCTACACCCTCATAATGCATAGCACCAAGTGCTCAACCCACACTATGTTTTCAAAGAATCACCATATGCCAATATGCCTTGATTTTTCTATGCAATTTCAATGAGGCATTTTATCAAATACATGGCATACACCTTAAATCATGCATCATGCATCATCCATAAAGTAAATTCTAACTTTCAAATCACACAACTTCTTTCACATGAACATATACTATATACAATCAATTTAAACACATGCTAATGTTAATGTTCACTATATTACCAATTGTCAAAGAACACATAATTACACAAAGTGTCAATGCATTAAACAACCATATCTTCCAAAACACAAGGTCTATTCATATGAACATAAGCCACAATGTAATGAATCAAACATATCTTCAAGTTACATGTTCATCATTTTGACAAATTCTCAAAGAACTCAAAGAACACACAAGTATACAAATTACCAACTCTAAGGTTTTTCAAAGCAACTACATCCTAAGTGACTTTCTAACAACAAGTAAACATATAAATCACTCAATCAACATATAAAACACTCCTAAACTTAACCCTATTCTTTACTTAACAAAATATCATACCTAGAAGGGTTTTTTCAAACCCTAGGGAGTTGTGTTCGCTGTGCAGCTGAACCAATTGGTGAGAATGTAGCCCTTGACATGGGGAACAACTTCCTAGAAGGAAGCCTTGTGAGAATCCTAGCCTAGAGATGTGTTTTGACGGCTTGAAACTTGAAAAATCCTAGGTTTTCTTCATCTTTCTCTTCATGCACGACCTTCTACTGTGTTCTCAGACCAAATGCTGTATTTTTTACACTAAGAGGTCCTATTTATAGTAAAGGTGCCAAGGGGTAAAATGACCCTTTTGCCCTTAATGAGTTCGGGGCCTCATTACACTACAACTCGTCCTGAAACGCCTCAATTTGACATTTTACTTTAACCAAAGTTCTTAAAATTATTTTAAATGATATGTTTCCAAAAAATTTATTTTCGCCCGTTGGCAGTGTCGACCGGGTCCACCCGGGCCACCCAAGATGCCCTTTTGGTCCAATTTTTCAAACTATCTCAGATTTGGCTCAAATTCTCTCAGGAGGTGTATTTTAACATTCTAAGCATGTTTATCTTCTATGAAATATTAAAATTATGCTCCTAAACATAACTTATGCCTAAATGATGCATGTATAACGTCTTATCGGCAAACAGTGCATGAATAGTGCCCTACCGGCAAAAACGAAAGATTTGCCCTAATTTTTTCAGATCTTTACACACCTTATGTGGATTAAGAGCAATGACTAACACTTCCACACGGATAAGCCGTACAAAATCAAATGAATTGCCGAGACTGATAAATCATATCAATTAATCAGTAAATCATTTAATGCGGAAGCTACACCAAATGCATTTAATTTGATCATAAACCCAACTCCAATAACCATCAATCAAATATATCTCCAAGTGCTATTAGATCATCATGATTCACTAATCAAGTTTAACATCTCTACCTACGATACAACATTATAATTACCTATTATTTGATCAGCCTTACAGAGTACGCATTCCAAATCATGACTTAGAGTTCACATCATGCTTGCCGCTAGTACCACTAGATGCCTCATTTTATTTCTTCTCTTATAGAATTTCCTAAAAAATAGATATAAATATGGAGTGAGCTAATTTAGCTCAATAAGTAACCTCCTCACTCTACCATGGGTCAAAGTCAACTCAAAAGATGGTTAAGAATGATAGTGATCAATAGGAATATCAAAGTAGCCAGTCACTAAACAAATGGAGAATGTCAAAGGCACATCTCAAGATAAACCAATAAAACAAATATAAGGAATGGCATGAACAACATATAACTTCCATAGTGATAAAACATCAATCTGACATCAAGAATAGACGAGCACGTCATCAACAAGTAGTATGTCAGTAGGTAACTATGAACAAGCTCACAAGGAGAATCTGAATCAGAAGTATATCATCAATATAAGCGTACCAAAATATCAACGAATCATGAGTACATCATCAGAATATCAATGAGTGATAAAATATCAATCTAGATCCAAGGATAGACAGACACGTCATCAACAAGTAGTATGTCAACAGGTAACTATGAACACGATCATAAGGAGGATCTGAATTAGAAGTATATCATCAATACCAATATATCAACGAGTCATGAGTACATCATTAGAATATCAATAAATGATATAATATGCTAACAAAATAGATGCTGACATATATATGTCTCAAGAGTGCGTATCTAGGGTTTGCTGATCTGACAGCGCCCTCATGCGCTCGGGTCCAGCCTCGCCCACATCACTGTATCCAGGGTCTGCTGGTCTGACAGCGCTTGGGTCCAACCTCGCCCAAATCACTATATCCTAGGGTCTGCTAGTCTGATAGCGCCCGGGTCCAGCCTCGCCCACTCATTGTATCCAAGGTCTACTGGTCTGACAGTGCCCTCACGCGCCCAGGTCCAGCCTTGCCCAAACCAATAAATAACATCAAAGCCCTGTACATATAACATGTCCCTCATGGACTAAACATTAGGCTACTCCCAAACATCGACCTATAGGTCCTCAAGCATCTGTGAATCAGACGGACGTTGTGACAGATCACAACTCTAAGTACTCAATAAAATCATGATCATCACGTTTCCACAGGTTATGAAATACAGGCAATCAAATAAAGATATCAATAATCAAGATCTCAATGACAAAAGTGAGTATCAATCATGGATATCAATATCATCAGGCATGCATAGAGTACAAACTGGCAGCATCACGAAATGAATGTGACATGGCTAAGAGTAATACATGATAGAGTTCGGGTTTACTTACCTTAAGTTCTTAACATTTCATTTCCATTCGGTTATCACAATGACTTTCCATATGGTTCTCTTTCCATTTTTCGTCATTTGAATGGTCTTATAATCATGGATTAAAAATATATATAGCACATTAAATCAGTATTTATTTCATCATTATACTTCTGGTAAGTTCATTAAGTCATAAGGACTCATTCGTCATGTTTTAGTTTATTACCGAGTCTTGTATATAAATTTTTGAGTCTTTTAGATCTCGTTTGGTATCTGTTTTCAATTACCGAGACACATCGATAATTTCTCATTTTTCTATGCTTTACCTACACACTTAAATCGTTTAGCTACACTCATTTGGGAAACTAATAGAAGTAGGACTAAAACCAAATATATGGAATATAATTCTATAAAAACTATGAACACTAGATGGAAATATAGCGAATTGAAATGTAAGAGATAATAAAAATTGAACAAACTCATTATCTAGGTTTCATTTTTACAAGGAAGAAGAGATTAGAGATGATATTGGTATAAAATCAAAGCATGATAGGTTAATGGAGGAATGTTTCTAGCACAAAGTATGATCAACATATACCTTTAACTGAAAGAAAAATTTTATAAAACATCTATTAGACAAGCCATGTTATATCAGACAGAATGTTAAGCAGCTAAAAATAATACGTCCATAAAATTAGTATGGTAAAATGAGGATGTTGAGATGATGTGTTGTAAAATAAGAAAAGATAAAATTCAAATAAAACATTTGTGAGATGATGAAAGTAGCACATACAGAAAATCAAATAAGAGAAAACCAATTCAGATGGATTAGCCATGTGCAACAAAAACTAGAAAAGGTGACACAAATCACATAGGAATCATGCTAAATGAAGAAGAAAACCAAAATTACCACGGGCTGAGATAGTATGTGGTTTAGCTGAGGGATGGTCGTAAATAGAACATAATGGTGAAATATAACTCTTCTAACCCACCCGAAATAGTTTGGATAAGGCTTTATTAAGTAGTGGTGATGGCCTTGATGGGTCTTCACAACAATAGTCCTTCTCTTAGTGTCAGCATGGAAACCAGTAAGCTGCTTTGAAATGAAGAATTTTTACTAAAGATGTTAAGAAGAAATATCTCGATATGGCATGCTTTAAAGAATTGGGGAAATGCACAAGGAAAATTCAATCAACTTGTATTACATATAACCCAAAAATCAGAAACATATTGCTATATGGGGATATTCTGATACCAATAAATTATCGACCAGAGTAAATTACAACAGGATAAACTTATGCTATACCATCAATTTGAGAAAGATTATTAGGTAAAAGATCAACAATTTAACCCCCAAAAATGATAAAAAGCATCAACTAATAATACTGAGACTATAACTCACTGGTGTCCTTGTCATTGAACTTCTACCTATTATCACCCGGAGACTAACCCATGAGCTTGAACCGAAATTTGTGGTCTGAAGAAGAATTTTCAGTAAAACACCCAACCTTGCAAAAGTGATATAGGATTATTGAATATGGTAAAGCTGGTGATGATATGAAGTGGGTTACTGGAAGTTTTGATCGCATCTTCTCTTGTTACTGTCAAGATTCAAGCTTTGATTTCATTATTTCTTTTCTTAGATGAAACAAAGGGATGAAGACTTTCTTTTTAGAGAAGGAGCGGGACTTCCAGAAGGTGGTACCTGGTTCAACTTCTCTTCCCAATAGCTTCCTTTAGAAGCTTCATGAAAATGTATATATATATATATATATATATAATACATATTTAAATATTTTCTTAACATATACATACTAATTGGTGTACAGCATATGAGTACCGTATATGCATGTGTACATAGGGTATTTTTTGGTATTTATTACCGTCTTTGTTATATATATTATTTTATTTCATAAAATATCAACTTATAAGGTGCCGACAAGTTTGGCATAAAGTCGGGCTCAGTGTCATCATTACTTCTTCTTTTTTTTAATATTGGGTCCCCGTTTATACTTTATTTTATAGATATAGTTTTTCCATAATTAATTCCCGTATCGGTCTCATTTATCTATTTCGACATTCAGTTAATCGAGTTGTCAATTTCTCGAGCATAAACCATCTTTGGTATTTTTGGATTAATCTTATATTTTTTGATAATTTATCCCATGAGCTCGGTTACTATTTTAGTCTTATTGAATTTTTGGGATATTACATCAACACCTCATTGGACCCTCACATTAACCAATTATAATACATGCAAAAAATCAAATATATGTATATATGCTATATGTATATATATCATATGAGTGATGCGTGTGTGTTTAGAGAACCAGAATTGTGTGTGTGCATATGTGTGTGTGTGTGTGTAATACGCAACTAGAGAGAGAGAGAGAAAAAAAAAAAGAAGGAAAAAGGAAGAAAAAGAAGAAAGAAGCAAGAAAATGAGAAACTGTATAGAGGGAAAAATGACAGAAGATAGAGAATCAAAGAGGTAGTTTTCTCTATCTAGAAACTTAGCTAAAATCCCTTGTTTGAGCTTGTACATAGCCTAGAATTCACATGCATGTATTTCATATTGAAGAAGAAAGAAAATAGAAAGATAAATCGAAGAAGTTTAAGCTTAGAAAGCCTTGAAATTCACAAGACCCGAAACTAAGAAACTTTGACTTTACCCTAACTTGATTTAAAACTTTAGAATAATTGCATGGCCCAAAAGGGCATCCCATTTGGAGTATCCTGCAACTTATTTCATTAAAAAATGGTTAAGAAACCATTGAGAACCATGGTGTTACAACCAAGGGAGAAAAAAATAAAAACAAGGGTTGGAGCTTGATTTGCTGTGTTTTATGAACGAGAAAATAACCCCTAAGCTTCTAGAAATCTATAAGAAGAAAAATAGGTCAAAATAGTGGCTAAAACTTGACAAAATAGAAAAAAAGAAAAAAAGGAAAAAAAAAACCTCATCGAAAAATCAGGGAGTAGCCGGAGCAATAACTGTAATCCCTATTTCGTGGCTATGGGTGAACCAAACTAGGAAACCAACTTTGGATTTGGAATCCTCATTGAAAAAAAGGGTCAAACCCCGTTAGTTTGGTTATCGGAAGAGATCGGCAACGGTCACCCGTGCCAGAGAAGGTGACCAGAACCCTTACTGGAGACTTGGGGAAGAAAGTACTATGTGGGTCGGGTCTCGGGTCGGGCCCCTACTGAGTTATTAAATGGGTTTGGGTTTTAGTTGGAAAGGTGTCGTTTTGGGCATTAGGGTTTTCAAAATAAAAAAAAAAAAAAAAAGACTTGGTCTGTTTAGCTACGCGAATAGGACCCCTAATTTAATACACCTATTCAAACCTGGGATATCCTATCCTTGTATTATTCATTGTCCACTGTTTGGCAACTCAAAAATCAGAAAATAAGAGGGAGCCGTAGCTCCCCAAACTCGAACCTTTGACCTCATGTGTGTAAGGGACTTAAACCTCACGCGTGTGCAACCGTGGCACTTGTGTTAAAATAGTAACAGAATATCTATATATATAATATTAAATAAAATAATTTAATTAATTTACGTTTGGTAAATGTTCCGTTGCCCAAATAAAATAAAAGAGTAGTGTAACTTGACTTTTTTTGACATTCTAGACTCAATGAAAGGGTCCATTTTACGAGATAGAATCCTAAAAATTAAGACACGTAAAATGTAAAAATTATCATTTTATCCTTAATGATGCCCGAAGCTAATTAAATATAAAAAATACTCTATCTTGACTATTTTGGACATTCCGGACTTAGTGATGAGGTTTGTTTAGCCCAAATAAATTCTAAAAAATATGAAACAACAAATGAGGTAATACCCATTACATCCCAAGCATTAATTTAACTATAAAATAAATTTAGAAAAAAAAGGGGTGGGACTTAACTTAAAGTTTTAAAGCTACTAGACCAACAAATAGAATTCGTTAAGGAAAATTTAGTTACAAAAAGATAAGAAGTGGCCAATAGTAATGCTTCAGTTATGTTTTAATACGAAATTATGTGCATTTGGCCTATGGATCTGGGAACTAAAGACAAGGAAAATGAGATTAAGGAAACAGACTAAAAAATTGAGGTGAGTAATCTTGTACCCTGAATCAGTGGGATTTTATCTTTTATGTTTGTTCAAAAAGCTAAATCTATTTTGGTGAGTAATCTGACACCCTGAATCAGTGATGTTTTATCTCCTATTTGAAAAATGCTTAAGTGTTTTATCTCCTATTTGAAAAATGCATACTCTATTTTGTGAGTAATCTTGTGCCCTGAATCAGTGGGATTTTATCTTTTATGTTTGTTCAAAATGCTAAATCTGTTTTGGGGAGTAATCCGATGTCCTGAATCAGTAATGTTTTATCTCCTATTTGAAAAATGCTTAAGTGTTTTATCTCCTATTTGAAAAATGCATAATCTGTTTTGTGAGTAATTTTGTATCCCGAATCAGTGATATTTTATCTCCTATTCGAAATGATAAATTTATTTTGTGAGTAACCCGATATCTTGAACTAGTGGATTTCACATCCTACTTTCAAATGTCTATCTTATGAATTTCTATATCTGCTCAAATGTCTATTTTCACTTTATGAAATATTCGAGAACTATGATATTCACGACTATATCTTGAAATGACATTCATATGTACTGATTTGAAAATTGTTTGTATGGCTTAAATCCTAACAAAATTTTTTTAGCAAAAATGTTTGTAAACCATAGCACCCCTTTCAATGAGAAAAATGATTTGTATGAACCAAGTTTGACTACGCAACCTGAATCATACTAGTTTTGATCCGATCACTTGTCTGTGTGAGACCTACCCACTTGGCGCTTTGACTCTTGTAATGAGACCTACCCACATGGTGTTCTGACTCAATGTGTAACCCGATTCTTGTGTTTATCCAAGGCCTGCCCATGTGCCTTTCCGACTCTTGATGAGACTTACCCATATGGTGCTCTAACTCGTTGTGGAATTCATGATTAAGACTTACCTTTGTGGCGCTCCAATCTTGATGAGACTTACCCACGTAGTGCTCCGACTCAATATGTGATTCTTCGTGTGTAATATGTGCCTGTCATCTGTCATCTGTCATCTGTCATCTGTCATCTGTCATCTGTCATCTGTCATCTATCATCTGTCTCGTGTTATCCGTTATTCAAAATCAGATTTTAAAAGTACTCTCTTGTATGTATTTGTTATTCGATATTATGTTATCCATTTTGCATAAATTATTTGAACCATGTTTCAAGAAATGCATGTGTTATTATACGTTTTGTGAACAACTCTTCATCATCTGCGTTGTGTTTTGATATTCGACTGTATTATTGGAAATGATGTGTTTTAGAAATGCATATGTTATATCTGCGTGAACCTTCAACATGTTTCAAACGTGATTTGTTTTGAAAATGTGTTTTAAGATATTCTTATGTATATGTTATCGGTTTAAGGAAACTTGGTGCCCATGGTATTTTGTGCAAAACTCTGCCTTTGCAAAAACTTGTGATAAGATGCAAGAATTACTCACGAGCTTAGTGAAGCTTATATGGATTTATCCAACATATTTTAGGTAATTAAATTAGTAAGGAGGTAGCAAATTCTACACATAATAACTATAAGCGTGAATGCAATAGGTCTTTTGCATGAGGATCTTGGTTGGATGTGATGTGAAATCTTTTTGGTAATCATATGATGTATTTTTGGACTCAATAACAACCTAAACTTTTGGGAGTTAGTATTATATACCTTTTGTGGACACATATATGGATGTGTATATAAATGTTGACGAATTATATTAATAACGGTAATCATAATGATTTTACTTTGAGTGCCCTTTATAAATGATTGGTGTCGAATTAGTTATCAGATGGATTGCATATGTGTAGCTTCCGCATTCGATAACAAAAAAAAAAATATCAATCTTGTGCAATTCATTTGATTTTGTACGGCCTCTCCGAGTGACAGTGTTGGTCACCGACTTTTAATCTGCATAAAGTGGGTTTTAGGTCGTGAGTAAGTGGTATCATAGTAAAGGTTAATGGTCTTTGGAAAAGACAAATTGGAACTGAAGTTGATATTTCTTAGATGATTAAGATGATCAAATGAACAGTGACTTTTGGAAGATAGTAGTATGCTTAAAAGCAAAGGTTGAGGATTCTTAGGAAGAATCGTACTAGTATTGAGGTTGATGACTCATAGATAATGGAGTTGTGAATTGATTAGTGAATTAAGGGGAAACCATAGCTAAATATGGGCAATGGTTAATGCTCTTTTGGAAGATAAAGTGTGATATAGAGTTGGAATTGTAAAATCTTAAAAAATAAGTGGATCTGACAACAAAGTTATAAAAGAGTTAATTTATAGAAGACTTAAAGGATAGTGACATGAGGAGTTAAGATTCCAAATGAGTTGATGATATATCATAAAGATGCGGACTCTTGAGTAAATGATAGATAGACCTTGATAAGGTAAGAACAAATTAAAAGAAACTAGGTTAATGAAACTAGCACGAAAAGAAAATAGAGCTCCGTAAATATGAATGTCTGAGTTTTGAGGACAAAACTCTTTTAAGGAGAGGATAATGCAACACCCCGATCGGGTTATCGGGAATTTAGTCACTAATTAAATATTAGATACTCTAAGAAGTAAAATAATACCTACGGAGAGTTCATCAAGACAATAAAGACTATGAAAATTAATAGGATTTTGATTAATGAAATCGACACATGAAGAAAAGAAAAAAATAATGCAAGTACATGAGAAAGAAATAAAATCAATGCACTAAGAAAAATGGGATTAAAGTGCAAAAGCCTAACTAAAGGCAAATAAAAAGAAAAGAAGGCCAAAAGTATTGGCTCAAAGTCTTGAACCCAAGACCAAGAAAGTGAGAAAGAACTTATACCAAAAAGTATAACCAACTAGGCTACAACACTTTTGTGCTATATAACCCACAAGATATGTATATAACCCATATAAAACTCCATGTCTGCATGCTCAAAAGCTGAGGTGTCAACACCTCATTCGACCCTCACATTAACCAATTATAATACATGCAACAAATCAAATATATATATATATGTATATATATATACATATGTTATATGTATATATATCATATGAGTCTTGCGTGTATGTTTAGAGAACCAGAATCATGTGTATGCATGTGTGTGTGTAATGTGCGACTAGAGAGAGAGAGAGAGAGAAGAAAGAAAAAGGAAAAAAGAAAGAAGCAAGAAATGGAGAAGCTGTAGAGAGGGAAAAATGACAGAAGAGAGAGAATCATAGAGGTCATTTTCTCTCTCTAGAAAGTTAACTAAAATCCCTTGTTTGAGCTTGTACATAGCCTAGAATTCACATGCATGTATTTCATATTGAAGAAGAAAGAAAATAGAAAAGAAATGAAGAAGTTTAAGCTTAGAAAGCCATGAAATTCATAAGACTCGAAACTAAGAAAACTCGACTTTATCCTAACTTGATTTAAAACTTTAGAATAATTGCTTGGCCCAAAAGGGCATCCCATTTGGAGTATCCTGCAACTTATTTCATTAAAAATGGTTGAGAAACTATTAAGAACCACTGAGTTACAACCAAGGGAGAAAAAAATAAAAACAAGGGCTGGAGCTTGATTTGCCATGTTGTATGAACGAGAAAATAACCCCTAAGCTTCCAAAAACCTATAGGAAGAAAAATAGGTCAAAACAGTGGCTAGAACTTAACGAAATTAAAAAAAGAAACCTCGCTGAAAAATCGAGAGTCGTCGGAACAGCGACTGTAATCCCTATTTCGTGGCTATGGATGAACCAAATCAGGAAACCAACTTTGGATTTGGAATCCTCACTGAAAAAAAGGTCAAACCCCGTTGGTTTGGTTGTCGGAAGTGATCAGCGACAGTTGCCAGTGCTGGAGAAGGTGACCGGAACCCTCACCGGAGACTTGGGAAAGAAGGTACTGTGCCGGTCGGGTCTCGGTGTCGGGCCCCGACCGAATTATTAAATGAATTTGAGTTTTAATTGGAATGGTGTCGTTTTGGGCATTAGGGTTTAAAAATAAAATTAAAAAAAGGACTTGGTCTATTTGGCTATGCGAATAGGACCCCTAATTTAATATACCTATTCGGACCTGGGATATCCTATCCCTATTTTATTCACTGTATGCTGTTTGGCAACTCAAAAATCAGAAAATAAGGGGGAGCCGCAACTCCTTTGACTCGAACCTCTATCCTCACGCGTGTAAGGGACTTAAACCCCATGCGTGTGCCACAGTGGCACTTGTGTTAAAATAGTAACAGAATATATATAATATTAAATAAAATAATTTAATTAATTTAATTTTGGTAAAATGTTTCGTTGCCCAAATAAAATAAAAGGGTAACTTGACTTTTTTAGACATTCTGGACCCAATGATGGGGTCTTTTTTACGAGATGGAATCCTAAAAATTAAAGCACGTAAAATGTAAAAATTACCATTTTAATTTTATCCTTAATGATGCCCGAAGCCAATTAAATATAAAAAGTGATCTATTTTGACTATTTTGGACGTTCTAGACTCAATGGTGAGGTCTGTTTAGCCTAAATAAATTCTGAAAAAAAAAAAAAAAAAAGGAGAATAACAGATGAAGTAATACCCATTACGTCCCAAGCATTAATTTAACTATAAAATAAATTTAGAAAAAAAGAGGTGGGACCTAACTTAAATTTTTAAGGCAACTAAACCAACAAATAGAATTTGTTAAGGAAAATTTAGTTACAAAAAAATAATAAGTGGCTGATAGTAATACCTCAGTTATGTTCTAATACGAAGTTATGCGTATTTAACTTATGGATCTAGGAACTAAAGACAAAGAAAATGAGATTAAGGAAACAGACTGAAAAATTAAGGTGAGTAATCTTGTGCCTTGAACCAGTGGGATTTTATTTTCTATGTTTGTTCAAAATGCTAAATCTGTTTTAGTGAGTAATTTGACAGCTTGAATCAATGATGTTTTATCTCTTATTTGAAAAATGCTTAAGTGTTTTATCTCCTATTTGAAAAATGCATAATCTTTTGTGAGTAATCTTGTGCCCTGAATTAGTGGGATTTTACCTTCTATGTTTGTTCAAAATGCTAAATCTGTTTTGGTGAGTAATCCGACACCCTGAATCAGTGATGTTTTATCTCCTATTTGAAAAATGAATAATCTGTTTTGTGAGTAATCTTGTATCTCAAATCAATGATATTTTATCTCCTGTTCAAAATGATAAATTTGTTTTGTGAGTAACCTGATATCTTGAACTAGTGGATTTCACATCCTACTTTCAAATGTCTATCTTATGAATTTTTATATTTGTTCAAATGTCTATTTGCACTTTATGAAATATTTGAGAACTATGATCTTCATAACTATATCTTGAAACGACATTCATATGTACTGATTTAAAAAATGTTTGTATGGCTTGAATCTTGACTAAATTCTTTAGTAAAAATGTCTGTAAACTATGATACCTCTTTTAATGAGAAAAATGATTTGTGTGAACCAATTTTGACTACGCAGCCTAAATCATACTGGTTTTGATCCGATCACGTGTCTGTGTGAGACCTACCCATGTGGTACTCTGACTCTTATAATGAGATGTACCCACTTGGTGCTCTAACTCAATGTGTAACCCGATTTTTGTGTCTATGCGAGGCCTACCTATGTGGTGCTCCGACTCTTGATGAGACTTATCCACATGGTGCTCTAACTCGATTCTTGTGTTTACACGAACTTTACCCATGTAGTGCTTTGACTCTTGATGAGACTTACCCACATGGTGCTCTAACTCGTTGTGGAATTCATGATTGAGACTTACCTACATGGCGCTCCGACTCTTGATGAGACTTACCCACGTAGTGCTCCGACTCAATATATGATTCTTCGATGTGTGTAATATGTGTTTATCATCTGTCTCATGTTATCCGCTATTCGAAATCAGATTTCAAAAGTACCCTCTCGTGTGCATTTGTTATTTGATATTATGCTATCCATTCCGCATAAATTATTTGAACCATGTTTTAAGAAATGTATGTGTTATTATACGTTTTGTGAATAACTCTTCATCACCTACCTTGTGTTTTGATATTCGACTGTGTTATTGGAAATGATGTGTTTTAGAAATGTATATGTTATATCTACTTGAACCTTCAGCATGTTTCATATGTGATCTATTTTAAAAATGTGTTTTAAGATATTCTTGTGTATATGTTATCGGTTTAAGGAAACTTTGTACCCATGGTATTTTGTGCAAAACTCTGCCTTTGCAAAATCTGTGACTGGATGCAAGAATTACTCACGAGCTTAGTGAAGCTCACATGGATTTGTCCAACATATTTCAGGTAATTGAATTAGCAAGGAGGTAGCAAAGTTTACACAGAATATCTAAGGGCGTGAATGTAATGGGTCTTTTGTATGAGGATCTTGGTTGGATGTGATGTGAAATCTTTTTGGTAATCATATGATGTATTTTTGGGCTCAATGACAACCTAAACTTTTGGGAGTTAGTATTATATACCTTTTGTGGACACATATATGGATGTGTATATAAATGTTGACGAATTATGTTAATGATGGTGATCATGATGATTTTACTCTAAGTACGCTTTATAAATGATTGGTGTTGAATTGGTTATAAGATGAGTTACATATGTGTAGCTTCCGTACTCGATAACAAAAAAAAAAAAATTATCACTCTCGTGCAATTCATTTGATTTTCTATGGCCTGTTTGAGTGACAGTGTCGGTTACCGACCTCTAATTCGGATAAGGTGAGTTTTGGGTTTTGACATTGTACATTGTTTTCAAATGATTTAGAGAGACAAATTTAAGGAAATATGAATTATAGAAGATGGTTGTTTGTTTCCTTTTATAGGTGTTTTTTAAAGAGTCGCGACACTTCAGAGGGTTGCCATTGACATTATTTTCGTACTCGCCATTGACATTTTTTTGAACTCTTCAGTAGCTAAATTTCAATTGTGGATCAGTTTATTTGATGGTTGTTTTTTTTTTTTTTTGGTTGATAATTCGTTGTTTGAATTTTGAGGATCATAATGTTTCAGTGGGCAAGAGTTATGAGAGTCACGACGTTCTTTTCAGGTGTGGAGGGGTACTTTGGTCAGGAAATTTTTTAGGAACTTTTTAGGTCATAATGTTTGGGATTGGATTTGGATTTAATTAAGCAATTTTTGTAGGACCTATTGTTGAATGACCCAAAAAAATTTCTACAACACTTTTTTGATAACAATGATAAAAGGAGAATCAAATTTACATCAATTACTTGAAAAACTTACCCCACTCGGATAGCACCATGATTGTCCTACAACACATGTTAAAATTTAAAAAAAAAAGTATAGCAAAATTAAATTGCCCTTTATTGAAATAACATTTTCGTCTCTTACTAGTTACTTGTTTTATTTCTCACTCCACGGCCTACTAAGCGTATGTTGGGCGGGGCGCTGAGGAATGCTAACTTATGCGGGCTGGTCCGGCGATTTTAGGTTGGCGCCCCAAACGCCCCCTACGACTTGCTGACCGACTTCCGAGTCCCATAACTACTGGCAGTTCAGCAGTTGTCACAGCCCAAACGATCTGAAGACGGTAACCTCTCTTCTGCAAACTACCGAACTCTGTATCACCAATTCTCGCACTCTGCAATACTGTTACTCACATAAATCCTCTATACAACACATAAATACGTACCTATTTATATGTACATAAATTCATTTGTGTGTGTACTTATTTGTGCTGTTGTCCGGTTGAATTGAATTAGAGTTTGAATTTTTTTTAGGGTTTTTATTTCATATACACCGATTAGATGAAGCCAATCAGGCTTCCTGAACCGCCCAGCAGTCCCATGGGCGTCCCGGACATCTTCGAAGGTGGCGTCTACGGCGTGATCAGGCGGGCCGTTATTATTGGTAATGGTTTTTCGGATTCCGAGAATCAAAGCATAGGATTGGTTCGAGCCCTCGGCCTCTCTGAAAAGCAAACTTTATATGTGAGTTACTTTTACTTGCACAGTTCTCTTTTATCTGTTTGGTTGCTCAGAAAAGTCAGTAAAATAGGAAAGTTTTAGTTTATTTAACTTGCACGGTTCCCTTTCTATTTAGAAAATTACGGAGAATGAATAACGAAAATCCTACTATCTGTAATTTCTTCGTGTCAATTTTCTTGTTTCTTTCCATTTCATAGCAGCCAAATGAATCAAAAATCGTTTGGCGGCTTCTTTTTAATACAATAGTTTGTATTTTATAGTATTGAAATTCTATATCTTTTGTAGACAATTAATGTTAATTTTATGTATTGTATTTCTGTTACCCAAATTTGTAGAACTCTAGTAGCAGGAACTGTCCGTGTGTAGTTTGGTGTGAAATCAGAGATGCAGAGTTATAAGAAAAGACAATAGTTTCGTGTAAAACCGAATCGTGAGTTATTAGAAAATGCGTGTTCAGGATAATGCTTTGGTAAAACAGGTTATTCTAGGTTTTTATATTAGGGAATCTCCAGCCAGTGGAAAGTCTTTTCTCTCTCTCTTTTTTTTTTTTTTTGGGGAGGGGGGATTTTAATTTAGGTCTCTTATAAAAATATGAAAAATTATGGGGCCACAGCCCCTTTGTATATCCGCCTCTCAACCGAACCTAGATTAAAATTTAAATTTGGGATAAAGCTTTGTTGAGTTGAGTTTTTTAGTTGAGTCAAGTCAAAAACCTCAAAAAAAATATTCTCCAGCAGTAGACTCAAACTAATACTAAATCTACTTTTTCTCAAACTCAAACCCAAATTTATGCAATACTATTTATTGACTCAAATTTCCAATGATTACTAAATTTTCCATAGTGAACTCTATGTGAAAATTAAAGGAAATGAAATGGAAAAGAAGTTTATGGAGAAAATCTTAGGTGATTTGGTGAGGATTTTGATCGAAAAGTACTTGTTTTGTTTGAGGGCTTTGGTGAGGGTTCCTGCAAGAGGGAGAGAGAGCCGGTGAGAGAGAGAGAGAGAGAGAGAGAGAGAGAGAGAACAGTTGAAAGAGAGGGAGAGATATTGGAAACAAGGAGAGAGAGAAAGTCGGTGCTTTGAAGAATCTCTATGTGATGTAAGAGCAAAAAAGATTTTTGAGGAGAAATGGAATAGAGTAGATTTTGGGATAAGGTGAGAATTTTTAAAAAAGATTTGAGTAAAAACTCAAGTCAAACTAAAATGAGGTTTTTACTCAAATTTTGACTCGAATTTGAGTCATTGCTGGAGGTGGCCTTATAGAGCTAAACAAACTGAATTATAACTCTGCCATCAAATTGAAAACACACATTTTCTCTTGCAATTTTGTCTCTTGGGAACTAAAATTTCAGTTTCGGTTTATGGTTTTCTACCATCTTCATAATAATCTGCTACTAATCAACTAACTTCATTACTTATGTTTGGAACCTCCTTTTTTCCTCTTGTGCCTTTATCTGGCTGCTGCTAGCATGTGTTTATCTTCTTTCCACATGAGCTGCATTTCATTGTTTAATGTTAATATATATTGTTGATTGTTGGATTTCATTCAACATGTAATAGATGTCTTGTCTTTTCTTGCCTTTTACATTTGTGTTTCAACATCTTCTCTTCAGTATGCTTGTTCAGAACTCACAAATTCCCTTCTTGTTATTTGACAATGATGTAGTCATGAACCTCTGATTCAATGGGGATCCCCCCCTCCCCTCCCCTCCCCTCCCCTCCCCTTTCTTATGTGAATACATCGACATTGGTCCCCCTTGAGTTGTGGTTTGATTTAATTGTTGATGCATTCCATGTCTTCATTTGGCTTCCTTGTAATTGTCAAATCCAAAAATCTTCATCATAATGTAGTTTTGCATTTCTGTCCTTTAGCAGTGGCATAGTGATCCAAAAAAAAAAAAAATTCCTTCCATAGTGGCATTACCGGATGACATGTCATCTCCAGCTAACATGCACCAAGAAATCTTATAAAAAATATGAACATGCAGCTTAGTTTTTTATTTTGTCAACTTCATGGACCATGTTTCTTCTACTGGAATAAAGGAAGTTCGTGTCAGTTGGAAACTGGTACAAAACTTTGTGAATACTGTTGGGGGAATGCCAACATGTATTTCTAGCCAAAATATGTATATTTTTTAATTTATGAATCCTAGTTATAAATTTCACCTGATTATCTATATATATATATATATATATATTGATAAGTTACCTAATTATAATTTGACAACATTTGAGAAGTTTAAGTACGAAGTCTTCTTTCTATAAGCAATATATATTACTTCTATTCTATGAAGCACGGATACGGGAGCCATTTTTTGTCTATATTTTGTTTTGTAGATTTTCTTGATGATATGAGAATATGAGATTGTATTAGTCTCTTCTTGTATACTCCATATATTCTTGAGTGCACGCCCATGTTGGTGCCTTTTTGGATATACACTTTACTTATCAATATAATAAGTAACACTAATTAATAAATAGTAAGAAAGTAGTAGTACATAAAATATAGGAGTAATAATTTAAGATATTTGTTAAGCTTCATCTTCCACATTATTGAATTCATAGTATAACAATTAAAGACTTTAATCGAAGTGTATATTTATCTAATATAATGGATGCATATACAGAACATTATACACATAAATTGTCGTGTCCTCGCCGTCCCTGTGTCCTACTTGCTTTAGAAGTTTTTTGTGCCTTTTTTTCCATGTTGTATTATGTCCTTGTTGGTGTTACTTAGCTTCTGTCTCGTTCTTGGTATTTGGTCATCATTAGCAATTAATCTTGTTCTTGATTTCTGTCTTGGTCTGTCATCATCGTTACTTTCTGTTTCATTCTTTAGATGCTAGCTCAGTAATCCTGAAATCCTGTGTTTTGTACAGATTGCAGATGTTGATACATTAATTGGTTGTAATAAGGCAGGCATATATATGTCATATCCTTAGCATTTAATAAATGTTATTGTTAGAAAATGCTTCTAGGAAATTCTATAGGTGACCAGGCAAGTGAGACAACACCTTGGTGGCTAAAAGAGAAATCTTTTTGTTTATCAGTTGTATTTTATATGCATATACAAATCATTGGTATTGAAAAAAGAGAATAAGAATCATCTAGCTGAAGATGTGGAACATTCTTGCACCTTCCAAAAGATTAACAGGAAATACATTATTCAACTGGAAAAATATTGTGTAATCTAGAAAAGACAAGAAATGACGACGACTTTTTCTTCCCTTTGTTATAAGGCCCCAAACAACTAAACTGATAGGGAACGAGAAAGATCATCAATTAAGATATATATCTTTGATCCTGAAGGATAAGATAGGATTTATCATTATAGTTTTAAATTTTATAATTTAGGTGTTTATCATTTGGTTAGTTTATTTTTTATGGTTTGTTTATAAAAGGGATGATTGTAAATGAATTCTCAGATTATGATTGAATGAAAATTTGTTTCTTCTTGGCATTGGTGTGGATTCCATTAACCTCCCTAGGTGCGGATTCTTAGGGTTCTACGGCTTGTTCTTCCTTAAGTGTGTATTCCTAAGATCGTTAAAGTTGTCCTGCATCATAAACCATGATTGATTCTTTCTCCACCTAATCTATGAGTCAGTTCTATAAACCTTACTGAAATTTCCTGTTCTGATTATAGTATTATTTTTTAGATAAAAAAATCATATAAATTGTGTATAAATTAATTACTTTTCTCCTTCTGTATGTAGTGGGGCGCACCTGGGTGAATGCCCAACTACAATCACTTGCTAGGACTAATGTAGGTGGTGTTTGATAAAAAGGAGAGTTAAGTACTTCTGAAAAATTTGAGCATTGGATTAGTAGTAATGAAGATTTTTGAGTGCTGAAGTCATAACTGGAACATTTGATGGTGTACGTGTAAATTTAGATTAAAATTTAAGTGAAGTCTATCTAACTTAAAAATTCAGAACATTAAGTAAAATTTTGTTGAGTGATAACTGAACTGAATATTAATTTTAAGTACTTAATTGAGTTGTCAGACACCACCTTAGTCATCAGCCTTTAGGGTGAACTAATAGTGTAGGTATTGCCATGTTGATGGGTTGGTTGCAGTGGTATGTTGATACCATCTCTTGTTTTCCATTGTCAACAAATTTTGACTTGAAACTAATGTCTAGTTGTTATGCCGTCTTCTTCATAGCTTGAGGTTGTTAAATGAGAAAATCACTGAGATGTAGGGAAGTTCTCTTGGCATCAGTCGATACACTCATCATTGAGATGTAGAGAAGCTCTCTTGGCATCTATGTTTTAAACTTGTAAATACATGTTCATTTGTATGTCTCTTTGCCTTTATAGTATGCAAATCTAGTATGTGGTGGGGAGAGGGAACTGGGTTAGGTTTTGGCATGATACCTAGTGCGTGGCTGGCTCATTGAAGTGCAGATTTCTTGACTTATTTCAGGGACTGTGTGGGCTCCTTGCTTCATCAGGGCTTTCAAAGACGGTAGATGTCTTCGGTGGTGGAGTTGATGGATCTTTTGTACGGGACTTGCATGATGCTAGACAGGGATGATTTGGTTGGATGGGAACGGAGATTTCAGGTTCATTCATATTACAAGGTGATTGGAGGAAATAAAGGGGATTGATTTCCGGTATTCGGCAGGCCCCAGTTCCGTCATTCTTTTTTTTGGGTGGACAATGGCTTTGGAGTTTACTTTGGACACATTGGAAAGAAAGGAAGTTTCTTATTGTTGTTGCATGTGCAAAAAGAGGAAGAGTTGTCCAACCGCCTTTTCTTTAATTGCATGGTTGCTAGAGATGTTTGGGCTATGCTTTTTTACTGTTTCGGGAGTGTCATGGACCATGTCAAAGTCAAGGATTGAGATTTTGAGGAGTTGGGGGGAAGCTTTCCATTCTAGAAATGTTCAATAAGCTTGGAGAGGGGGCCACCGGTTTGTATGCTTTGGACATTTGGTGAGAAATCGAAACTGACGCACTTTTGAGGAACTGGAAGTTGCTATTCATAAGTTAAAGAAAAGAATACTAGGTACTCTATACTTCCGGGTTTTAGAGAAATACCCTATTTCCTTGTATATGTTTGTTGATTTTTTGGATGAGTTGAATTGTTGACATGCGACCTCTTAGGCAGGTCTCCTGTTTTTGCTTGTATATGGGTTGTGCCCCCCTTGGTGCTTTTTTTTTTTTAATATAATTTTTTACCTATCCAAAAAGAAGAAAATGAGTCCTCATCCTTGGAAAGAGCAATATGGTGAAACAAGATATCTATATGCCATATCGGTGTTTTAAACTTGTAAATGAATGTTCAGTTGTATGTTTTTTCTTTTGTTGTAGTATGCATTGCAACATTATTTTCTTACCATATTAACGTGCTTATCATCTGCTGTGGCGGAGACAGGGTAGACTAACGGGGCCATGCCCCGCCCCACCCACCCTCCCTGTTTATAATTTCTGGGTGCACCACTGATCATAGAGCCATAGGATTTTGAATTCTTATCCTCTTATAGGGCAATCCGGTGAAACAAGGTGTTTGTAGCCAACCCCAAAATAGTTGTGTTGGGAAAAGGTTTTGTCGAGTTGAGTTGAGCTGAATATGATTTCCTCTTTATTGAGACACAGAAATTACTTCCACACTCATCATGTCAAGTTCAGACAATTCTCAGGGATATAATATTTGGTGCATTTTTCTGTGTGTGTGTGTTTTTTTATGTGGTGGACGGGGTGTTGTAAAAAGAGTATTTTTCACATTATGAATTAAGACTTATTTTCTGTATGTTTTGGTGATGATTTATTAGCAATTTATTTTTTCAGTTACAGAATGTCTTCCACCACACTGTAGGGAGAATTCTCCCGAGTCTTGACAGGTTAATTTTAGTCATATCTTGTATCTGCTGAGCTTGTGTCACATACTTACCTGACAATAAATGCAGCGAGTTACAAGGCCAAGAGGAGGAATCAATGAGTGGCTTCACTGGCTCCCAGTTTCTCTCCACAAAAAGTTGGATTGTATCATCAGGCAGATTTATGGTTATTCACAAGTTCTGTGGACAAGCAGAGGGAAGAAACTTCCCCTTATGCCTTCAGAAAATGGTGGCAAGGCAGGCTTATCGTCTTTTTTAGAAGCTGATGTCAATAAGATTGTAACTGTGGCTCAGGAGACTTTTGAGAAGTACGTTTTTTTCCCTCCTTGATACATTTGTAACTAGAAACAACCAACTTCATGCCCAACAACTCCAGGTAACAAATAAAATTTTTAGTTTGAAACCTTTTATGATGGTTTCTATAATAATTTAACCCATTGATTGGCACAGTGTTTCAGTGGAAACATTGGAATTTAGTCCCTTGGAAATGCCTGCAGATGGGTCTAGTTGTCATGGTTTTGTGTTTGATTTGGTTGTCTACATGGTCAAATTAGGGTTCAAGTAACACATTAAGATTACTTGAGGACGAGTAGCTTTCATAAGAAACAATTAAGTTGAAAGGTTTATACATCAATATCTGGAATTGAGGAGGTAAGTTTCCTTGGAGAGAGAGAACTTGCAAACGATCTGCACTAAAATCAGATTTTGCAAGTTTTCGGCCTTGATACAAGTGTTCATTGGATTCACCATTACTTGTAGTATCAGATTATGTACTCTGATCTAGTTTTAATCAGAAGCTCACCATATTTCAGCAAAGTGAATTCTACATTATGAACTTTACCAAGTTGAATTTAACAATACTATAGGTCAATTTTATCATAGATTGGTAAACACACCCCCAAAAAAGAAAAAAAGAAGGATGAAAAATGCTACTTGGATCCCACTTAAACACCAGCATGTAATTTTAAACTTTAAAGAAATGCATTTTCATTTCCTTTAGTTAATAAAACGTAGTCTTTTATTTTAGGGGGAATTCTCCTGTTATCCCTGGCAATGGGAAAGAAGTGATGCAAATGATGTACTGGGGAAGTTTGGAAAGTACTACAAGAGAAGGGGAAACTAGATTCAAAGGCCAAGATGGTTATGTGGAAATATTACAATTTAGGTACTTGCCTAAAAGATCAATTATGTTTTGTATATTGCTCTTTTTTTTAATGTATATTAAGCATTTCATGTTAGGGTTGTTTTAGTAATTTTGCTTATGGTCCATAGATGGGCAGGCTGGGCAGCCATGTTGGGGTTTTAATTTTCAACTCACTAGTGTATTTTGGGACAGGTCTGTTGGGTCAATTGATTTTAAGGGGTTTTAGTTTTTAAGTCAAATTTGGCCACCAAGTTGTAATGATGTTTTAAGATATGAAATGAATACATTTTTTAAAGCTCATTACTTCATGCCTCTTTCTTTTGGTGTGGGTGCCTAAGGTGTGATTGACTAGACCTTTCTCCTCATCCTCTTCTTCTTACTTTTCTACATTTCTATTCTTGAGATCAAACCTTGTTAACCACTCTTTCATAAAACTAAACATTCTTTCCATCAAGATGTAATCTAACAGCCAATTGGACCCCACAAAACTAAATTCACTGTTATTAGGTTACTGTTCAAAGAATAGGAACAGGTCCTGAACAACCTCCGCTGTCAATTTTCATGCAAGTCATCTAGATTGTGTACTGGGAGAGGAAGGATACAGTGTTTTGTTATCAATCCTCTGATCCACTCATTTATTAACTCAGACTTGTAGAAAGGTAACTGAATAGAGGGGCCTAGATATACTATAAGATCGCAGAGAATCGTACATTTTCGGTGTTTTGGCCCTCTTGTTCTCCAAGAAGAATTTAACACTTTATTTTTATGGGGCACAGTGCTAATGCATTAATAAGTACGGCTCATGGAAAATGCAATTTTTCTCCTATTCATGTCTTAATGATAATTTATAGGACCTTAGTTTGCATTTTTAGATCCCTGCTAAGGTAGGACTAATAAAAGACATCATCAAAAGGGATTCAGTTTGATACCCAAGTAGCATGGAGTGAAGAATAAATTAATATGCTGTTCGTAGTGCATGCCATATGCTTATCAATACCTTTGGATCATGTTTGGACCGCGGGATAAGAGGGTTGGATAGGATAAATGTTATCCTATCCTATGTACGGTGTTTCTATTGAATTGGATATTTATATATCTGTGAACCATTTATGTCCTACCTGGGTGGAATATAACTTTTCCAAGGAGGTGGTGGTATTAGAGTTATCACATTCTATTGGAATAAAAATACAACGTCATCTCATAAACAAAATTTACTACTCTGCAATATAGAAAGACAAAAAGGTTGAAGAGTCAAGTTAAAAAAATCATATTTTTTCTTTTTTTCATTGTTCAAACTTTTTTGATATATTCTAGATTTTTTAATGTATTTGTTGTATCAATAAATGGACTATTATATATATATATATATTTTTATGAATAATATATTACTATTGTTATATAAATGGACTAATATATATATATATATATATATATCAATTAATGGGCTATATATATTAATCATTGATTTGGATGATTCTTAGCAATACGGATCATGATTTTTTTTAAGTCACCTCGAAAGTGAGAAACTATTATATTTTGAATGATATTTGCACAATCACATTTCAAAATATTATGATTATGGTTAATATATTTTGCAATTGATTTGTGAATAAAATGTTAATTTTAAATACCTCGTATGCATATATTTGAAAAAAAAATCCAATGACCTTCTTAAAAATAATTTTTGAAGACCGAACTTTATATCCGAATCTTATATCCGGTAGGCAGCCAAACATAGGAATGAGATATAACAACATATCTAGGCCTTTATCCGAGTTAGTTCCAAACACTAGATTGGAATATTCAATATCCCACGAAATTTTATATCCTATCCGATCCAACTATATCCTATCCAATCCCGCCTTCTTATTTGGTCATCCAAACAAGGCCTTAGTGTGATTGATGGTTTAATTCTTGGCTCATAAGGTTAAGATATCATTTTTTAGCTGTTTGGGAGACGGATTAATAGCAAGGGGAAGTAGTAAGAAGGTTGTGGAGTGTTTAAGATGTGGATATATAAATGAAGATGGAAAGAAAAGACAATGATGATATGATTTTCGGCATTTGCTCAAATAGGAGAGTAAACCTTTGAGGTTGGTGAAGATGAGGATCAAAGAGGAGTATTCTTCCAAATTACATAGCATGGTTATTGTTAGAATATACTATTAGGATATTTCACAGAATAAGAATATTCTCTGTAATATTCCTAGTCTATTTTTGTAATGTTTTATATTTCTTGTATTATAAATTCATAGATTGGAGAAGAGAATAATAACTCTCTCTAATTCTTTTATTCCTAAACAACTCTCTCCCTCTTCTATTTTTCTATCATATTTTCCTGTCATCCTTTGCATAAAACCCTATTAGAGAGGCTGAAAATGGTTGAGTCTTCTTCCATTGGGTTCGTCTAGGGCTGAGAGAGGAGTGGGTGAAGTCTCGTTACATTTCAACTCAATTTGGTTGGATTTTTTTGACTTCAAACTTGTCGGCAGCTCTCCTTTGTGTGTTTTTTTCTCTGTTCCTTGGTCCACTTCAGCCCTATTTCAGCTATTTGAAGGACAATATTGGTCTGGAACCCAATTTGGTTGGAGTTTTTTGGATTCAGACATCTCGTCCTTGCTCTAGAAGCACTTCCTGCGAGTGCCTTTTTGGTGTTCTTGTTTTTGTTGCAAGTGTGTTGTTGCTTCTAATTCATTTCAGCCCTCTTTCAGTTTTTTGGAGGCAAAGATTGGTCTGGATCGGTTCGAAATACACTATCCTTGCTATATTTTGTGACCGGGCTTTACTAAAATTTGACAATAACAGACAAAGAGCCAGAGAAGCTCGAAAAAGGCTTTGGTTCAACCAGCAATGAAGGAGATAGGTTGAGTCGTATTGGGGCCCTTGGTGGAAACCCAACACTTTAGATTAGCCCGATGAAGCTAGATGGGAATAATTACTTCTCACGGTCACGTGCTTGTCTACTGTCTATTGATGTATCCGCCTTATATGATTATGTCACTGGGACATTCAAAGAACCAGCATTTACAAATCCAACACTTAAGTAGTGTCGCTCGAGTAATTCCCTTGTAATGTTGTGGCTTCTCAACTCCATGTAACCACATATCAGTCATGGTTTTCTCGTTCTGAAGACCGCATATGAAATTTGGACTGCTGCCACGCAAACTTACTTACAGGTTGGTAATGATGCTCAAATCTATGACCTCCGTAAGGGTGTTCATGACAAAAAACAAAAAGATTTAAGTGTGGCTGAGTATTAAGCTGATCTCAATGGTCTCTGGCGAGAATTGGATCAATATCAGAATTTTCAGGGCAAATGTCTAGAGGATAGTGTCATGTTTCAATAGCTAAAGGAGAAGGAACGAGTGTATGGTTTCTTGGCAGGCCTCAATGATGGGTATGATTAGTCTCGAGGTCAGGTGCTTGGACGTGATCCTTTTCCTACTTTGCGACAGCCATATGCTTTTATACACCAAGAGGAAAACAGGAGGGGTGTTATGCTTCATACACCTACACAGGACTGATCTGCCTTAGCTGCCTTTCCTCAAAAAGATTTCAAAGCACCACAGCCTCGTGTTGAGAACAAAGGTGGCAATTCTAAGAATGGTTCGGTGAAGTGTGACTACTACAGCAAAAGATGGCATACCCGGGATAATTGCTGGAAACTTCATGGTCGTCCAAATACAGGACGAGGTGGTGGCAAAACAGGATC
Source organism: Nyssa sinensis (assembly GCA_008638375.1). Lineage (NCBI taxonomy): Eukaryota > Viridiplantae > Streptophyta > Magnoliopsida > Cornales > Nyssaceae > Nyssa > Nyssa sinensis. Next base: position 30,696,050 of record CM018031.1, read on the forward strand.
CGGTAGGTCACATGCTCACTTGACAGAGACTTCAGACACTTATGCTAGCACTGATGATGCTGATCATCTCACATTAGAGGAACTATAGGTGTTTAGACGCATGATGTCTCAGTTTGACTTATCCACCTCTGGTTCTACCACTACCTCTTCCCACTTTGCTAATACAGGTACTACAACATCTGCTTTGAGTGTTGGCCCCACTTCTACTCCTTGGATCATTGATTCAGAAGCCACCGATCATATGACAGGTTCCTCCAATCTCTTTGCCACATATTCTACTTGCTTTGGTAGGGATAAGGTTAGGGTTGCAGATGGCTCATTGTCCTTAATATCGAGCAAGGACTCCGTGTTGTGTTCTTCTTCTTTATCTCTTACATCTGTCCTTCATGTCCCTAAGTTTTCTACTAATTTACTCTCAGTTAGTTTGATTACTAAAGCCTTAAACTGCTCAGTAACATTCTTTCCTTCTCATTGTCTTTTTCAGTAGTTGGGGACAGGGAGAACGATTGGCAGTGGTAAGGCTCATGGGGGTCTATCTCTCTTAGAGACTACATCTTCTATGTCTTCACCTCCACAAGCTTTCCAGGTAGATAGTTTTTCCCAGCTTCAGGAATTATTACAGTGGCACCAACGGTTAAGTAGTGTAAACCTACCTTTAGTTGTGATGCTTGTGAACTTGCTAAGCATACCCAAACTTCTTATCCTAGTAATAATAATAAAACCACTACTCCTTTCTTTGTTGTTCACTCTGATGTATGGGGTCCTTCCCCCGTTGTCTCTCTTTCTGGTTATCGTTGGTTTGTTGCCTTTATCAATTGCTACTCTCATGCTACATGGGTATACCTGCTCAAGCTTAAAAGTGAAGTTTTCACAAAATGGTTCAGACACAGTTTGATACAAAAATTCGGATTCTACGAATTGATAATAAAGGTGAATATGACAATAATTCTTTTTCACATTATCTTCGGGAATGTGGGATTATTCATTAGAACAGTTGTGTGGATACCCTAGCACAAAATGGAGTGGCCGAACGAAAAAAACAGACACCTTAAAGTGGCCTGTTCCCTAATGTGTACTATGAATGTACCCAAGTTTTTTTGGGGTGACGCTATCCTGATTGCTGCCTATCTCATCAAATGCATGCCACTTCAGACTTTGGGTTTTCAAAAACCCCTTGCATTGCTTCTTGGGATCCCCACTGGTTACCTCATTCCTCCCCGAATCTTTGGATGTGTCTGCTTTGTTCAAGACCACCGAAAGACTACAAACAAACTTGATCCCAGAGCCTTGCGTTGTGTCTTTATTGGTTATTCTCCTACTCATAAAGGCTATAAGTGCTACCACCCATCGACTCAGAAGGTGTTTGTCAGTATGGATGTTACCTTTCATGAGATGGAGTCTTTTTACTCCATTCCCCGACCATCTCTTCAGGGGGAGCAGGACCAAGAAAGGACTTTCCCAATTCAGGAAGAGATGTTCTTTCAGTGGACTTCTCCTATTCATAATGAGGGGGAGAAGGTGACCATTTCTGAGAACACTGAGGCCCTAGATAAGTCATGTTATCCTGATCAACGTGAGCGGTTAGATAGAGCTGACTTGAGAATGTATGTTCGTGTTAGACAGGCTCGTCAAGATATGCAAATAGAACCCCATGTGCCTCCAGGACAGTTGCCATCACTGACTCCAGCTCCTTTAGCCACATCATCAGGTGATGACATCTCCAATACATCTCCTGTAAGTACTTCTGCTCACTTTGATGATATTGATATTCCTGTTGCTCTTCGTAAGGGAGTTCGGACTTGTACCCAACACCCAATATCTAAATTTGTGTCTTATGACTTCTTATCCACTTCATATCGTGCTTTCATCTCTTCTCTAGCTTCTGTATTTGTTCCCTAGGGGTAGAAAGAAGCTCTAATCGATCCCAAATGAAAGGAGCCATGGATGAGGAAATGGGAGCTCTAGGGAAAAATGAAACCTGGAAATTGGTTTCTATTCCAAATGGAAAGAAGTCGGTTGGTTGCAAACGGGTCTTCACAATCAAGCAGAAAGTAGATGGCACAGTTGATAGATATGAGGCTCGGCTAGTTGCCAAAGGGTTTTCCCAAACTTATGGCATAGACTACCCAGGGACCTTTGCTCTAGTGGCCAAGATGAATTCCATCAGGACTCTACTCTCAGTAGTAGCAAATTTAGGATGGACATTGCAACAGTTGGATGTAAAGAATGCTTTCCTCCATGGAAATCTTGAGGAGGAAGTGTACATGGAGGTTCCTCCAGGTTATACTACCAAGGCAACAGATGGGAAGGTCTGCAAATTGAATAAGGCTCTATACGGGCTTAAGCAACCTCTGAGAGCTTGGTTTGACAAGTTATATAAGGCTATGATAAAGTTTGGTTATAGATCTAGTCATGCAGATCATACCATGTTCACTAAAAGGGTAGATGGTAAGGTCACCGTTCTTATTGTCTATGTGGATGATATAATTGTGTCAGGGAATGATTCTACAGAGATAACAGGACTAAAGAATTATCTAGCCAACGAATTTGAAATCAAAGACCTGGCAAACCTGCGATATTTCCTCGAAATTGAAGTTGCCAGATCAAATAAAGGGATCTTCATTTGCCAACGCAAGTATATCCTTGATTTGCTAAAGGAAATAGGGATGTTGGGATGCAAACCAGTAGATATTCTCATGGAAACTAATCATCGACTAAGTGGTAATGAGGGAGATCCCGTAGATAAGGGAGGATATCAGAGATTGGTAAGAAGACTGATATACCTCTCTCACACACGTCCTGATATAGCATATGCAGTGAGAGTGACTAGCTAGTTCATGCATGATCCTAGAGTTCAACACTTAGAGGCAATGTACCGTATTTTGAGATATCTCAATGCTGCTCCAGAAAAGGGAATTTTGTTTTCATACCACAATCATCTGAAACTAGAAGTGTTCACAAATGCAAATTGGGCAGACTCTATGAATGATAGATGGTCTACTTCAGGTTACTGTACCTTTTTAGGAGGTAATCTGATTACTTGGAGGAGTAATAAACAACAGGTGGTAGCTAGGTCTAGCGCCGAGGCCGAATATAGAGCTATGGCACATGGAGTTTGTGAACTTATGTGGCTTCAGACACTTGTGAGAGACCTAGGAGTGCCGATAGATAAGTCAATGAAGTTGTACTGTGATAACAAGGTAGCCATTAACATTGCACATAACCCAGTTCAATATGATCACACAAAACATATTAAAATTGATAGACATTTTATTAAAGAGAAGCTTAATCAAGGGTTAATTTGCATGCCTTTTGTGACTTCAGGGGAACAGCTGGCAAATGTTTTTACTAAGGGACTTTGCAACAGAATGTTTCATCCAATTGCGAGCAAGTTGGGCATGGGGGATATATATGCATCAACTTGAGGGGGAGTGTTAGAATATCCTTTTAGGATATTTCATAGAATAAGAATATTCTCTATAATATTCCTAGTCTATTTTTGTAAAGCTTTATATTTCTTGTATTATAAGTACATAGATTAGAGAAAAGAATAATAACTCTCTCTAATTCTTTTCTCCCTAAACAACTCTCTCCCTCTTCTACTTTTTTGTCAAATTTGTTGTCATCCTTTCAATAAAACCCTAACAATACCTAGGGTTCAGTTTCAACTGTTATAAGGTTGTTTGGAAGCTTCGATGTGCAAGAGAGGAGTTGATTGAGCTTTGTGCAACCGTAAGAGGAAGTGTCCAAGAGGAGGGGATTCCAGAGGTTCTTCTGATCTTTACAGGGTAGTAAGAAATGCCTGATGGTTTTGACACGTTCGAATGTTGATGGCAAATATGTAAAGGTGGAGGAAGTTTCAGGCGAGATCGGGAGGAGCATCTTTATACTGCAGGTGGATCGAGGGGGTCGTTGGTCGATGGCTGCAGAAGCCTTCCAGAAGCTCAGGTAAAGCCTACCTGCAAGCAGAGAAGCAAACAGGATGCTCGTACATGGAGGTGGCAAGGATTTGACGGTTTTCCATTGACATTGTCGAAAGGTAACATGGGACTGAGACGACATAGATGTGCGATTCGAATCATGCACTGATCAAATGGAGTGTCTAAGTAGGTGTCTGGTAGGAAGAGGCAGTAACTGTGAATCAGTCCTTGATTTGTTCGGAATAGAAATTGACAACAGACAGGCCACAGCAAAATGAAATGTAACTTTGAGTAGAGAAGCATTGTTAAAGAAAGGAATAATCAGTATCATGGCCAAGTTGAGATTTGGTTTTGGATAGATATGTGGAATATGAATAATGCAGTATCTACTATGGACTATAAGAATGCATATTATTGAGATGAACGCAGGCTTCTGATACTTTAATGTGTACTACTACTTGGTTTGGCCTTTATTTGGCCCTGAAAATGCCTCCAAAATTTCATTGTTGAAATACTTTAATAGCTTTTACAAATGAATTGTGCAACTTCCATTTAACTTTTTCACAACTTTTCTTGTGTTGGTAACTGCTCTTGCTCTTGCTCTTGCTTTTAGTGGAGCATGAATTGAGCAGTACATGCTGTTAACCGTCTCAAGAGACAGATTTAACATCTCTGGTTAATTGTGAAAATTAAAAATTAAGAAATTTTTATATGTACGAGTTAAAGCAGTATTACAGCTAGAATATGGCTTAATAGTATAAGCCAAAAACTAAAATGCAGAAAATTATTCAAGGCATGCAAAATCTTATTCTCATACCTTTTTGTAGAGATTTTTTTTTCTTTCTGCAGTTAATAATGTCTCCCCCTTGCCTGTGTAAAGCGATCTGCATTAAGTGGTTGTGGTAACTGGGAAGTCTCTATATGCTTTTATGGTTATATTAATTTAGCTCACCACGATCTCTGGCAAATGATATGCTTATGACATGATATTATACGGTGGACTATAATGCTTATTACTATATTGCAAGTGATGTATCTCCTTGATAGAAATATGATTTTGAGTCATAATTTGCATTTATTTAACCAAATACAAAATATCTACCTGCAGATTTTGAAATGTACTTGTATGTTTTCCATGCTTTAGTTCTTGTAGCTGAAGAGATTTTTTTATTTTTGCTTCTATTTTGGGAGGGGGGGTGCTTTCAAAAGTTCATTTGGCTACATAAGAAAGTTATTTTCGAACTTCTTTCAGGGATGGCCCTTTACTAGTGGTTGCATGTGGCAGAGATACCATTTCAGTTGCGAGCTCCATAAAAAGATTAAAGTCTGAAAATGTGTTTGTTGTTCAGGTTTGTGAGTGAGATCTTTCTATGGTTGGTGTGTAATAATTTACTGACTTTTTCAAATATTTGAATATGAAACAGGACTAGTTTTCCAGTGATGGAAGAGCAAATATCTCTTTCTAAAGAACTTGGCCCAACAACTTCCTTGTTGCATTTGAAATTTCCCGTTATCCCTGCAATTTATCATCATCTTAACCCTAGGGTTAGATGAGTTGGCAAGAGGTTTGGGTAATATCTCCAATGTCCCAAGGGCAATTTACCTATCCAAAAAAGAAAAAGAAAAATCATCATCTTCCTATTAGTAGTAGCTGCTGTTGTTGTTAGCAGCTATATGCACATTTTATGTTATCAGGGTAAACACCAAGTGCCATCACTACCAGATGGCTAGATCTGTTTTTTTTCTCCGATATTTTATTGAACTTAACAGGATCTTTGACATTAGAAAGCTAATTGGGTTGCATTCACCAACAATGCACCTCTCTCTTACTCTGTTATTAGATAACTCAGTTACTGCCTCATCCTGATCCTTGGACTATAGGATTGTTTCAAAATGGACCATTAGCAGAGTTTAACTGTAACTTGATATTTTTCTCCATTCTTGCTGGCATTTTTCTTCCACGATTTGTGACTATAAACCATATCACTGCATTATTGGCGTTTCGGATCAATCTTTCCAATATTCACTACCTTTGCACATGGAAAAAGGCATTGTGAATTTGATTCTTTGCAGACATGTCAGCTGGTTAATTTTTAAAAGACATTTGAATATGGCAAGGACACATCAATAAATAACCAAACTTTTTATATATAATATACAACTTGTTGAAGTTATATTCTCCTTCCTGCTATTACTAACTTCCTCCTTTTTCTTCTTCAATTTCTTGTCCTCATACTGAAGCCGTCATTTTTTCTTCTCATTTTTTTTGGGGGCACTTCTTAAGTTAATAAACTCTTATTGAGATTCAACACTAGTTACCTTTGCTGGCTTGATCTCCCAATCTTTAACACTTCGGTCTCATGGAAAGGCCCCCCAATACCACCAGGCTGCAAGGACTGTGGTGAAGTTCTCATTCTATCAAACCTTTATTTTATATAATTGACCTAGTCTCTAACTTCTATACATGCCTTTGTTATATGTTTTACTTGTTCCTTTACTATTATCTTTGCTTTCAATTATAAAAAGCTACAATTCTTCCTGAAATGTCCACATGTTCAATGCATTTTGGCTTCTGTAGATCATGAGTCAAAATTCTGAAGGTATTTGTTTCCTGCAATTTTGGACACGTTCAAGGCATGTGTGATCCATGACTTGTCTACTTGTCTCGTTTAGTGTCAAATGTAGACAGATCTTTTTTACAATTGTCTCGACTCTGGTGTCACTTTATGTATCATAGGGTCGAGCTAGAGGTCCTTTCATTGCTTGTGAAGTCCACATTTCTGATTTTACTATTGCAAATGTAATAACAATGCTTCCAGATGTTGTCATCAACAAGGCAGGGACTAAGAGGGAAATCATAATCTGAAATTACATCCTTGCTTCTGGAGAACATTAGTATGAATTAGGAACTGATTTTATGGGAAAATGTAGGTTCTTTTATTTTTAGCAGGTTAACATGCTGTATTGTTTAGTAAAAGGGCTAGCCTAGTGCACGAGGCTCCCGCCACTACGGGGTCTGGGGAGGATTAGACGTACGCAGTCTTACCCCTTCTAGCAGAGAGGCTTTTTCCGCGTCTTGAACCCTTAACCTCCAAATCACAATGGAGTAACCTTACCGTTGCACCATGGCGTGCCCTCTTATATTGTTCAGTAACTTAACTATATTTTGTGTGTATTCACCAACTGTTTTGACATGGGTTTTATTTTGACTTCTAGAAAATATTTTCGTTCAATATCAAATTATATGATGTGTTGATCGTCTTCTTTTGAATTTCGGTTTCAGATTCAGCATCCAAGGTCCCATCTAAATAGGTTTGACATGGTGATCACCCCTCGTCATGATTTTTACCCTTTGACGACTCATGCTCAGGAACAGGTTCCTCGGCTTCTCCGGAGGTGGATAACTCCATGTGAAGCTCCTGATCGGCATGTGGTACATTTCTTGTCTATAAATTACATGCTTAAACAGTTTTGTTCTACTCCAATCCCATTTTGTAAGTCCGTTTTAGAAATAAATTTTTAGGGACAAGATTTTATGTCTTCACACTCAAGAAGGGAAATGAAAATTCCAAAACTACCCCTCCAAAGTTTAGAGATTCATGTTATTAGCTTGTGGAAAATCTTTAAAGGCACCCCAAAAGGGAAATTTTGGATGGTTACAAAATTTTGCACTTTGACTTTTCAAAGTGATGAATATGATAGAAAAGGAACAGTGAACTAATAGATTGGGGTTGAGGGAGTATGATGTAGAACAAGCGGCTTTTGATTTTATGGATCAATGAGAGCATTCCAAGACCCATTCTAAGCCAAGGTAGTAGCCGGATCCTAGATGACCCGAACCAACCCGATACGCCCTGAAAATGAGCAATGTGGAACATTTTTTTACCCAACTTTTGACTCCTTTTTGGGAATATTTTGGGTTTCCTAATTTTGTTCGGACAAGTGTTGGTAGTTTCTTGTCTTACAAGTAGAAGGAATTAGTAGTTTTCGATTCGGATTGGTAGTCTTTTAGTCCTTATAAATATGATATACATTTTATCAATAATATTTCAATTTCGAAATTGGAGAGTTTTTCTCTTGTTGAGTGAGTAATTCCCGGGCTACTTGGTTACAAAGAAATTCAATGTGCTCAATTCCTATTCTCATTTTTGTGCTGCATTAGAGTAAATGAGAAGCTTTGCACTTAATTGAACATATGTTATGTTTGTTACTGATTGTTGTATGTTCCTCAGGTCCTTACTGTAGGAGCTCTTCATCAAATTGATTCTGCTGCACTTCGGAGTGCAGCAAGTGCCTGGCATGATGAGTTTGCACCTTTGCCAAAACCCTTACTTGTGGTTAATATAGGAGGGCCTACAAGTAATTTTCTTTTGTATTCTAGTGTTTGATTTACTCAATAGTCAATTGGTGATAGATATTAATATTTGCTTGCTTTTTGCTTGTGCTTTCCTCTAGTGTTGCCTACATTTTGAATTATGTTACTTTTTATTTTTGCCCCCTCCCACCAGTCCCAACCCCAACCCCAACAAAATATTGTTAGCAGTGTTTGGGGCCAGGTATTGGACATTTTAAATGTAATCATGGTTGTCAGTGTGTCATTTAATATATAACAGTCACTGGTATAGGCTAATTTTGTAGGAACCTGTCTGTCAGGCTTGTTTATGATATTATGATTGATAAATAGCAAGCTTAGGGTGGAAACATGTATTCATTTTTTTTTCATTAGGTAATCTGCTTTGGCCTGGTTCATTTAGAAGGTTTTATAATGCTTGTACATGATGGAGGTCAGCCCCTTAAGTGTATGCTTGGAAAAGGAGGAGAAAAGGGGGGACAAAAAAAATGAAAGAAAAATCCAGGTGGGCCCTATCGCTGGAATGACACAAATGGGAACTATTTTTAGTTGGATTGGTTTAACCCGCATGGCCCTTACACTTCTGATTTGGAAAATTCAGCTTTTTAAAACAGGCATTGGGTAATCTTATAGTTTATGAGTAAGTTAATATTTTTTGAAGTGTCAAGATTAGGAAGGTGTTTGGTTATGGGTTTTATAATCTTTTTCTTTTTTTGGAATTAATTGGGGAAATCCTTTATCTAGTAAGAGCTTTTTAATTGCTAAATTTTTGGTTTTGTGTTAGCTAGTCTTGTTGAAACAATCTAAAAATTTGAGTCTTTCTCTGGATCAATTGTTTTTCTTTTTTGATAAGTGCAGAAACTCATTCAATTGTGAGATTCCATTAGTCTCCTCCTATATGAGACACCTAGAAGGCCTTAGAGATTCTGAGGTTTATCTTCTCCTTCTTTATTTTGATTTGCAGTTCCACCATTGACTCCAACGACCATAAGCAGCCATCCGAAAATTCTAACTCCAAAACTTTTTGTCAGTTGATGATGCACGTACCAGAGTTGTTGCTGTTAAATTTTTTTGTACATTGGGATGTAATCCTCTCGATGCTGTACTATCCTTGGAACAATTTTTCTTGTAGAGAAGCTAGACATATATAGATTATGTTCACTTTCATTTATAGATATTGTACCACAAGTCTTAATTGTTTTGAGAGGCAATAGTGAAAGTCTATTTGTCATACTCCTTGAGCGGGGAAGCAAATATCTCTAACTAGTAAACATTCTCTTTTTTGTACTTAAATATCCATCTAGTGTGATACTTATGGGAAATGCTGTGTGTGTTTGGGAAAGGGTGAGAAAGAGGGTAAGAGAGACCACACATGGTTGACTGCCTAAAATCCTCCTCTAAATTTAACCTTCATATAAACTGTAAGATTGTATAATTAAAAAACTTCTTATCTTTTACGATATAAATAATGAATTATACCCAAAACACTTCCTTGGATTTATAACATTAATAAAGTGATATACTCAAATCTATTGTTTTAGAAAGTTTACAAACTTAATAGAAGAGTTAATTAGAGAAATATCAACATTTCTTCATGGGTCAGATTATATGAAGATTGTACACGAACATACCAAGCAACAAACTATGTACAAAACATGGTCAAATATAACTATATAACCAAGAAGCAGAGGAGGGCCTTGCAAGGATCAAAATATCGTTTCGATGTATAGTTTCGGTCTGTTCAAAAACAGAAACGTTTCCGAAACATAATGGAAACGGAAAAAAAATTGAAAACATGTGGAAACATAACTTAAAATTTATTTATTTATACAAATAAGCCTATTTATTGAATATTTGTGCATGTTTAAGGCATATACATCATATTCATGATAAATGACATAATAGATATATACTATGTAATATCCACGAATTAGATAATTTGACACAAGTTACATATAAAATAAAAAGTAAAACAAATAGTGATTTAGACCTATTATAATTAGTAACTTAGTATTAAAATATTTGTTTCTCTACACTTTATTTCTTCTACTATTTTTCTATTATTTTAGAAAAAATAATAGAAATATCTTTTTGTAATTTTGAGTCTTAATCCTTGAAAAATAAATGGTATTATTTTTTACTAACTTCTAGAATTATTGTTGATATAAAAGAAATGTTTCCTCTGATTCGGTATATTTTCACTAGTTTCGGTATGTTTCCATGGAAACAATTTTGCTTCCATGGAAACATGTGAATTTCGATATTTCACTAGTGTTTCGTGTCGGTTCCCTGAGAAACGGAAACGTTTCGGCTGTTTCGATGGAAAAGAAACGAAATTTTGATCCTTGGGGCCTTGGTCTGTTCTTCAAAATGTTGAAAATGAAGACATGAGGCACATACCACGTGAGTTGAGTTGTAAAAACTGAAGAAGTAGCTCATTAATAAAGCATTGTTTGGGCATGTATGACTACGGAGATGAAAACTAATTAAGTCTTATGGTGTCTTGTAACTGCTTTGCTCGAAGACCAAAACTGCAGTGGAGGGAATCTCGTGCACTGGGACTGCCCCTTTAAGAATCTTGGAGCATGGAAAGTTTGAAGCAAGAATAAATTGCATGTTTTAGAAGAGGTTTAGAACTTATTTAAATCATAGGCAAGTAGTAATCAATGTCTTGTATTGAGTTTTTATCTTTATCGTGTGCATCTTGCGTTACATCTTTCACCAAAAGATCTGATCCATTGTGAGTTAAAGAGTAAAGACCAATCAAAAGTTCATCAAGTCATTTCCCTTTTATTTTATTTTTTGGTAAGTATAGTGTATGTGTGTGTGTATGTCTTAAAAGCAAACCACAGAGGGAGCACAACCCCTGTGCAAAAGAATAAGAACTAAGGACTAGCTCCTTCTATACAATTAAAATCCCTAAAAATAATCTACAAAGGCATATATAGATTCCAGATGATGCCCCAAAATTTAAAAAAAAGTGAAATGTTTTATTCTTTTTTTAATATTCTTTATCCCATGGATAGCAGTTTTAACTCCTCAAAAGTGTGTCTATTGCATTCCCTCCAAATACTTCACATCACAAGGCACCACCAGCCACACATTGTGTACTCTCTTAGAAGGGAACCCTTCACCCCCAACAGGCCATAAGCATTGGATCAAGGCTGGCTAGTCCAATGCAAACCGAAAATTGGGAAAATAAGGGACCAAAGTTCTCTTGCACCCCCCAAAATGAGAAGATGATTAGAGGATTCCTCCACCCATTGATACCTAAAACACCAATTGGCAAGAGAATTCCCCTTCTTTTCCAATCATCAAGATCCAAGTTAGCTTACCAAGTAGCTGGCCAAATAAAAAAGAATCTTCAAAGGAGAGGATTCCTCCACCCATTGACACCTAAAACACCAATTGGCAAGGGAATTCCCCTTCCTTTCAAATCATCAAGATTCAAGTTATCTTACTAAGTAGCTGCCCAAATAAAAAAAGAACCTTCATGGAATCCGATGCATAACATCCTCTCCCTCTCCATGAACTCAGAAGCTGTATAACACTTCAAAAAATGCAACAATATATTCGAGCTTCCAATCTTGAAAAGGCTGAAAGAACCTGGGCTCTCACACCATGCCTCCTCCTTGAAATCTCATGAAGTTTGCCACCAAGGCTCCTCTATCAAATGAAATACGTATCAACTATAGGAATTGAAACGTAAGAGGGTTACCATACAAACATCATGTCAAAATCTGACTCTACTAACATCCCCATTATGAAACTAGCATACTTGGAGAACTCCCTTTACCCGTTCCTGATTCCTTTCCACAGGAAAACACCATAAGGGAGAAGAAACCACTAAAGATATCCAATACCTGTCTGTCAGAAACTCTGAATTTGTTCACTACCACCTGCCTCCACAAGTGATTAGGCTCTGTGAAAAGTCTCCAGAGCCACTGAGCTAGCAAGGCATGATTAAATTGACAAAACGATCTAATCCTGAGACCCCTGACTTGCATGGGGACGAAAGCTTTCTCCCACGCCACAAGATGACACAGACTCATCCCCCAACCACTCCAGAGGAAATTCATTTCAATCTTTGCTAACCTCTTGGCGACCAAGCCTGGGATAACTAAAACCGACATGAAATAAGTAGGCAGACTGGGCTGTGTGCTTTTGCTTAATGTCAACCTTTCCCCTTTTGACAAGTACTGACTTTTCCAACAAGTTAATCTTTTATCAAACCTTTCCACCACCGAATCCCACACTGATGTGGTTTTAAAATACAGTCCGAGAGAAAGGCCCAAATAGCTAGAGGGGAGAGAGCTTACTTTGCAACCCAATTTATCTACTAACCCACATCTCCTTCACTGACCGAACTTGAATAATCTCACTCTTAGGCTCTTAGCAAGATTGGTCTTTAGACCTGAAACAGCCTGGAAGCACATCATATACACCTAAGGTACCTCAACTGGCATTCCTCCACAACATAGAAGACAATAGTGTTGTCCATAAATACTAAATAGATTAAATACTGAAGTGTACCCCCAAGAGCCAGTCTGAAAGCCTTCCATACATCCTCCTTCCACTACCCTGTTAATCATTCTTCTAAGAATCTCCATCCTAAAATATACAATTTTATAGTGGAAAGTAGTTGGATTTTCTAAAGCACTTTCTTGGTATAATAATTTTTTTTTCTGTTAGATTACTTTTGATTTGGGGGACACTTTCCCATTATAGTCAAATCACGTGTCAACACATGTTGCTACAGTTGTCACCACACATTTGGACATGTATGGCCGCGTCTCCTCTATTGATGGTGAAAGAAACTCTTGTCCTCCTTTTTTGAAGAAGAAGAGAAATTGCATTGAGAAGGAAGATGATATATATATATATATATATATATAAAGAGAGTGGGGGTTCAAGGATTCCATTCGTCAAATGAAAGAACGGCCTTAAATCTTATTTAGTAATTTCTAATTTGATCCTCTAGTAACCGCTATGGTAAATATTAATTTATATGCCTCCTCCCTAGTATTGATGTTCTTTGCAAATTCATCCTTAATCCATAAGTTAACACACATGTAATGACATCTTTGACCTCAATATTACCACATTAATAAGAGAAAAAAGGACTTATTGAAACATGAACATAAGAAAACGAGATATTAATACGATAAAATATGTTTATATATTTATACTTGTTCAAAAATAATATGTATATATATATATATATTTATATATACACATATAAATATGTACAGCCATGTCCCAGTGTTTTGATTTTTTAGAGTTGCCATGTCAAACACCTGTCCATGTGTGACACTCGACACTGTTTGTCAGCGGTCCACTGGTCATAGTTTGATTATTACACATGTAAGTTCTCGGTGGCTTTCTGTTGTTTCAGAGAAGTTGAAATTAGTCCCTGTTGATTCACATTTTCATTTAATGTTTCACCTTCTATTACAGATGTACAGTACTGTTTGTAACTGATATCTGCTCCTGAATTTTATTTTAGGGCACTGTCGATATGGTTCTGACATCGCAAAGCAGTTAACAGCTTCTTTAGACAATGTTCTCATGAGCTGTGGCAGCGTAAGAATTTCTTTCTCAAGAAGGACTCCTAAAAAGGTATTATGACGTACTTTTTTTAAAACATATTTTCTGTTTGGTTCTTTATACACACACGTATATATGCTTGTATATAATTTTGGGCTTTCCGATTACAGGTTTGCAACATTGTATTGAAAGAACTTGGAAATCATCCAAAAATTTACATATGGGATGGTGAAGGTAATATCAATTGATTTATATCTAAACAATAAATAATTTATATCTAAATCAAGAAAATGATTTGATGGGTACTTTTATGTCATCATATCTAGAACCAAATCCACACATGGGGCATCTTGCTTGGGCTGACGCTTTTGTTGTCACGGCAGATTCAGTCAGTATGTTGAGTGAGGCTTGCAGCACCGGGTATGCTTTGGGGAGAATACCTCAATGATTGTTGATGACTTATGTTGGTGTCTTGGGTTCATATTGGATTTATTCTGAGCTATTATATGCTAATAATTTATGTTGGTTTGGTTATTGCAGGAAGCCTGTGTATGTCGTTGGAGCTGAGCGTTGTACGTGGAAGTTTGTGGAGTTCCATAAGGTTCTGAGGGAACGAGGTCTTGTTCGGCCTTTTACCGGGCTTGAGGATGTAAGTTTGAAAGCTATTCAGTTTTCTGCTGATATTCAGATAAAGGAAATGGTAAAAGGATCCCTATCTGCAAAAGGAAGTGCCATTTAGGATATAGTCATGCTCTTTTCAGTGCACAAAGGGTTTTCCGAAACGTTCAATTTACTAGAACTAATCTTCATATTTCTGTTAGTTGTATCATATTCTTGATATTTACCCGCGATAAACGTACCGTTCTTTGGTGATGGGACTAATTTTTGCTCCTAGTCTTTTCTTTACCATCTCAAATCATACATTGTCCTACCATTGTTCAATTTCTTGCCTCATTCTTCCCCCCACCCACCACCACCCAAAAAAAATACAGAAAATACAAAAAGGGGTTGCACAGCCTGGCAAACAAACTGATTCCCAGATGATTCCTTCTAAGATTTTGGTCATGGAGTCAAAATACTTTTATTATGTTTAGTAACTCGGTTTTCAATTTTTTAAAAAGATGAAAAGTAGTTTTTTTTTTTTATTTACAAAAAATGGTGAAAGAAAAAAATTTGGTACAACATTGTTTTCAAAAAATGAACACAAAAACAAAACAAAAAAGGCCTTTGGTAACCAAAGTACCGTCAAACTGATTTCCATAATTTTTTTAGTCATCACTAATCTCTTCATCCACCTGACCACCATGGCTCCATGCAAAGGACACCCAAGAAATGTAACACTTGGTAACAGTGTCGGTCTAATCCTCTCCTTGTCATTTCATCAAAAATTTCAAGACCCATCTTCCACAGATCTTCGTGGCAAACACCATTCCTTTTTCACATTTTGATTACATGGTTATAAGGCCATTGCTGATAAGTTTTTCATGGGTGAAACCATGGAGCAGCATCCCAGTCTAGTTCTTGTGATTCTGAACATGTCTTTATGATGATTGTCAAGGTGAATCCATGAAATCCCAAATTCTCTTGTACTCCAAGAGAACATCCTTAGGGCATGCACTTTAATGTTGTTTCGTACCCAATAACCCACCCACCAATCATAACATTCCATGAAGCCAAGCTATCTCGCCAAACGGTTTTACTTGTGTTGTTGGGTCGTCAGGGATGGTTAGGGGAGTGTGTGTAGCGAGGAGAAATTGGGAATTTTTTTGAAGCTTTATAAAATGGTAATCATGTTGGGGATTTTGTAATTATTGGGAGTCAAAGTCTCAATATCATTAAACCCACCCTCCATGCGTTTCATGATTCTGTTTTTAGAAATCTTGGAAACAACTTTTTTTCATTTCTAGTTTTCTAGCTGAATTTTGTAAATGTTTTAAGAGAAAATGAGAACAAAAACGAGAAACCAAACACATTTTTTTGCTCATGTTTTTTAAAAAAGAAGTGAAAACCAAAATAAAAATGGAAATGACAACGTTACTAAATGAGCCTAATTTTCCTCTTGCCTTGTAGAAGAATATTTTTTTGGGAAATACTAAAAAGCCCCTAAAATAAATTTTTCAATCTAAAAAATCCATGATACATTTTTTCTATCTAAATGATCTAAAAAAGAAACTTTTAATACCAAAAGTTCTAAATGTTAACTTCCATCTTAACACCGTTAACAATATTAATGATTAGACTAAAACAACCTTCAATATACATTTTAAAAATACTAAATAGTTGATAAAATAAATTATTCAATCCAAAAATAAATAAAAAGTTATTTATCTAGATGACCTGAAAAAGAAATTTTCACTTCATAAAATGTTATAATTTTTTTGGATTGAAGAAGTTATTTTTATCTTTTTTTTCTAAAATATATCTCGAAGCCTATTTTAGTCTAATCAGTAATATTTTGTAACGGTGTTAAGATGGAAGTTAACAATTGAACTTTCTTGTATTAAAAGTTTCTTTTTTAGATCTTTTAGATAGAAAAAATGTGTCATGGATTTTTTGGATTGAAAATTTTATTTTAGGGACATTTTAGTATTTTTTCCTTATTTATTTATTTATTTTTTGATCTCCAACACATTGCAAAGTTACAAGTAATTTTACATGTCTACTTGCGGGAGAAAATATCTACATATTTAGATTTAATCTTTCCCAAATCTTCAGAATGAACCACAACTATTACTTCAAACAACAATAGTTTTTTTGATAAGTAAAAGGTACGTGTATTACTAAAAGAGCACCCGAGGGGGGTGAACTCATAATTACAAGGGAAAGGCCAAAAAAGTTAAGGCCTTAGCATCCCCAAAAAATCCACTAAGGAAACTACATAAGCTAAACCCACAAAAGGAGTAAATGCAAAATGGCGGCTGCTCGACACCCTAAAAAACACGCTTGTTTCTTTCCCTTCAAATACTCCGAAGGAAGCACAAGGACACCATCCTCCAAACTATCTTTGCCTCCCCCTTTAAACAACCATCCCTTCCAACTGAGAAGCAAATCTTTTATTGAAACAGGTATCATGCATGCTATACCAAAAATAGAGAACAAAAAATGCTACCAATCTCTCGCCATTGAGCAATGGAGAAGGAGATGATTCACCATTTCCTCCTCAATCTTGGACATACAACTTCTATTCGCGAAGCAAAAATCCTTTTTCTTGAGATTCACCAAAGTCAAAATAGCACTTCAAGTTGCCTCCAAAGTAAAAAAACGTTGCCTCGGTAGGAACTTGAGAGTGTCATCAGCTTCCATGGGAAGTTTTAATTATTAGACCCCATCAGCTCCTTACAAAAAGATTTCACAGAAAAATCATTTGTAGTCGTAGTTACCCACACCATGCGATCTTCCTTATCCTTCGCCACCGTTAATCTACTCAACACTTCAAGGAGAACCATCACATCCTCCATTTCCCTTACAAAAAAGTTTCTTTGGATCCTACACTATCCCCCTTCCAACCTGAGAGGACTCCTCAACCCAAGCCTCTTGAGAAATGGCTAATTTGTACAAGTTGGGAATGTTTTCTCTCCACACCATACACGCTTCCAAAATTTAATCCTCCTTCCATTCCCCACGTCAAGACAGATATAGGGAATGAACTCCTCCCCAGCTTGCAAATCAAGTGCCATACACTGCATCCCAAAGTGCTTTCCCTTTCCCTCGAAAACCATCCCGCTGCCAAGCTGTCATACTTTCAATGCACAATTTCCTTCCACATAACTTGGTCTTCCACCCATATCTTCATAACCATTTACCCAAAAAGGACTTTTGAAGGTTTTAAAGTCCTTAGTGCCTAGCCCTCCTATGGCAATGGGAGCCTTTACCCTTTCCCACTTCACAAAATGAAATTTCTTTTTCTCTTCCACTCCACCCCATAGGAAGTTGCTTTGAAGCTTCTCCAAATTCTTGGCCACCGGAATAGGGACGTGGAAAAGAGACATATAATAAGTAGGTAGATTCGCTAAAGTGCTCTTAATGAAGGTAACTCTTCCCCCTTTGGACAAATAATGACCCTTCCGACCTACAAGCCACCTCTAAAATCTCTCTATGATTGGATTCGATATCCTTCTAGACCTCGAAGATGTTCCCAAAGGCAGCCCCAAATAAGTAGTGGGGAGAGTGCTCCACCTTGCATCCCACTGATCTGGCCAACTCCCCCATCCCATCAGCCATACCCACTCGGATAATCTCACTTCTGTACAAATTAACTCTTAGACCTGAAACTACCTCAAAACACGAGAATGCAACGAACAAAGGGCAACTGCCTCTCCTTTGGCTCACCAAAAAAAAAAATTTGTGTCATCCACAGAGAGAAGATGAGACAACCCCACCCTCTAGCTGCCTCCCCATCCACATTAAAGCCCTTTATCAAGTCCCCCTCTCCCGCTCTATCCATCGTTCGACTGAAAGCCTCCATCACCATCACAAATAGAAAAGGGGATAATGGGTCCCCTTGTCTAAGACCCCTAGATGACTGAAAGAATCCCTTAGCAGCATCATTTACCAAGACTGAAAAGGAAACTGTTGAAATGCATGCCCAAATGCACCTCTTTCATCTATCCCCAAAGCCCATCCAATCCGTCATCTCCGTTAGAAAAACTCCAATTCACATGATCATAGGCCTTTTTGATGTCAAGCTTGCAAATCAAACCCCTTTCCTTCTTTTTCCTCCTCTCATCAATGCACTCATTGGCTATGAGAACCGCATTGAGAATTTGCCTCCCCCCAATGAAGGCATTTTGGGTTTGCGAGATCATGCAGCCCAACACTTTCCTCAATATCTGAGATAAGACCTTGGGGAAAAGTTTGTAGGTTCTACCCTCCAAACTAATAGGCCTATAATCCCGAATTTCTTCTGCCCCTTCCTTTTTGGAATTAACGCAGCATTTAAGCTTCTCTCGAAGGAGCCATGGGTGTAAAAATGGTGAAACACAGCCATAATATCCTTCTTCACTACATCCCAACAATGTTTGAAAAAGGCCATAGGGCCCTGAGCTTTATCCCCATCACAATTTTTCAATGCCATCATAACCTCCTCCACCTCAAATGGTCTCTCCAGATCAGCCACCTCATCACCATTTAGCCTTGAAAAAAAATAGATTCTCCACACCTGGTTGTCGCCACTGCTTCTGTTCACTATATAACTTCTTATAAAACTCTCTGATACCTTCTTTCACCTCTTCCTCCTTATCCAGCAACAACCCCATCAATTTTGATGCTTGAAATCCTATTTTTACAACCGTGGGCTGAGGCCACAGACAACAGCATTTTTAAATTTCTGAAATTTAATCTTATTTAGTTTCGAAGTTGTTTATAGCAACTATTTTTGGACCATATACTACTGATGCAATATTTTTATCCTCGGATAACTTCATCACCTTTCTTAATGAGGATTTATTTGCTGGTGGCATATGCCAAAACAGCCCCCGTGACACCATTATAATGGATTTGAGTTTCTATAGTTTGTTGTTAATATTCTTTTGTTTCAGATATCAGAAAGCTGGAGTTATCCTCCCCTAAATGATGCTGCAGAAGCGGCCAATCGGGTGCACGAGACACTTGCTGAACGTGGATGGAGGTTGAGGCCATAGAGAACTTTTCTTTTTATTGTTGTTGTGAGCTCATTGTTTAAATATATATATATATATATATATATTACTGCTTGAAGTTGTAGGGTTTTTTTTTGTTGGGCTCAAATCATGTCTAGGAGCACCACTGGCACTAATTGATAAGACACACGGGTCAAGAATTGATATTTCACTCTTTTCCCACTTGGGGGGTTTTGAGATACGTAGAGTAAACGTCAGCTGCATTAGCATGGCTTATAAATTAGAAAAAAAAAAAAAAACAGAGAGCAGGCTTGTATACAACAGTCGTGGTAAAAATCTTGAATGGGTGGTTTTGGGAGAGTTCATTTTATCTTGAAACTCCATTTCATGAAATCAAAGTAAAAGTTATTCTTTTGGGAATGTATGGATTACGTTTGTTATGCAGAGTGCATTGGTAATCAGCAAGTTTGATGCAAATGAAATGTAACATAGGCTTAATGCCAAGCCTTTATTTTATTTTTTCCATTTCCTATTAATTTTTTACCCTTGTAAGTGGGCCAAACACCGGTTCTTTGATGCAGACATTGATATGGTAATCAGCTATTGTTGGTTGGTAGATGTGATGTTTATACTTGCAGTTGCATGATATGACTTCATTATATATATATATATATATATATATATATATATATTCTGGTTTTCTTAGAGCACTATTTGTTGTTATGGCTTTACTTTTGTTCTACTTATTTTTCATACTCAACGACGGTTGCATTGTGCCATATGCAAAACAAAATGGAATGATTCCGCTTTGAATCAAGTATTTTTACTCTTCTCTCTCTCTCTCTCTCTCTCTCTCTCTCTCTCTCTCTCTCTCTCTCTCTGTGGGGGATCTTGCAGTTTGAATGAATTCCAAATGCATATTTTCTTACCAATTAAATCAAATTCTGTAAATAAGCAGCTTAAACCGTGTCATTGGTGAAGCTATTTTCGCAAGCAAATAACTCCTCCGCAATATGTTTAAAAGAGAAATCACATGGAACATTTTTCCATAGGAAGCAGAATTCCTGCAGTATATGGATGCTTCCATAGATTTTACTTGATCTCATGTGGTGCGATAAACAAACAAAGTGCAAGCAGTGCTGGAAACTTATTTTATTTAATTTTTTAAAACGTTGTCGTTTTTATTACTATTAGTAAATTTAAAATGTTGCAGTTTTGATTTTGACGAAATAGTCATCTTCTCCGAATTTAAATCTGCACCTATACATTCAAATTGAACCGTAGCAATTCTTCGAATAAGGACAACCCTTGGCCTCGTGACTGTACGCGCACGCTGTTGCCCTACTGTCCCGAACTAGTTCAGAATTGGATTTGACCTGTCGTATATATATTTTTTTGAAAAAAATTTATTTAAACAATTTTTTATTTAATTTTTCAAAGCACTGCTGTTTCTGTTACTGTTAAAAAATTCAAAACATTGTCATTTTTATTTTGACTGAACAGTCATTTCCTCCGAATTGAATTCTACGCCTGTACGTTGAAATTGAACTGCAGCAATTCTTCGAACAGGGATGATCCTTGGCCTTTTGACTGTATTGAACAGTCACCATAAATTCTATAAATATCCCACGCACTACATTCATTATCATCGATTAGAATTGAGTCTTTCTACTCTCAGAGAGAGTTTCAAACATTTTTGGTTCCCGAACGCATAATTTGAAGTGCTTCTACTATACATGTTGATCATTGCATCCTAAGAAGCAAGATCCACGAAGCTCATAAGCACCACTGTGAGAGACAAATTTGCCTTAAGGACATTGTGTTAAACACAAGCCTTGGTCTTTGTAATCTCCTATTTTCTACAATTCTGTAAGTTTTACAATTTTAGTTTCTGTTTACTGTATTCCCGTAATGTTAAAATATTGTTTTTTATATTTTCCAATATTTGTTTCAAAAAATTTTATACTGTTTTGATTTCAAAATAATTTTTTTATTTTTCAAAACATGTTTACTATTTTCAAAATAATATTTTGTATTTCTGGAATAAACATTGTTTCTAAATACTGATATTAACATATACAAACAAGTTGGGGAAAAGAAAAAGAATTAGGCATCAATTGCCAAAAAGTGGTAGGATCAAAATGGTAAGTTGTCTTGAGTTTGAAGTTATTGAATAGGTCTTTTCTAGCATGGTTAGAAAGGTAGTTATGATTGCTCTTGTGCCAATATTTGGATGGAAAGAACAATTTATGAAAATTATCATGACATTTTGGTAAGTTCTGTGAGACTAAGAGTTCTGGTGTTAGATTCCAATGTTCTAGTAATGAGTGACACCAATGTTCAAGAAATATTTTAGTTGCTGCGTTATTTGTATTTATTTTTGTCTGTGATTAGTACTACTACACTTTATACTTTCTTGTATTAATTGTTGAAACATATATATATATATATATAATGAAATAGAAAAAAATGCATGGTTCATCATTTTGAATTCACCTTAGCAAAATTGTGAAACAAATATATGATATCTAACACAAATATTTTAACATTTTTTATGCATATACATGAATATCTACATATCCAATGTTAAAATACCATTTTTTAACACAAATATTTTTCCCTAACACAAATATTTTTTCCTGAAACAAATAGCGTAAATTCCATGCACTTCCATTTGACATTTACTTGGCAACTCTACTCCAATTCATAAAGGTCCTTGTTACCTTGATTAAAGAGAAATCTACCAAATTTACATGATAGTTCCTTATATCAATACTTAGGACATATTTATTTGATGAGTGCATAGGACTAAGTGTCTTGGAAAAATAAATTAGGACTAATTCTAAAAGCTAGATCCACATTTGAGAAATAATAGAAATAGTACTGAGACAAGATTCATTTTTGTCGAGTGGGATGAGTTTAAGCCTACAAGTAAGTCATTTAAGGAAGTAACCCAATCTCTATGATTGAAAATACCATTGAAAGAAGTTGAATGGGAAAAAACATTTTATACCGTGTGACTTGTAAATCCAATACTTTATACAAGGAACCAATAAATTAAATAAAATGCTCTTGCTCATTGTATTGTGTCATGTGATGATGTTTATGAAGGGATTTTTTCGAATGAGCCTGAGATAGGTATTCTCCTGCGAAGTATAAGTCACTTATACTCTTAGAGAACTCACCTAAGTAGAAATCGTCGTGAGACTACGACCATGAAAATTGTGCTATCATCTAAAACTCTCATGAAAATCAAAATAAAGCACATGGCCATCATTAGCGCAATCCCGCATCGTGAGTCTTACATCAATATTTGATGTGTGACTTGTTAAAATCAGCTTCAAAGGGTCTAGTTTAAGGCGTAGTTCACTATGATCCTTCATATAGTAATAGTAGGGTCTAGTTTAAGGTGTAGTTCACTATGATCCTTCATATAGTAACAGTTAACTCTACGTGAAGTTCAAATCTAGAAAATACCTACACTCAATCCATAGCATGATGTTGCCCATGTTTTCTAAACACATATTTTGCTTTACAAAATTTTAATTATATTTTATTTTATTAAAAGTGGAGGATTGATGAAATTTTATTAAAATAAAATTATAACATAATTGATTTGAGATTTTAATTAGAATATAATGAGGTGTGTAGGTTACAATGTTTTATTTGTGGCCCGTTATTTGGTGGTTATTAGGCCTTAAATTAGTATAACTATCTCCTTCACCTATGTATACAGGTCTTGTGACCCATTTTTTATATAGGTAGTTAGAGTAATGTGATTGTTTAATAGTTTCTTCTCTCTATTCTTATACTCTCTTTTTTTTTCTTCTTCTTATATTGAGTTTATGGTAACTCTCAATAAAATATTCTAACTTCTGTCTTTCAAAAATGCATCTTACAGAAGATACCTGTTATAAGTTTTATAAATTGTACTGTTGGAATCGTCAATAATTACATTTGACTCACAAGTCACAACTATGTTTTTAGTCCTATTTTCTCTAAATTTATAAAATGCATTTTGCAAATCAAATATGGGATTCTTGAAATTTCATCAATGGATTAATATTTATGTCATGTTTGATACGTGAGAATAAAATACACATTTTCATGGAATGAAATAAAAATGAAACAATCAGTCCTTATCTATTGTTTGTTAGCAAATAATGGGATGACCATTCCTTGTAGGCCATTGTGAAAATATGATATGAACCCCATATATAGTAGATCTATGCAATTGCACAAATTAGAAACAGCAGAAATACAAGGGATGTGCACTTTGTATCTTTCTGCCTCAATTCTAGTTCTCAACAGTACCAGCTAGGCATTGCAAATGCATGGAAACTTTATATATACATGAGAGCTGGACTGTAGAAAGCCAAGAGTGAAGCACATCTACTGCTGCTTCATTAGACAAGAGTGTTAATATTTGTTCCTCCATGTTATTAGCCTTCAACCCTCTTCTACACTCTCTATACAAGCAACCGTATCAGTGGACTAGAGTCACTTCTTGAACTCTATATAAATATTTCACTACAAAGAAACTAACCCAATCCATTTAAACCGTCTCCCTGTGTCCCCTGTATTTTGCGATTGCCTACATTTATACACACACATATACATACCTACATATATATATATATATATAGAGAGAGAGAGAGAGAGAGAGAGAGAGAGAGAGAGAGAGAGAGAGCATGCACTCTTGTTACTTCTAGGTAGCAAAAAAGGCTCACCAAAACACATGCACATTTTGATTTTAGGCCAAAATAGAATAGGAATTATTCACTTTAGCCAAACGAATTTGGAATGATTTTTAATACAATGTCTATTTCACGGAATATGCATTCTTAATTTAGTTTGTCATACTAAAAAAGAATTAGGAATGAAAATGTTAGAATAGACATTCCCGGAATGTCTACAGTAACAAACATGGCATTAGTTCAATTGATATATAACCCATGCTTCCTAGAAAAAAGTGTAAGATTCAAGTTTCAGTTAGGTTTCTGGGTTGGGGGATTGCTTTCTCCTGTTGCCATTAAACCAAAGAGAAACAGAGAGAGATAGAGAGAGAGAGAGATGACTTTGCATTCATATGGAAAGAAAAATATGTGACAATATTCCATCTCCATAATATCAAAACAAAGTTCCTATAATACAAAGTTTGGCAATATTGTGTATTATCAATAGGGGTTGTTGCCAAACTTTCCTGCATGTAACCTCTCTATCACAACGTCCCATATGGAAGATAGAGATGGAGACAAAACCAGTAAAGCTAGAGAGAAAGAGAGGTATTTGTCCATTTGGAGAATCAATCTAATTTGCAAAACAACGTTCACATCATTACAACTCATATCAGTGAAGAAACTACCACTTGCCACTTGTACCACTAGCTACCCATCCTGAAAAGCATATAGCACTACTTTGTCACTTGTCTGAAAATGAAATTAAAAATAAAAATAAAAATAAAAACAAAAACAAAAACAAAACATTTATTTATTTAGAGAATTATCTAACAACTCTTGCATGAACCTTTTTTCTTCCTTTCCTTTTTCTTTTCTCCCTTTTTTGAGTGACAAGAGTTTAACCCTGGATCTTACACTTTCCTTCTAAATATCATGCCAATGTTTTTATTATTGTGATTTAATTAGAGGTTTTAGTTAAAAAGAATTTATTTTTTAAGCCAGATTATTGCTGGATTGATGAAATTTAAACCCTTTTAACCTCCATTCTCATGCCTACGCTCACAATATAACTTATATAAAATTGTAACCTTCCCTTTAGTGGTCTTTTCTATTTTTTACATATGCATTGTAGTGGTCCTTCTTATAATTATTAAAATAATGTTGTGGTCTCTTATTTGTATATTAAATAAAAAAATATATATAAAATCAGTTGTTTTCAATTCTTGTCACACACGCAATTCCCCCCCATTTAAATTATAAAAGAGTTAATCCTAGTATTTATCTTATCCCCACATTACCCCTTTATGAACTGAATGATCTTACATTCTTTTATTTAATTTTTTATAAAATGCTCTTTTTTTTTTTCACAAACTTAAATTTTCAAGCATTTAAATAATATTTATATTGCGGAAAAAATTTCAAGAAAGATTAAAAAAAAATGTAGATTGTTTGGTTATAACTAAAATTTCATCTCAAATAGCTGCCAGCTCCCATTTTTAAAAAAATATTATCTAATTATGTGGATTACATAATGGAGCTAATGATCTCCTTCCAAATTACTCAATATCCGCTTTTGAATCTGGAACCTATACATTTCTTAAAAAGAAATAGAAAAGAATTGGGAAAAATTTCCAATCCATAAAAAACCATAAACATATTCATACATCTAAAAACCCCATTAAATAAATTATTATATCAAAAAAAAATTAATTTGTCAAAACACTGTTAAATAATGTTTAAGAAAATAAAATTTTAGACAAAATCACCCTTTAAGTTTTTGTAAATCTCATCATCTCAAACGACTCAACATTCTCATTATTGCTAACCCAACCATCAAAATTAAGCAATTTTCTTCATTCTATCTTATTTAATATATTTCATAATGAAACAATTAGCATGTTCACAACCAACAGTATCTTTGCACATTACTCTCGTACATGCAAGTTATTTCAATTATAAACAATGACTCCAAATTAACACATGTCTGAACCAAGTAATAGGGTCTTCTTCAATATTCCCTCGTAGACATGGTTAATTAAATAGAATTATATAAAAGAGTAAAAGAGGGGAAGATAGTACTCTTGGTTGGGTGCAGCCAAGGTTTCTGATGGAGGAAATGGAAAGGACAGAGATGGAGAGGAAAACTTAAAATACCTTAATGAAAAAAAAAAAAAGAAACAAAAGAATTGTCTAAAGGGCTTTGTTTTTAAAAAATTGTTATTTAGACAGGAGGTTAATGATGATTTTGATGGATATTTGGGATTAAAAAATTATATTTTGGATTTTTAGAAGCAGGGTTATTACAATAATTTTATTTTCTCATTTTTTTTTGTACCAAGTTATTATTTATTTTAAAGATAATACTTTTAACTTCCTCTGTGTATAATGTCCAAAAAATAAATTATTACAAGGAATGTAGGCTTAGAAACTATGCTCCTTGAAGAAATAGAGAAAAGAAAAGAATGTAGAAATATTTGTATATATTTCAGTGTATATGAAATTGTACAATATAGGGCCTATTTATAGGTAAAGGAGGCCAAGTACAAAAGGAAAGACAATAAATACAAAGATACAAAATAAAACATAAAATCAAAATATGCTAGAATGTGCTATATTCTAACATCTCCCCTTAAACACGAGAGGACGAAGTTAACTGGAATTTGGAAACAAGATCACGTAGCCGACCGGGAGGATGAGACTTCGTGAAAATATCGGCAAGTTGATCTTCAGAAGAGACAGATCGAAAATGCAAGGTGCCCTGCTGAAGGTGGTGCCAAATGAAGTGATAATCAATTTCAATATGCTTGGTGCGCTCATGAAAGACATCATTGTGAGCAATCTGGATGGCGTTTTGATTATCACAATAAAGAGGAGAACTAATCGTCTGAGGAGCACCCATGTCTATCAAAAGCCATCGTAACCACAAAAGTTCAACTGTAGCATCAGCAAGGGCACGATACTCAGCCTCAGTACTAGAGCGGGCAACAACAGTCTGCTTCTTACTATGCCAAGAAATGAGAGAGGTGCCAAGTAAGAAACAATACCCCGTGGTGGAGCGACGATCTGTAAGATCACCAACCCAGTCAACGTTAGAGTAGGAGCGGAGCTCAAAAGAGGAGCGAGAAGAAAAGTGAAGGCCATGAAACAAAGTTCCCTTAACATACCGTAAGATGCGAAGAACAACAGCATAGTGAGTAGAGTGAAGGGGCACTCATAAACTGGCTAAACAGATGAACTGCGTAGGAAATGTCTAGTAGAGTAACAGTGAGATAGATGAGACTGCCAACTAGTTGTCGATACAAAGTAGCATCAGGAAGAGGTTTACCATCAATAGCAAGTAACCGAACATTAGGATCAAGCAAAGAAGTGCATGTTTTGCTATCAGTCAAGCCTGTTTTAGAAAGCAAGTCAGAGGCATACTTAGCTTAAGAGAGATAATAACCATCTGAACCAGATGTAACCTCAAGACCCAGAATGTAGTTAAGCTGCCCTAAGTCCTTCATCTCAAAATTCTGACTCAAAAAGTGCTGAAGATCTCGAATACCATAAAGATCATCCCCTGTAATGATCATGTCATCAACATAAAGAAGAATAAGAATAATACCAGCATCAGTGGTCCGAAGGAAAAGAGCTGAGTCATAAGCACTAGGGGTAAATCCTTGTTGAGCAATAACACAACTGAATTTAGCAAAGCAGGCTCGGGGAGCTTGTTTGAGATCGTAGAGAGTACGCCGAAGATGACAAACTGTGTGAGGAGGATGGGCATAACCAGGTGGAGGATGCATATAAACTTCATCGGCAAGATCACCATTAAAGAATGAATTTGTGACATCCATCTGAAACAGTTTCGAATGATGCACAACAGCAACAGTAAGCAAAGATCAAACAGAGATAAAATGAGCAACAGGGGCAAAAGTCTCATCATAGTCAATACCATACTCCTGAGAGAAACCCTTGGCAACAAGACGAGCTTTGTATCGTTCCACTGATCCATCTGACCGAGTCTTGATTTTGTAGACCCACTTACATCCAACTGCAGACTTGCCAGAAGGTAAAGCCACCAGGTCCCAAGTATGAATTTTAGTGAGAGCTTCTAGTTCATCAAACATAGCTTTTTGCCAAAGAGGGTCAGCACTAGCCTCACGATAGCCATGAGGTTCGTGAAGAGTAGCAAGGGCATAATAATAATGAAAATCTTAAAGATGATAAGGAGGAGCTCTTACTCTAGTGCATTGACGGAGGGCAGGGACCTGGATAGGCTCGGAGGCAGTTGATGGATCCGAAGTATCAGCAAACATGTCAGATGACTCTGAAACAAGCG
Source organism: Nyssa sinensis (assembly GCA_008638375.1). Lineage (NCBI taxonomy): Eukaryota > Viridiplantae > Streptophyta > Magnoliopsida > Cornales > Nyssaceae > Nyssa > Nyssa sinensis. Next base: position 30,724,465 of record CM018031.1, read on the forward strand.
AATTTAGAACATCTGAGGAGCTTGGTATCTCTGCAGAGGAGTTAAGGATTAAAGCCATAGATGGGTCAGTAAAAATAGGAGCCTAACTGGTAGAGGACTGCAGAAAAAGAGAAATACTCGCAAACATCTTATGTTCCCAAAACTCTACATGACGAGAAATACGAAGACGTTTGGCTATGGGATCATAGCAACAATAACCTTTCTGAGTAAAACCATAACAAAGAAGACAACAAAGTCTGGATCGTGGCTCAAGCTTGGTGCGTTCGTGTGAGGGAAGAGTGACAAAACAAACACAACCAAAAACTCGAAGTAAGGAGTAGTTAGGGACCGTACCATGGAGAAGCTCAAATGGAGTTTTATTGTGTATAATGGGTGAGGGAACACGATTGATGGTGTAGACAGCAGTAAGGGCATCTTCTCCCCAAAAACATTCTAGAAGATAGGCAAAGATGAGAAGTGCTCTTACTGTATCCAGAATGTGGCAATGTTTACGTTCTGCTCGACCATTTTGTTGTGAGGTGTATGGACAAGAATGGTGAGAAACTGTCTCATTGTGCTGTAAAAGGGTAAGAAATAACTTATCCTTGTATTCCATTGTATTATTTGAACGAAAAGTTTTAATGGTACAAGAAAATCGATTTTGCACCATTTTGTGAAAATTCTGGTAAACAGTGGTGAGTTCATACCTATGCTGAAAAAGATAAATCCAAGTAGCGACTGTAATCATCCACAAAGATAACAAAATAACGAGATCCCCCCCTCAGTCGGAGTCGGGGCAGGGCCCCAAATATCAAAATGAACTAAGTCAAAAGGTGCAGCGGAAAAAGAATCACTTTTATTAAAGGATAAATGTGTTTGTTTTTCAAGATGACATGATACACAATCAAAATACTGAAAATTAACTGAACCTAAATGACCCTGAGAAGCCAAGGACTGGATATGTGGAAGTGAGGCATGACCTAACCGGGAGTGCCACAAACTGGAAGTAACTGTGATGGCAGCCATGGAAGTGGTTGTTGAAGAAGGAATCTGCAGAGATGTGAGCTCGAAAATATGTCCAACTTTACGGCCTGTCCCAAGCAGCTGACCCGTCTGTGAATCCTGTACATCAACACCTTTGTTAGAGAATTTCAGGTCAAGACCTAACTCATAAAGTTGTCCAATAGAAAGAAGATTTAAGGATAGCTTAGGAACAAGATAAGTATCACTGACAGATAAATTAAAGGTAGAAATAGACCCTACGTGACTAACAGGCATATGAGAACCATTGGCAGTGCATATGACAGGATTGGGAGAAAGAGCGGTTTTATGAGAGAAGATGGTGGAATCAGATGTCATATGGTTACAGCAAGCAGAGTCTATAAACCACTGAGATTTACTTGGAGTGACGGACAAGGCAGTGGAGGATTGGGACAAAACCTGATGAATTAAGTCTTTTACGTCAGCTGCAGTGAGAGGAGTGGACTGAGACAGAGACGGAGACTCGGGTGCAGAAGAAGTAGAGGAAGTGACCATAGCTGTCTGTTGGGAAGCTTGTCGCTGCTTGTGGTACTTCAAATTACGACATTCATTGATAATGTGACCAGGTAGTTTACACCACCTATAATAAGCATTCTTGGAATTGGATTGAGATGATGAATGCCCAGTAGAAGATGGTGAAGGACCACGAGAAGCAGTGGCATGAACCATATCAGATGATTGCATCCCATGAGATGATGAACTCCCAGTAGAAGACGATGAAGGACCACGAGAAGCAGTGGCGAGAACCATATCAGATGATTGCATCTTCATAGTGGAACGACAAGTTTCTTCAGAAATGGGTTCAGAAACTACAGCATCTAAAGTCAGAAGTGGTTGACGATAAAGAAGACAAGCTCGAGTAAATTCAAAATCATCCGAAAGAGCCATCATAAAGTGCATAAACTTTCGTCGATCAAGCTAGGCAATAAAGTTTTGAATGTCTTTAGCACAATCTAACTTCGAATCTGCGGCAGATAATTATTCCCAAAGATGATTAGTCTGAGAATAAAAATCAGCAACAGATTGACCTAGTTCTTGACGCATTTGATAAAGTTTAGCTTCTAGTTGAAACTCTAAGGAAGCATCATAGGTGTAGTTGTATCTTTTGGCCAGAAAATCCCAACCAACCTTAGCATTCCCAAGTCTTAGAAGGAGACTATTGATAGATGGAATAGAGGTTTTGATGAACCAAGACAGAATCTTGTAGTGAGTACTGTCCCATTCTTCCAGACGAGATGCAAACGCCTTTTCTTTCTCACTTTCCTTCCGTGTCGGTTTAGAAATCACGCCAGTCACATAACGCCACAATCGGCGTCCTTTCAAGAAAACCTCCATATTCTAAGCCCATATACTATAATTGGATCCATCCAATATTATGTCGATAGGACGAACAATTGAATCGAGATTTGATGCAGACTGAGACATATCAAAGCTTTAAATGCACAAATAGATTGCAGAAATGAAACTAGGATGAAAAATTGAGTAGAAAGCACTTAATCTGAAAAAAGTCAACGGTCACCGGTCAACGATGATGTGGCGGCGGAAGCTGAAGTGGAACTAGGGCTGATGTGGCGATGACATGGACTAGGGCTAACGTGGCATCGCAAGATTGAGGCTGGCGCGTGGGGCGGCACGGCAAAATGTGTAGATGGCGCGTGAGGGAGTGTGGGGGCTCTGATGACGGCGATTTTGGCGGCGTTGGACTCCTCTCTAAATGGGCTTTCCAATGGTGGTGGTACCTTGGTGAGACAGTGGCCGGAACAGTACAAAAATGAAGAAGACGGAGAGGAGTGGTGGTGGCGGCAGCGCGTGAAGTAGGAAACGGCATAGTGTCTTTCACAGGGAGGAAGTCTCATACCTTGCAAATTTGTTTTTGGTTTTACTGTTCCAAATTGGACTGCAAAAGAAAGGCTAGAAAGAACTCCAAATAGCTGTTACCGTCGCAAGAAAGAGCACCATAAATTCGTCGAAAGAACGTCGAAAAAATCCTACAAGCCACAAGTCTGTGGCTCTAATACCATGAAGAAATAGAGAAAAGAAAAGAATGTAGAAATATTTGTATATATTTTAGTATATATGAAATTGTACAATATAGGACCTATTTATAAGTAAAGGTGGCCAAATACAAAAGGAAAGACAATAAATACAAAGATACAGAATAAAGCATAAAATTAGAATATGCTAGAATGTGCTATATTCTAACACTCCTCATCATAGTTATCAAACCTACCCCAACCTGACCGGTCGAATCAAAAACACGATGAATCGAGCCGGTTATCTAGTTGGACTAAATAAGGCAGCAACCCGTGAAGACCCGTCAAACATAGGCATGTTTCAATTGTTTGAATGAACCAGGTTTAAAGAACCGTCCGAACATAGTTTTTTATCCTAAAACAAATAAATTTTGAAGCTGCCAAGAGTTGAACTCCCACCTGTTGTTGTTAATGAATTGACCTTTTTTATATGGGTTAATAAGTCTTAAGTTTTTGAAAAAGATATTCAATTATTTTAAAGTCTATGCTATTTTTCATTGTAAGGTGGAGGACATATTAATGACATGGCATTTATATTTTTTTATTAATGACAATTATACCTTTTACCCAACACAGGGTCAATTTTTTCTAACCCACACACCTCTGCAGAATTTTGGATCAGATCTGCTACATCTCTATCACATATTTGCTCTCTCGCTCTCTCTAAACAATCCCTCCCTTTTTTCACTGATCTGTTTTCTCTCTCTCTCTCTCTCTCTCTCTCTCTCTAAAAAAAATTGATCTCTCCCTCACAGATTCTCATAGCCGAATTGCAAGCATTGTTTGGTTCATTGAATCTCAATTTTAGGTGATCACTATCGTCAAACCCATTGTTGCAGAGCCACCATCACAAGCCACTGGAAAAGCACATAGTGTTGCCACTACACTAGAAGTCATTTCCATCCTCTTGTAAGGATGTGACCATACTCCAGTTGAAAACGGCTTAGAAAGATCATTGGTGATAATTAATGCATCCAGGTAATGTTCAACTGGATGAAGGCTACGATTTTCGTCCATTTCTGTTGGATCCTTTCTTTTTCTTTTCTTTTTGTATGTATTTGTATATGTGTATGTATATAAATGATGTAATCTCGATGTTAGGTATTGTGATTTCACGACTGGTAGTTTCTATTCTTTCACACAAGAGTGCTTTGCAACATTACAGCAACTCTAGCCTTTGATCCTGACTCAGTGAGAAGAAACCAAAAATGCAATCATTAGTGTGCATGTTGCCTAGTGTAAGCACTCATAACTCATTATTAGCATGGAATACTTTGTTTTCCAGTGAGTTGGTGGTTGATATATGTGTGGGATTAAATTTGTTCTTGCTTTTTTGTTCCAATTTTCAATGAGTAAAGTAATGGGTTATGTTCTTGATCTAATTTTTTCCTATCATTTTGTATTAAAATTTAAGTTTATACCTGTTCAAAACAATGAAGTAATGAAACTGTAATTTTTTATACTTTTCTCAACTAGTGAGTTTTTAAGCATGTATAGGCAAATTTCTTGAAAGCTTAAATTTTTAGACTTTTGACTACTATTGAGTTTTTCAGCATATTCAGGCAAATTTCTTGAAAGTGTGAAATTTTATACTTTTCACGACAAGTGAGTTTTTAAACACGTTCAGGTAAATTTTTGAAAAGTGTAAATTTTTACACTTTTCAAAACTAGTGAGTTTTTTAACACGTTTAGGAAATTCTTGAAAGTGTAAATTTTTACACTTTTGACTACTAGTGAGTTTTTCTAGCACATTCGGTCAATTTTTTTGAAAGTGTAATTTTTTACACTTTCACAACTAATGAGTTTTTAAGCACATTCAGAAAAATTGCATGACAGTATAAATTTTTAAACTTTTTATAACTAGTGAATTTAACACATTCAGGTAAATCCTGTGAATGTGTAAATTTTTACACTTCCAGGAATGACACATGTGGTTCAATCCCAAGCTAGGAAGGCATTCCAAGCCTTGTTTCCTAGAGAGGTCATCTTTGTTTCACTTAATGCAATTAGTAAGTAAAGAATGATTTGATGTATAATGTATAACATTTTTATGTATATTGTACAAGAATGTTTCATGATCTTTGAATTTTGAAAAAGTGAATAAAACTAGTGAAAACCAATAAATTCATAGCAAAATTGAATTTTTATAATTTTCTTTTTCTTAATATTTAGGAAATTGTACAATTTTACACTTTTAATTGAATTTTTACAGTTTTGGAGTGATTTTTTTTTCTTCAAAATTTCATATTCAATATGAATCTTGTTTGATAGATCTCAATTTTTATAAATTTATAAATTTTATTGAAAGCAGATTTATATATTTTGAGTTATTGAATTTTAAAATTTTGAAAAGGTTTCTTAAAAGCTGGGCAAGAGTCACGACATCCAACTAGATCTTCTCCTGATAAAAACACGTAAGGGACTTGTCCAATAAAAGATGACGAACTTAGTTGGTTATTAAATTTGGACTTGGACTTGTTGATAACTTTGTTATTTTTTATGGACTTGTGACTAAATGACCTTGTTTATATATGATAAAACAAGTTACATGATGCATACTTAACATTCATTGATTGTAGTTAGGATTTGGAATCAATTATATGTTGTAATGGAATTGTAATTATAATATAACTAACCTTTTTCTTTTCATTGGATCCTTATAATGAAGTAAAGTTGGATAAATAACACATTCCAAAGAACCGATTTTACTATTATATTCTTATGTTCATATTTTCATGTGTATGTGTCATGTTTTACACCTAGATTATTTCTGCAAATTATTTTATCTTTGATCCTTTATCATTATTTTTTATAATTATTTTAATTTTAAAATTAAAATTGATGTTGCTTTTTTCTAATCAGAAAGCTTCCCGTCCTTAGCTACCTATCAAAAGCTTGTGGTCAAAGAGTCATTGGAAAGGCTCCGATCAAGTAATCAATTGAACATAAATTGAAAACGTACCTTATGAATTTATTTATAGGCTGTAGATATCATAAATTAAGTAGGATTAGGAGCCATAAAAGTAGGGATTCAAAGATATCTGAAGATAGTAGGTGTCATTGTTTCCTTATTCCGAGATCGGTAGCCTATGGAAGGCAGTGCTAAGATCTGAACCCATTACCTCTGGACCATCTGTGCTTGGTAAACTTTTACGGGATAACCCTTTGATGATTTGTATTCTAAAGAGCTTAACTGAACAAGTGTCACACCACAAATGTGGTTGTCAAATTATGGTATATTAATTACTCCCCCCCTAAGCCTCTGTTCTGTGGCATACTCAAAGCTAAGCTAAGATTTTTGAGACATTATACATGTGTCCATCATAAATGCGCTGCTCCGTATTCTGAGGAGACAGCTGTTGATTTGACATTTATTACGTCAACCATTAGTTGGATTTACGAGGCCATCATTGCTTTAACCGCCACGGCAGTTCAAAAGCAAAGGCCCCTTACGTCAACACATGTTCGATTCTTATAAAAAAGGAGGGGGAATACATCATTGTTCCCCCTTTCAACACTTTGGCATTCTGAGAACTTCAAAATATTAAGAGAGAGCATCCTAAATCTTCGAACACTTCAAACCGCAAGAGAGATTGTTTTTAATCAGCAAATGAGAGTTCCAATGAGGAGATTTTAAGTGTACCAGAGAGCATTATTTTTTATCAAGACCACACTCAGGTTTGGTAATCGTTTCCTGAATCTTTTCGTATTTTTTCTTCTTCATTCTTTTTTTTTTTATTTTTTGCTCTTAAACCATGTCTGCCTCCGACGCCCAATCAGGCACTGGCCATGCCATCATAGTCCCTCAGGAAGTAAACAATCAGGTAGAAGTAAATGTAGTAACTAGTAGCCCTTCAGAAAATATAGAAAATAGGTGTGTCAATAATCTAGCCCTAATTCTAAAGTTAGGATAGTAGAGACTTTTATAGAGCCTAGGAACGTTGGGGAAAACCTTTGGAAAAGCCCATAAAATGGAGGAGGGTGAAAATGCCATGACTCAAAGCATGATAGATGCTCTAAAGGTTGCTTTGGACTTTCCCACAAATGTTTCTTATAGTATACCAAGACCCATTCATTTCCCTTCCAATGTTCAACAAGGTGAGATCTGTGATTACCTTGAGTGGTTTGAAATAGGAGTTCGGTTTCCCTTCTACCTTTTTATTAGGGAATTTTTTAATTGGTTTAAGATATGCCCAATTGATCTAAACATAAATAGTTAGAGGCAATTGCTAGGGTTCATAGTTTTAGGCCATTTAAATAGTGTTGAGGTAGACCTTCCCTTTCTTAGGAGCAATATAGATCTAAAGTACCTGAGGTCGGAAGGCATGTTCTACATGTCCTTTGATAAGGCGTTCATACCTTTTTCCTCTGTACCCACTTCCAATAAGATTTGGAAGAAGTGGTACTTCTATGTCAAGGAAGGCTGGGAGTTCTAGAATTTCGAGAATTAAGTTTCAACCTTCCGACGTAGGACTGGTATCAAAGGTGAGCCCCTCATATATATATATATATATATATATATATATATATTGACTCGTCTTTGACCTCTTATTTTCATGTACGTGAGTTTAACTTGTCTTGTCTATGTAGATAAGAAGGCATGGAAGAGATCAATCTTTACTTCTGACGTCTAGAAGAAGTATAAGAAGCTTATTCAGACCGAAAACCCCTCGCACGAAGCCATTCTCACCCCAAAAAATTTAATGGATGCTGGGCTGGTGTAGAATCGTTCTGCGAGCTTGAAAAAGTCCTTGGTTGCTTGGTGGGTACCAGGGAAGAAGAAGAAAGTTGAGGAGACTTCATCCCCTGCCAAGCCCTTTCCTCTAGAGAAGATGAGGAAAATGCTAGTTATTGGCTCCCCCGAGCGAACTGTTTCGGATGAGTTGGGGGGCTCCCCAGCTCAGAAGGCCCTTCCATCCCCGGTACCCATTGTACTGAAAAGGAAAAGAGGGAAGGGTGTTGCCCTTCTAAAGCCTGAGGACTCTAACGTAGAAGCCGTGAAAAAGCATTCAAAGATTCTTGGGCAACTGGCCCAAGCAAGTTTACTAGGTTGAAGCCCTAGAAAATAGCCAAGGATCTTATGGCTCTTTACATGAGGGTGAGATTCCTATTATTCTCCTTGTTTTTCTACCATCTTTCTTTATTCTGTATATATTCAGTTCTGACTTGACTGGCTTGTCTTTTTAGGTTGTTCATGGCTTGGCAGCCATCATGGACCACCCAAAAGATACTAAGCAGATTGACACCCTTCAGTCTGAGCTCGATGAAACCAGGCTTCAATTGGGGACGACACAATCTTTAGTGGCAATCACTAAAGAGAAACTGAAGGAGACCACCAAACTCTTACTCCATTCTAGAGTCTGGGAGAGATGCCCTAGCTGCCGAGTTGGAAGACCTCAAAAAGAGGTTTACAGACTTCCAGGCTGCTTCTATCAAAAAGATTCAAGATACCGTTGTAATTGTTAGAGCTCAAATTGATGTGGATATGAAGGTTGAAGTCCAAGATCTAGAGGATAAACTGATCGAGCATGGATATCGAACCTTCAAAAAGAAGCACTGAAAGATGTATCCTAACCTGGACTTGACTGGGGTGAACAACGTCGTGATCTCTCAAGTTGAGGTCGATACACTCGATGCTGATGACAAAAAGGAGGAAGCAGTTCCAGACCTCCCTCAAGTTATTCCACCAAAGACTACTGAGCCAGTAGTAAAGTAAAATTAGGGATTTTGTACTCTCTCTTTTTTTATCTTGTAACCTTCCCATTTTTGGGCTTTTTAATATATGAAATTTATGTTGCTTCAGAACTTGTGTCTTACTTGATACATTTGTGTTATGTCTAGCTTTAAGAAAATAATAATGATTTTATTTATTTATTTATTTATTTATTTTCAACAGAAAACCACAAGTTTTTTCTAAGGGCCCCAAAGCATTTGTAGTGTATTTTAGAGGTCTAAATAACGAAATATATAGACATCTAGTACTTATAATAAAACAAGGCTTTTCTAGGCGTTAGTGTACTGATAGTACATAATATATAGATCTACAACATTTATAAATAAGACAAGGTTTTTCTAGAGGTTTGTAAAGTGAAAAAATGGACTAGACCTCATAACATTTATAATGAATACAAGGTTTTGAGGGGACTGTACATCGATTTAAATGGATCAGACCTGTAACACTTGTAATGGATACAAGGTTTTTAAGGGTCTATACATTGACAAAATGGACTAGACCTGTAACATTTGTAATGAACATAAGATTTTTAGGAGTCTATACATTGATTAAATGGACCATACTGGTGTGCTATTGCAGGCAACCAAAAAATAAAACCTAAACTCCTAAAAATATATGTAGTAGTGCGAGTAAGGATTGTTCCCATAGTGAGTATCTAGCCTAGTTTTATGTTATGTGAACAAGGATGGGGGGTTTGAGTATAACGAAAACAATTTAAAGAAAAACAACTAAGAAACAATTCAAATTAAAATATCAAAATTAATCAAAAGAACAAACCTTGGTCTAAGTCAACATCCACCATCGAAATTTCACAACTGATCATCGATGCAAGTATAAATCAATTCACACTTTGAATATTCACCGTTGAATATTCACCGTTGGAACTATTTTCCTATCTCTCCTTATTCGCAGTTAATTAGAAAACAATCGATCTAATTAACCCTAACTATTAAACAACCCAAGACAAGCGCTAAAAGTTTAATCTAGTAACAGCCTTAAGAATTAGAAAGATCGATGCAGCTAAACAACACAAGCATAAGCGGTTGTATTTAATTTAGTCGAGTGTTCTTCTTAAGATCTAGTAATTTCTGACACAATAAATCATTAAATCTTAGTTGCTTCACAAATTAGAGGGATCAAATAATTACGGATTTGATATCCAACCTAGCAGTAGATTGCAACGAATAATAAACTAGTAGGCCTCCTAGTAATTAAACTAGACAATCATGAAAATAAACACAAAAGAACATCTGATACTCAAAGCATAAATTAAACAATAAAAATAAATTAGATCTCATAGTTTTATTAATTCTGAGGCTTCTGTTTCCTTTGACTAATTATAAAAGTTTAGCCACGCAGGGCCATGAAAACTCGAAGGAGAAATTAGAGAAGAGAGGAGAGAGACAGAGAGAGAGAGAAAGGTGTCAAATCTGATCTCCTCCTCCTTCTACACATTAATTCGGTGTTAGAAGCCTACTAGAACTCCTAAAGATTTTCTAAATATTATCCTAAAATAAAAATACTCAAATCTAAATAATTAAGGAAAATATTAAAAATAAAATAAAGTCCTAATATAACTAGGAAAGTGGTGTTTTCAGTTGGAATTTTCCTGCACTAGATCTGAAATTTCCAAAAATAAATCGCGTGTATCGTGCATTAGAATTTTGTGCAGCTAAGGAATGTCAATAGTACAGGTGCAACAACTTCAAGCCTAATTTTGACCTTGATGCAGCCCGAATATCTCAAAACGTAAAACATGAAAGTTGTAGAAAATTTTCTTGGTTTTCCATATCATCTTGAATCATCTCAATCAGAGCTCAGATGAAAGTGTTATGCCCAAATTATGAAGCGATGTTGAAACTATCCAAAATCGCCCAATTAGCTTTGTTTTGCACTTAGCGCCTCCATTTGCATCCTAAATCAAAATATAAGAATAATGAGTACATTTAGGCACCAAATAAGTATAAAAGACTAAACATTAAAGGAGAAAAAATTATGACATTTTGCATTCTCATCACAGACCTATAACACTTGTAATGGAAATAAGGTTTTTAGAGGTCTGTACATTGATTAAATGGATCAAACCTGTAACATTTGTAATGGAAATAAGGTTTTTAGGGGTCTGTACATTGATTAAATGGACCAGACCTGTAACACTTGTGATAAACACAAGATTTTTAGGAGTCTATACATTGATTAAATGGACTAAACCTATAACATTTGTAATGGAAACAAGGCCTTTAGGGGTTTGTATATTGATTAAATAAACTAGACCGGTAACACTTATAATGGGAACAAGGTTTTTAGGGGTCTGTATATTGATTGTAGGCTTTAAGGTGAATCAAAATTAAAGTTGTTATTGATAATACTTGTGTAAGTGTTCAATGTTCCAAAGCCTGGGTACAGACTTCCCAGTTAAATCTTCCAACCAATAAGTCGTATGTCTAACTATCTTAGTTACTTTGTAAGGCCTTTTGCAGTTAGGGGAGAGCTTCTCCATGGTGGGATCTTTAGTGTTTGGAAAATCTCTTCTTAGGATGAAATCTCTGAGCTGAAAATTAACAGGTTTTAACTCCTGGTTGAAACATTTATCCATTTTCTGCTGGTAGGCTTTAGTCCTAATTCGATCTTGCTCGTGCCTTTCTTCCAGAAGGTCTAGATTTTCTACAAGTTGTTTGTCATTGGTCTCCTAGTCAAAGAAATCGGTTTTAAGGGTTGGCATGCCAATTTCAATTGGAATGATTACCTCGATGCCATAGGCCAGTGAGAATGGTATCTCGATAGTGGGAATTCTTTTAGTAGTGTAATAGGCCCAGAGCACCCTAGGGAGCTCTTCAACCCATCTTTCTTTGGTTTCATCCAACTTTAGCCAATGGTGACTAGTAGGAATCTCCTATTCTGAAAGGCTTTTGGCAGTGGTCCTACTATGTCCATTCCCTATTGAGCAAAAGGCCAATGGCTCGCAATGAGGATGAGTTCATGCTAAGGTCGGTGTTTGAAAGAGGCAAAACATTGGCATTTTTCACACCTCTAAACATATTCTTTAGCCTATTTTAGCATACTAAGCTAGTAATAACCTTGAGTCATTGCTCGGTGGGCTATGGTTCTTCTGCCGTTATGGTTGCCACAAATCCCTTCGTGTATTTCTACCATAACATAATGGGCCTCTTGTGGAGTTAAGCACCTAGGAGAGGCTGTGCGTAGAACCTTCGATCAAGTTTTTCTTTAAGAACTAAATACCAAGTTGCCCTAATTCGAATTCTCTTGGCATGATTTTTGTCTTCTAAAAGATACCCTTCCTTTAGGTATTGAATGATGGGAGTCATCCAATTCGGAGATTGTTCTGAAATTTGAAGAGCTTGTACTATTTCAATACTAGGTTTTGACTAGTAAGAGATCTTTACCGTTGAACTCCTTTCTGGTTTGAGATGGGAGGCCATATTCGCTAAAGCGTCCGCCCTAAAGTTTTGATTTCTTTCAATCTTGTGAATAGTAAATTTGTGAAAAGACTACTTTAGTGATTCCACCAGCTCTGAATACCTGGTCATTCTGTTATCTTTGGTAGAATATTTTCCCAGAACTTAACTAACTATAAGCTAAGAGTCAGAAAATGCGTCAAGGTCCAGAGCTTTACACTCTAGTGCTAATTTTTATCCAAGGATGACGGCCTCAAACTCGGCTTCGTTGTTAAAGGCTCTGAACCCCAAGCTGATGGCTTTTTCAGTTATAATCCCCTCAAAGGACTGAAGTATTATACCTACTCCGAAACCCTTGTCCGTAGATGAACCATTAGTATAAAATAGCCATCTTAGAGTTTCTCTAGTCGTTTGAGCTTTTGAGTGCTACATTCTGGTGAATTCATCTATAAAGTCTGCTAGTGCTTGAGCTTTGATTATAGTCCATGAAAAGTAGGATATGTCAAATTCTCCTAATTCTACTAACCATTTAACCAGTCGTCCTAACACTTCAGGTTAGTGTAGAACTAACTTTAGAGGATAGGATGTGGGGATCACTATAGGATGAGCTTGAAAGTGTGGTATGAGCTTCTAAGCAGATATCACTAAGGCTAAAACTAGTTTTTTAATCTCAGAATACTTTGTCTCGGTGTCCAGAAGTGCTTTACTGACATAAAAGACAAGCATTTGAATTTCTTTGTCCTCCTTAATTAATGCAGAGCTAACTGCCCTTTCAGATACAGTAGATACAAAAGTAGTTTTTCTCCTAGCACTAGTTTTAAAAGAAGGTCTGGGGAGGCTAAGTATTTTTTGAGTTTTTGGAAGACCTCTTCACATTCAAAGGTCCACTCTAGGGCCTTAATCCCCCTCAAAGCTTTAATGAACAAGAGGCACCAATCTGTCAATTTAGAGATGAATCTGTTTAGTGTTGTTATCCTTCCATTTAGCCCCTGAATATCCTTCTTAGTTTTGGGGGACTCGAATTCAATCAGAGCCTTGATTTGTGTAGGGTATGCCTCAATTCCTCTCTGGAAAATAGATAACCCAGAAATTTTTCTTTTGTGATCCCAAAGGTACATTTTGATGGGTTAAGTTTCATTCTTTGCTTCTTTAAGATGTCGAATGTCTGGCTTAAGTGCTGGATGTGGTTACCCTTCCAAATATTTTTAATGAGCATATCGCCAATGTAGACTTTCATTGTATCCCCAATCTGGAGGTTGAACATTCTGTTCATAAGCCTCTAATACGTGGCTTTAACATTTTTCAAACCGAACGACATCACTTTATAACAATAGAGACCTCATTTTGATATGAAGGTAATTTTCTCATAGTCTAGAGGATACATTCAGATTTGGTTGTACCTAGAGTAAGCATCCATGAAACTCTTGAGTTCGTGACCTACAGTGGCATCAACGAGCTGATCAGTTCTGGAAAGAGGAAAGTTGTTTTAGGAAAAGCTTTGTTAAGGTCGGTATAGTCGACATAGACTCTCCACTTGCCGTTTTTCTTTTTTGAGAGAACTGTATTGGTAAGCCATTCAGGGTACAACACTTCCCTATCATTCCGGCATCAAGCAACCTCTGGACTTCTTCGTTGATGATCTTGTGATGTTCTAGGGCAAACGTCCTCTTTTTCAACCTTATTAGAGGATGGTCTGGATCTGTCATCAGTTTTTGAGAGATGAAATCAGGATCTATTCCTTTCATATCCCTAATCTCCCAAGAAAATACTGAAAGATTGTCTTTCAAGAATTTAACTATCTCCTTTTACTCTGAAGGAGTCAAAGTTGAGCCAACGTGCAAGTATTTCCCCTATTCTTTAGTGTTAACGAGCACTTTGATGGGCTCCTCCATTGGTTTGACCACGTTGTCCCATCCTCTAGGACTTAGTGGCTCATCAATCTAGGAAAGACACTCTTCGGGCTCATGAAACTTTGAAGATAAAGGGTTTTTCCTTTCGTAAGGGTACTGTAATTGCTATTTGGATGGTTTTTCTTTTAATGCAATGGCATGACATTCTCAAGCAATGGGTTAACAACCCTTAATAGTGAGGAATTTGCTTTTGTGGACATATTTTATGCACTAATGGAGTGTTGAAATAACTGTCCCCATCTGGTGGATCCAGGTCTCCCAATAATGACGTTATAAGGAGATTTAGCATCCAGGATCATGTATTCAGAGATTAGGGTCTTTTGGTCCTCTCTCTCTCTCTCTCCTACCGTGGTTAGCATGATTAATTCTGCCCATTGGGAAGCTGAGGTCCCCGTTGAATCCTACAATGACAGCAACGGTAGCTCTGATGTCATTAGAGTCGAGTTTCATATGCTCGAAGGGCTCATAGAATAATACGTTGGTAAGATTCAAGTGTCTACAAGGACCCTTCTGATCTCAAAATTAGCGATTTTGATTAAGATGACAAGAGCATTGTTGTGGGGATAGTGCATCCCAATAAGGTCCAATTCAAAAAACTGGATCTGAGATTCTAACTTCATCTTTTTCTCAATGGCCGAGATCTGGATAATATGGGGCTCTGCCCTTGCCTCCTGAGCATATCATTTCTAGCTCATTTGGATGTCCCTATCATCTTATTGTCAGTATGGAGCACGAAAATGACTTGGTTGTTTTATTGCTGCTGATCATTTCGAAGCTCCCTTTCTTTAGGCCTTTGCTCCGGCCTTCTTTAAGGTGGTCTTTCATCACGAGGGTTCTACCTCCCGTCCTGGCGGATGAACTCTTTTAGTCGTCCTCTCATGATGATATGCTCCATTTCCTACTTCAGAGCTCTTTACTCCTCAGTTGTGTGTCCCTGCTCTTTATGAAAATTGAAACATTTGTTCTGATTCCTTGAGTCGGGTGGTTTTTTAATGGTTCCGGCACCTCAGGTTTTCATGAGTCTGGATATGTTGGAGTATATGGGTAAGAGAAGCATTCAGCAGGGTATAGGTTCTATACCTTTCAGAGTTAGAGTTGGAGTTGTTCTGGACTCTAGATGTTTTTCTTTTGTCGGGACTCATAGTCCTCTTCTTGTTGGCCCTGTTATCCCTTTTCTGAACTTGCTCATCATTCTGAGCTTGTTCTTTAACTTTTTAGAATGAGGCTTTCGTATCTTTGAGGTTAATATACTCCCACACTCTATCCATAAGTTTTTTCATATCGACAAGGGGATTTTTGGTTAAGGAATCCCAGGTCCAAGGCCTGAAGTGACGACGACCACTAAAAAACTCAAACTATAATCTAGTTATCTCCGTGAGTTGGGTATTGAATTGAGTTATGTATTCCCAAAGTGATTCTCCATTTGCTTTCTTTATAGTTAGCAAGAATTCTGGCCGTTTTCTCAACTTCCTGCTTGTTAGGAAGCGGTTAAGAAAAAGTCTATTGAGCTCGTAAAAGTTGCTGACATGGGAAGATCGTGAAACCATATAAGGGCAGTGCCCTTTAGACTGGTTACAAAAGTCCGACATATGAAAACATTTGTAACCCTGTGCAAAGCCATTAGGCTAATAATGAGATAAGTGGTCTTCACAATCCTTAGACCTGTCGTAGAGAGTGAATTTTGGGACAGAATATTTCTTGGGTCGCTCCTCTGTCATTATGTCAGAGGTGAACGGTATGGAGAACCTACCGAGCAGTTTACTTAGCTCGTCTTGTTCTGGAGGGACATGGAACCCCTTAGTTGAGTTCGTCTGGTCTTGAGAGTCTGTTATCTCCTTTACCCTCTAAGGGGCTTTAGGTAGGTTTTTTTGTACGATCGATACTCGTTGTTGGTCTTGTTCCACATTTTTAGGCTCTAGATTCAAGAGGGGAACTCGTTTGGCGGCAGTAGAAGTGTACTGCTCTCCCAAGGCTGGCAGATCATGGACTTCGAGAGGCTGAAGTCTTTGTTACACTAGATTATCTCCAGAAATTGCTAGGATTGGTATTCTCATTTTTCTTTGGTAATGGACGGTAGGATGGAACGTCGGTACTCCTCTTCCTATAGCTGTCGATGATTGGGGATCGATTACCATAGGAACCATACTATTGGGGTGTACCGGTTGCATGTTTGGCAACTCCTCATTATAAGATCCTCCACCCGTGGTGGTGGTGGGAGGCTGAGGTCCTCGATGAATAGCGTCAGTAGGAGAATAAGGATTGTCTCGTTGGTTATGAGCCAGTGAGGCCAAAGCCTGCAACATAGCCATGAGTTGTTCTTGCATCTGATAAGATTGTCGTTAAATCTAATCAAGTTGCTATTGCAAACGGACTGGTGTATGTCCCCTTCCTCTTCTAATTAAGGGGCTAATTCTGAGGGTTTTGGGAGTTCTTTCTAAGGCAAAGGTTGGGAGCCATTGATTCTTTGAAGAAAAATACAATAGGTTTTTTGTTGAAAAAAAATAAGGAGAATGATTGTTGTTCCCACAAATGGCGCCAAGCTGATGTTGCTCTTTTCTGATCAGAAGGCTTCTCGTCTTTAGCTACCTGTTAAGAGCTTGTGGTCAGAAGATCACTGGGAAGGCTCCGGTGGTAGCCGCTCCGATGATAAAGTCAATAAAGAAATCAAAAACATAATTCAAGTGATCAACTGAATATAAATTGAAAATGTACTATGGGTTTATTTTATAAGCTGTAGATATCCTAAGTTAAGTTGGATTAGGAGATATAAAAGTAGGGATTCGACGATATCCGAATATAGTAGTTTTCATATCGAACTCTGTTTCCTTATTCTGAGATTGTAGCCTATGGAAGGCGATGATAAGCTCTGGACCCATTACCTTTGGACCTTCCATGCTTGGTAGACTTTTGCAGGATAACCCTTTGATGATTTGTATACTGAAGAGCTTAACTGAACATATGTCACGCCACGAATGTGGTTGTCAAATTATGGTACATCAAAAATTAAATTAATATACATCTAATTCAGCCAGTTAATTTAAAATAAATTATTCAGTTGTTTTGGATGACATTTAATAATTTTTTTAAAAAAATTTAAAATATATTAAAATAAAAAATTTCAATTATTTTTAACACATAAAAAGCATTTATTGACACATAATTCTTGATGTGGAAATTTTAGGCCTTTATACAAACAAGCATTATATATTAAAAATATATAAATTAACTTTTTATTATATTTTTTTTATAGATAGAAGCCATTTGTTAACTTGGACTAATGGTTAATAAAACAGACCTTATAAAAATGAAAAAAAAAAAAAAACCAAAAAATATGAACTCTTAGTCATGGGTGATAAAAGATAAAAGTTATGAGCAATGTCTGTTTTATTAACCATTAGTCTTCAAGTTAATAAAAGGAAGAGAAAGAAAATTATGGGAGAAAAATTATGACCGGTATTGCCAACAACCCTTTGTTTTTAAACGTTTCACCAACATTATCGACTAAGGAGTCTGATTATCTTGAGCGTAACGCCAAGATAGTAAAGGGATCTCACTCCTATGTCGAGGCTATGGAAATAAATGGCCTGGACCCACATAGCTCTGAAACGCCACATTCAAAAAAGGAAACAAGGATAGAGAAGCTTGCCTCAATGAAATCCTTTGGGGAAGTTTTAATAGTGAAAAGAAAAAACATTGTCTCAATTGAAATAAAATTAAAAATTAAAAGACTAAATTGTTACAATTTATAATCAAGGGCCTTATTTGAAATTGGGACAAAACTTTAGGGTATTAAAGTGTAATTATGTCACTCTCTTGACCCACAGGATCGGACTACAAGGTTAGTAGATCCAAATAAGGTGGGTAATGGGAGTAACCACCCTAGTTAAGTGTATAAAATATAGGCCATTTTTTCAATTGATTTCTTTTAATTAATTTTGGTTCGATTCCCTGACTAAACTTGCTCAAGTCCTGTAACGGAGATTAAATGGAATTGATTACTATCAAAGTAACTATACTAGTCATCCATCAATAGTGTACATTATGGTAGTGTTTAGAACTGACTCTACAGTCCAATATATATATATATATATATATCCTATATACATGAATATCTAAGAAGGGTACATGCACTCTTAATAAATAAAAGAATAAATACAATAAAGTAATTGAATGCTACAATGACTTTGATCTATCCTGTACTGCTCCTACTGCTATCTTCATCAAGCCAATACTTGTCATTCCCATGAATAACAGGAGTGAGCCATAATGCTCAATACGATTTTCCAAAACACACAAGCAAGCAGGATGCAAAAACTAATGCAAGTTCGAAGAGGACATAGCCTAAAGTCTAGTATGCATCACAAGCACACAATGTCAGCGTATCTCAAACACAGGCATAAGTATGAGTATCCAGATGGTATAACACCATTGCATATGGTTTAACAATAATAGTTAAGTAGTCGACATATAGAAGGTCAAACACATGACATAAGTGTAAACATAAAATTTCACGAAGCACCTCTATTTCTTGTTTTAAATTCACCGGAACAAGATATACATTTAATGACAATAGATTATAAAACAGGTTGGCAGCACAACCAACGTAATCATTAATGAAATAAATCAACAAGGTGTGATCACCACACCATACCAATACATATCAAACACAGGTCATAACATAACAAGTCAGTCCTCGTCCAATAACAAGTCAATCATCGTCCAATGCTTTCATCTAAACAATCAATACAAACACTAAATGCAAAATACACACTTGCTTCCATAAATGCAGTATGATCTTATAAGTTCATGGTATCTTCGACATATGCACAGGGCACCCAAAGCGCCTGTATCCTGCCTTTCATGAGTTGCTAACTCATAGGCCTAGGGAAGCCTTCCGCACAGAGTTATAGTCCATAATCAAAATGAGACACCATCCATATCATAACAATCATCGCGGCTCACATTCTCTCGTTATCAAACAAATCTGTATCATTAAATCCATACAAATCTCACACCACTCTGGTATGATCAAAATCCTCAATTCCTTAAGAATCTTATACCACTCTGGTACACTCGATAACCTCTTATCCATTCAAGCTCATATCACTCCAATATGCTCAACATCATCATATTTACTCAAATCTCACACCACTTAAGCAGACTCAATATTATCATATCCACTTAAATCTCACACCACTCAGGTGTTCTCAATAGTATAAATAACAGGCAACATCAAATCCACACAATAGCCAATGAATGTAATACAGGACATTCCATTCACAGGTAATCACATAAATTACAATATTCATATCTACGTATACATAACAAAACTGTAACCAATAATAAGCATCAATATAATAGTCACGTTCATAATATAATACCAGCAGGAGTCAAATATCGTGATAATCATAATAACAGTCATAACATGTTCATAAATAAATGACAAGGCATCTAATAATAATAATAATAATAGGCATACCTGTCTATAGGTCAGGACTTTCACCCTAGTCTCAATCATCGTCACACTACATATGTCAATCTTAATATGTCTCAGATACCTTACACACTCACTATTCCATCCTTTGGACCATCGTGGTCCTTAATACTAAGGTATCTTGTTAAGTTTTAAGGTTTTCTATGGCTAATTTCACATTAGCCTACATATCGGGTACCCATTTACCCAAACATATATCATAAACGTGTTCTTGGGCCTCAAAATCCTAAGAAGGACCTATCGTATAGTTTTTAAGTCATTTGATTTTGTTTGAACCCATAAGGGCATTTTCGTAATTTATCAGACAAGTTATATGTCTATCAAGATATCGTTTCTCAAAACCGACCTTGAAATCGGATCTAGAAGGCCCAATAATCCTAAAAATGTCATATTTATGTAATACTCCAACCCAAATAAAATAGAATAATTCTATTTATATCCTAAAAGAGTCAAATAATAATACCAAGATTTGACCAAGCCATGAGCATAGTACCCAAAAGTAAACCGAGACCAGATTCAAACTGAGAATAATAGACCCCAAAATGTACCGAACCATCATGGTACTTAGTATATAGTAATGAGTACGCATACCGAGGTAAATAATAGAATCTATGATCTCAGAGAACTACGAGATTAGGACAAGCCAAGTACGAACAGACCGAACTGATAAATATAATACCAAAAAGAGACCGAGCTAGCATAGTAAGTTATGTACAGTAATAAGCACGTAGTTCGAGACAGACAGTACAGTTCACAGATTAAGTGATATACAATATTTAAATATACGAGAGATGAATTACAAGCAACCTTGAGTACCCCAGGACTACCGTACGAGAAGCTCAGACAATACGGAGAATCATGCCCATATACCGGTATATGTCTCGAAGTACATGTACAGTACATCTTCGTACGTACATGAGTATAAGTATATATATATATATGGTAATATATATGTATAGATATATGTATAATAATATATAGAAATATATATATATACGAAATATGTATATATACAAGTTATATAAAGTATCAATGTACAAAGTATATATATATATATATACACACACACACACATATACTCAAGAAAAATATACATACAAGTGTGTGTGTGTGTGTGTGTGCAACATGCAAAGCATAAAAGTGGGTGAGGAAATAAACCCTAGTGTCGGCCAAGTGTGTGTGTTGGAGTGTGTGTAGTGTGTGTTTTGTATATTATATATTATATATATACAAATATCTTAAAATACTTAAAGTAAAGAAAGAAAAAAAAAATAGAAATGAGAAAAGAAAAGTCAAGGAAAGAGGCTGCAGCAAGTGGAAAGGACACAAACATAGTGTCGGACAACAAGTGAGTGTAATTAAGTGGGTTAGTGTGTGTTTTCTATATTATATATTATATATACAAAATATCTAAGGGAATTGAAAGCAAAGGGAGACAAAACAGTAGGCAGCCGAAGAAAGGAAAAAGGGAAAGGGGGTTGCATGTGCAGTATGTGTGATTAGTGTGTTTGTGTGTGTTGGGGAAAGGCAACAAGTTACCGACACAAGTGGGGGGAAAATGGATGAGTGAAATATATATATATATATATATATATATATAACATATAATACATAAATTGGACGTGGAAGAAGGAGATGGAAGGGGCGGTGGAAAAGCAGTCAACAAAAGGGGCTAA
This sequence comes from Nyssa sinensis, assembly GCA_008638375.1. Classification (NCBI taxonomy): domain Eukaryota; kingdom Viridiplantae; phylum Streptophyta; class Magnoliopsida; order Cornales; family Nyssaceae; genus Nyssa; species Nyssa sinensis. Next base: position 30,745,748 of record CM018031.1, read on the forward strand.
AAGAGGGGAGGAAAAGAGAGGAAAGAAGGAGAAACCGAGAGAGAAGAGAGCTAAGGCCGTTAGAAATTGTTTATATATAGGCGTGTGAGTTGAGAGGAATCAGAGAAACAAAGAAGGAGAGTGAGGATCTGAGACTGAGAGGAGGAATCCCAAGGATTCAGAAGCAGAAGCCAAGTGATTTAGAAGGGTCACTACGAGTAGAAATTGAGAGAAATTCAGGTGAGTAATCAAGTTCTGTTTTACGATTTAGAGCATATTTGTTTAGTTATGAAAGTAGAGTCTTGTAGAATATAAAATTTGGAAATGAATGCAAAAAGAATCAATAAAAATAGTTAAGAATCGAGGTAGAAAACAGTAGTTACAGGCCATGAGAATAAATTTGATTTACGTAATTTTATGCTTTAAACTTGAATTAAACCATGAGGAACTGATTCTCAAGAGTGCAGAAATTGTTTAGAAGAAAAAATTGAGAGAAAACAGAAGAAAAAGATGCATAAAATGAAAGAAATTCAGTTGGCCGAAGCTGGCCAAAAAATCGAAACAACCACAGAATTTCTCTTATTTTGAAAGGCTAAAGATGGTTTTGTGGGAAACGAATTGTGTAGTTGAGATCTTGGAAAGGAAAGGAAGAGAACGGTGTTGTTTTCATGTTGAAAAACTGGTTAGAGAGACGACTGGTGCCGGAAGGGATGACCGGCGTATCACCGGAAAAGAAGGGTCCTATTGGGCTTGGGTTTGGGTTATGGGTCGGATCCGGGTCGGGACCTAACCGAAATAGAAACAGGTCAGTCATTTTATTGATACGACACAATATTGGTTTAAGTTTAAAAAGGTTGAAATTGGAGTGTTTGGTGGCAGGGTTAATAAATTGAAATTGGATTGGAATTTGGATACGGATAGCCTATCCATGAAATTGGATTTAATCCACTGTTTGCCTATTCAAATATGGAATAGGACTTTCTGAAATTCTAATTTAACCCGAAAGTCTTAGAAATTGAATTTAGACCCAGAATTTATGGTTAATTATGATATGACCCAAAGTAATAAAATAATATTTAATTTAACAAAAAAATTACCAAAATACCCCTAAGTCAAAAAGGAGTCAAACGGACTCTGATTAAAGTAAACGAATAGTGAATTTTTATTATTTAGAGTATTCTAGACTTAACGGTAGAGTCTAATTTATGAAAAGAGGTCTCGAGAAGTAAGAACCCGAAAAAAGTGCAAAATGACCGTTTTGCCCTTTTAGTACAGATGTCTGAATTGAATTCTGCGAAAGCCTAAACTGACTTTGTTCGATGTTCTAGATTCAATAGTGGAGTCTATTTAAGTAAAAGAGATACCAATAGTAAAGAGACATAAAATTTGATGAATAGCATAGTTCATATAAACTATAGACTGAGATACGTTTTATGAATCATAGGAACACCAAGAGAAAATGAGAAGGCGGTTTGACCTTCTAGAAAGATACAGAAAGAGGTAAGTAATATCTGATCTCTGCATGTGATACTTCCATCCATGTCAACAGTTTTTCATATATTACCTATTATATTCCATAGATGCGAAAAGTTTATTAAATCCACATTTGATATTGTTCTATCTTGTGGAAAGTGTTTATTGATTGCCATATATCTCGATCATAATTTTATACACTTGTGCATAGATTCCTTTTTGTACACTTATACCTAGGGCCGTGAGGGCCAGCCAATTATGTTCGAAGCAATCTCGTAACCTTAGCCCTCGAAAGCTATAGTTATGTTACGTTGGCGAGAACCAGTTATGATTTCACTATACACTTCATGGAAAGTAGCATGATCCTGATATATTATTAGTGTTGGATTTGTGCTCAGTCATATCTCCATCTGATGTTATTTATGACCTTCGGGTCCAGGTTTCCGAGTGGAACATTTGCTACGTTGCTATGTGAAGCATGGGACGTAGGGTCACATTATATACAGAGCAATATTCATATAGCCTGAGTGGAACTGAATACGAGCTCAAGGGGATTTATGGGCCCCACCAGTGCATTTCTTTTTGTTGATATCACTATCCCTTATTATTGATTTCATAGTTTGATCATGTTATATTATTATGAATGATCATGAGACTTTACAGCTTTTCTTTGAGTACATACAATTCATACTTGAGACAGCTCATGACTGTAGCAGTATGATATTGTTAGCAAAGCAGATTTTATTGTTTTATCATTTGAGTTCCTACCATTTGATATTCCTTGATGAGTTTCCTTATTTCTTAACTGGCTAGCACTTCTATATACACCCGTACACATGGAAAAGCAAAGGACTACTTATTAAGTTTTCATAGCTCATACAGATACTACTTATTTGACTATTTCAGAAAAGGACTGTAGAGGAGCAGTAACATTAGCAGTAGCAGTCTATTACATAGCAGTGGACATTCTTGAGATAAATGTAATATATAATATTCAGTACAATCTTGTAGCTCTCCCATGTCATCCATATCTTGGGGATGTAATGTATTAGACTTTTTAAAGTCTGTATTTTGAGAACCAGATTTTATATACATGCAACTTTTATTTAGAAACTTTCATTGTTTATGTTATGATATTTATTGTATGTTAGTAACACTGATTGTGTAGCAAGTTTCTGCAGTTTCAAGTTTCAGTTGACAGATCCGGTTCTGCAAAAGCGTCGGGCTGGGGCTCGCGATACGAGATCCACATAGGGTAGGTCTTGGGTCGTGACAATTTATATTTTATCAATGCTTCTAGGTAACTGTTCCATGTCTAGGGGCATTTTAGTAATTTTATATATTAATGTAAGACCATCCCGAGTTCTTATTTTATTATTCTAATATCATATTTAATTCTCTGGCATCTAAAAACATTGAAAACACCTCTTCCGGATCTTAATTTGACTTTCAATTGCTTAATATAGGTCTAGAGGCATAATTGTCATTTTCTCACTTTATGTGCGACCAACACCAGGTCCCAATTTGTTCAATCTGATCATGTATTTTAATCTCGGGCATCCAAAAACCTTGGGATAGCTCTTTTCAAATTTTAATTAGCCTTTACACTTCTTAATTGAGTATTCGGTGTATATTTGTAATTTTTCATATTCATGCGAGACCATCATGGGTTCCTGGATGTCCAGACCGACTCCACCATTGAGTCCGAAATACCCAAAAATCTAAATAATGATCCATCTTTTATTTTAAATGCATTTAAATTTCAATTTATTAAAGAAAGGGAAATTTTGTAATTTCATCATTTTCCAATAACCCATTTTTCTAAAACTGCTCAAACAAACAACCCCTAAGGCTCAAGGGTCCGTTAACTTGGTTTGACCCATGACCCGACCCGGACACCCAATTGACCTAACACATAACACGGTTTGACCGTTGACTGGTCAATGGTTGACCATTAACCGTTTAACCTGCCGGCGACAAAGGTCTGGTCACCTTCCCCGGCAATGTCACCAGAATCCTTGTCAGAAACTGGAAGTTTTTTTATTTTCTCTACTATTTTTCTTGCATATTTTTCATCCGTTTTTCACCTTAAATCATCCTAAACTTGAAATTCTATCATCCAATACCATTTTCATTAATAAAAAATCATCAAATTGGACCTAACCCGTGCAGTCCCAATTTCCCTACGAAAGGTCTACAACTCACAGCACCTGGACTTCTACCCACCATTGTTCCCTTCTCTTCTTTTATAAACCTTGCTTGACCCCCTCTACCAATTTTATGATGTTTGGAGCACTCAAACCCGGCCAAGTTTAAACCCTAAGTTTGGTTCTCGTCACTATGATACCCACTCATCCACACAGTCATCACACACAACACACACATGCATAATCACACTCACATTCATGCATTCATCATAGGTGAAATCCAAGGAAAAACTAAGAAAGATCCTTACATTTGTTCGTAGTCTAGAAAGAGAATTTCTAAGGAGACAGAAAGCTTCTCCGAAGCTCCCATGGCTACCGCACCATTGTTCCAACCCATCTGTTCCTCTTTCCCTTCTCTTTCTTTTCTTTTCTTTTCTTTTTCCTTCTCTCATTCTTTTCTGATTCGGTTTCCATGTGTGTCGAACACACACACACACAAACACACACTGATTCACACACACACACACACACATTATGTGTCATGTGTGTCGAACACACACACACACAAACACACACTGATTCACACACACACACATTATGTGTCACACACACTCCCTGTTTATCTCTCTCCCTCTCTAATTTTTCTCTTGGGTATTCACCACACACACAACACACTCACACACTCACAGTCTCTCTTAAACACACACTCACACACACACTTCCACATGTATTCGGGTAGAAGAAGAGAGAGAAAGAGAGAGAAAAAAAGAAAAAAAAAATTAAAAGAGGGAGAGAGAGAGAAAGTCTGGTGTGAGAGGGAGGAAAAGAAGAAATCAAAAAAATGTGAGGAAAATGAGGAGAGAGAAAAAGGTGATGGGAATGATATGTCCTATCACTCTATCCATGTCTCCCAAACATGTACCCTCACATACACTAGTACTTCTCCTTCCACTACCCTCATTTTAACACATTTCCCTCTCTAAAATATCTTGTTAGATTCTCATAAAAGCCTTACACAATTTCCAAAGTGCCACGTAGCCAGTTGGCCAACTATGCGCGCACACTAGCCTGAATTAAAACTGTTTCGGAATCGCACCAAATTTGGTACACTGGCTAATTTCGATGCTCTAATTCCAAATATGCAGTCCATTTTTCTAAATTTTCTCGTTTGGATTTTCATAGTTATCTACGTTCGATAAATGACTGTGTAGTCCCAGGCTCATACCAGTCTCGAATAAATCATCAAAAATTTATTTTTAGCCTCACTATGTTATATTGATGACTTGTCAACCCATTTTACAATTTATCCAATTCGTCTTTGATTTATCTCTAGTCCGTTCTTACTTTATGCTGGCAATTTATCGAATTGGCCTTTGATGATTTTTTGGGTCCTTACAAATTAACCCTAGTTTTTATTATGAAGATTGAGGCCCTAAAAACACTTAGTAAATATAAGCTAATTAGCTTATGTAATGTTCCCTATAAAAGAATCACTAAAGTGTTAGTAGATAGGCTGAAACTGTCAATAAATAAAATCATTGGACCTTTCCAAAGTAGCTTTATACCTAGGAGAATGACTTTAGACAATGTAATTATATCCTAGGAGATTATGCACTATTTGAGAAAGAAGAAAGGCAAAATAGGCTTCATGAGAGCTAAAATAAACCTCGAGAAGGCCTATGACAGAAACTCTTAGGCTCTGTTTGGTTAGGTAGAGAGTGATAGAAAGTAAAGGGAATAGAAAAAAATGAAATTTGTTTAGAATTTAGTAAGCAAGATAGAGAAAGATTCCCATGAAAATCGGATACACATAGCTGGAAAATTTTCTCGAAATAGTGGCTTCTCGTTTCTCGTAAAAATTATAAGAAAAGTTTTTTTCTCCTGAAATTAGTGTTGAAAGTGTGTGTGTGTGTGTGTGTATTAGTTATTGATAAGATTGTTGATAAAACTTAAAAGATAGAGTTTGATACATATTAAATTCCTTTGAAGAGATGTATATTGATACTCTTTTTATATAAAACAACTGAAAAAATTTACATTGAATATTTTATTTAATTACACGTGCAAATAAGATTTTATATTTTTGTCTAACATTCCAAATAGTTAGAAGTACTACAAAATAAGTTGCTAGTGGTTATTTGTTTCTCTTTCTATCCAGTTGTTGTAGCCCATGGGGCTTTCCATTTTATTAATAAAATATGCATTTTTTTCTATTTAAAAAAAGTACAACAAAATATAAAAGAAGAATGTGCTTTGCTTATATATTATTTGTCCCATGAGAAATTTTGAGTGTATATTTCAAAATCCATCTATTTTATTATAAGCATACAAGAGTTTGTGACAACATAATGCATGTAAATTTTACAAATTTTAAAATATATAAATATGGGTAATTTGGATGAATAATTCTTTTTCTTTCATTTTCATGATTTTCGAAAAACAATATCTAATTTTCTTTTAACTTTCTTAATTTTTTCTCCATAACCAAATAGATATAGGAAAAAATAGTTTTCTTTTCACTTTCTTTTCTTTTACTTTACTTTCTAGTACTTGCAAGCATGACTCCACTAGGAGACTTAGCCTTTGTTTGGAAGTTTTTGAAAGAAAAGAAAAGAAATGATTACTTAAAATGGAAGAGAAAAGAGAAGAAAATGTTACTCTTCAACTTGTTTAAATATTTAGAAAAGAAATGAGAAAAAAATAACTATTTCTTGTTTGAATAGTTAGTAGGAGAGAAAGAAAAGAAAGTGTATAAATTATTTGACAATTAAATCTATTTTGTTATAAAAACCGTAATTTTTAATGCAAGCATTTAAGAGTATATTTGGTATTTTAAAAAATTCATTAAAAAGTTTTATTTTCTCTCCAAATCTCTCCACTTTTGGAGAGATTGGAGAAGTGCTCCATTATTCTCTCTAAATCTTTCTCTCCAAATCTTTTCTTTTCTCTAGTACTTAAACATCCAAACAAGATATTTGTTTATCTTTCCATCCCAATCTTTTATTTTCTCTCCAAATCTCTCCATCCAAACGAAGCATTAAGGTGACCCACATATCACATGAGTTTTCTAACTAATATTAATTATATATTAATATATATCTATATATATTTTATGTGTCAGAATTGCAGATGATAGAGTTACTATTAACTATCATTTATCGTATATACACAAGTGGTTATCGTAATGAGAATTTAAATAATTAACCAACTTACTTGATGGAAGGAAGTTAATAAAGTTTGTTTCTCTAAGGATTAGGGTCTTTGCCTAGCTATATAATAAGTTTGTGACTTCTATTGTGTTGCAAGTATTTAAAACACATAAAATATGCAATAAATCTTCATCCATCTTTCACCATACAAATGTAACATGAAGGTCGTACAGGTTGTACGAGATACGAATGTTAGATCATGCTAAATGGATTAAACTATATGGTTAAAGACAAATATCCTATTGCTTCCGGTTCTTCCAATGTTGCTTACAGTAGTAGTATCAGAGCCACCCATTGAACTATACAATCTAGAATAAAGATTTAGATTGCATGATAAAGTGTTTCCGATTAATTATTTGATTGTTAATTTCATGAGTATATATTTGTGTGCATATATATATATATGATGCTGCAAAAAACAGCACCGGTCGATTCGATGATTCGGCAAGAAGGACCTGCAAAAAAGAGAAGGAGGACCCTCCGACGATCAAGTCAGTAAAGAGGGAATATATAAAATAAATATAGAGAATATGTGTAAAAGAGAGTGATTGTATATGTGATTGAATCTGAGATTCAATGTGAGATTTAATGTTTAGGCGTACCTGCCCCCTTTATTTATAGGGTTGAGAGTCATTGATTTTAGCAGTTTCCTACATTGAATAGAATTCCTTTCCTTGTTTGATAAGGTTTAAAAGATATGTGATAATCTTTCCTGATTGAGGTAGGATTCCTTTCCTATCTGAAAGACTTGCACTCCAAGATATATTCCTTATTCTACGGTCGGAAGTCTATGGAAGACGGTGACCAGTTCGGAACTCCTCCTGCTCTGGAGGCCTACTGGTAGTTGCTCTAGGGGCAGCTCAACTCTAGAGGCAGTTCTGCTCTGGACGCCTGCTAGGTAGCTGCTTTGGAGGCAGCTCAACTCTGTTAGTAGTAGCTCTGCTCTGGAGGCAGCTCTGCTCTAGAGGCAGTTCTGCTGGTAGCTACTCTGGAGGCAGCTCTGATCTGGAGGCCTGCTGGTAGCTGCTCTGGAGGCAGTTCTGCTGGTAGCTGCTCTAGAGGCAGCTCAGCTCTGCTCTGGAGGCAGCTCTGCTCGTAGCTGCTCTGTAGGCAGCTCTGCTAGTAGCTGCTCTGAAGGCAGATCTGAAGGTAGTTGCTCTGCTAAATCTGTTAGCTCTGGAGGCGCATTTTATGGCTCATCAGTTACTCCCCCCCAAGCCTCAGTTCTGTGAAATCCATGCAGAGCTGAGGTTTAGGATTTTTGAAGAGTCACGCGTACTTGATGATTTATGATATACTGGCCTGCAACACTTAGAAATAAAACAGGGTTTTTATAAAAGTTGGTAGGGTGAGAAAAATGGACCAGACCTAGGAGTCTGTACATTTGATGGACCAGACTAGAAGGCCTGTACATTTGATGGACCAGAGTTGAGTCTGTGCATTAAGATGGACCAGACCAGAAGGCCTGTACATTGAGATGGACCAGACCTGGGGGTCTGTGCATTAAGATGGACCAGACTCTGAAGGTCTGTACATTAAAAGATGGACCAGACACTGAAGGCCTGTGCATTAGAGATGGACCAAACTCTGAAGGTTTGTGCATTAGATATGGACCAGCACTAGACGCCTGTGCATTAGAGATGGACCAGGCACTGGAGGCCTGTGCATTAGAGATGGACCAAACCTGGGGGTCTGTGCATTAAGATAGAAGAATCGTAGAAGAATCTGCATGATTAGTATAGTAGACAATTGATAATATATGTAGTGCAAAAGATATAGCTGAGTGAGTTTGCCAAAAGTTCTCAAAGCTTAGCTTTGAAGTCACCCTGAGTGAGGTATTTGAGATCCAGCTGCTTTAAGATTGTAATTATTTGGGTTGCTGAATCCTTCATCAACATATTGCCATTGACCCAAAAATCCCCTCTGTAACTGTATTTGGGCTAGATGATGTGCCAGCTTTGTGGAGCAAATATTCGTGGGCGGGGATCCTCTGAAACTACACTAGTTTCCATAGTGGCAAATCCTGTGCAGAGTCCTCCAAATTTTCCAGAAGGCCTTGGCAAAGATGACAAATTGCTAGACAATAATGAGATTATTGGAGCAGTAAGTTCAGTAAGGGATCATAGTTGTTCTCAAGCTATAGATCCTTCTATTACAACCCCAGATGTTGATGTTACTGCTAAACCACGAGTTGATAGCCAAAAAGGGCAACGGAATCAAGGCCAGAATGCAGCCCTCAATTTATATCAAATAAATTCAAGCTCTGCAGTCCCTTCAATCTACTAGAAGCGAGAGGTTCAAGCTCTAGGTGGATCAAGCTCTGAATCCTGAAATCTTATAAGGGAGATTCCTATTGAGCTTGTTTCCCTGCAACATTAGCATCTTTTGAAAACCGGATCAAATCTCCTCAAATATCGGACCAGATAATTGGTTGTTAGATAACACCAGATTCAATCAAAGAATTGGCAACATTGAATAGCTCAGGAGTCATGCTCGCCGCAATAAGTAATGTTTTCCCTTCTTTGTTAATCCACTCAAGGCCTGCACCTTCAAGACGGAGAGCTTTTAATGGCCTCCATATGGGTACCAGTATTCTGTTATGAGAATCTGTATTAAGGGACTAATGGAAACTAGAGTTCCTTTTTGTAGGCGTTGGATTGTTGTCACCAAGAATAGTGTCGGAGGCAGAGGCATCTAAACTGCTAGCAGGAATATCTTTAGTACCACTGCTATGAAAATAACACCATCTTAATAGTGTTTTGGAAGTGTCGAACGGCGAAAAAAGACAATGTGCTGCCTTGTGAACAACATCAAATATAGCTTCTTCAAAGATCCCAATTGCTAGATAAAGATCCTCTATGATTTCACGTCTCCTGTTAGTGGCACATCGAACATGGTCCTTGAGGAGACGTGTTTTCTTGATCGAATGTAAATGTGAAAGTTGGAGGCTTCGTGTGGTAGTAGGCACTTCCGATCCCATGGTGAAACTGCTTGAGTTTGAGAGTAAACTGACGCCTAAGTCTACCAGCACCGCCATCTAGTCTCAAGCTTATCACCGTTTCATCTGCCTGACTTAACTTGAGAGAGATTTGTTTCTCTTTGTCTCTAACTCTATCTATCTTCGCAGGCGGCTGCAAAGAAGAGAGAGGCACAAAACTTTGCAGAAGAAAAAGTGACAGGGTTTATCTGAAGTAATATTAAAATAAGTTAAATCATGGGTGCTTCTTTTTATGCACCCAAAAATTAAATCATGTGTAATGATTTTATATGCTGAGAAACTGATTTCTGACTTGATCAATGTGCTAATTTGATCATGACGTGTGTCTATATACATATATATATATATATATAACATCTTGAGATTGTATATATGTATACAAAAAGATGGTGAGATTATATATATATATATATATATATATTTGATGAATAGAGAAACCAATAATAATTATTGTTTTCCTGTAGTAGCAAACGAGCCAGTGGATCCTGCTCTCAATAAGAATAAGTTGCAACAGATATGTATATATATATATATATATATTGTCAAACATGGTGTTTGGAGTTTTTCACACTCTTTTAGAGTCAAAATAGTTTAGAGAATTGAAATAATAAACAGTGGATGTAGACATAAAAGAGATAAACGATGTAATAAAGAATCTGAGATGCTTTTTATAAAAACATTCAAATTCAACAGTGGAATAATGGTCCTATATTCAAAATATCTCATATTTTACTCAAAAGATTTTGAGATTGATGCAGATCTCGAGATTGATGTGAACTGGTCTTGTATTCAAAATATCTCATATTTTACTCAAAAGATTTTGAGATTAATGCAAATCTCGAGATTGATGCCCATATTGATGTGAATATATATATATATACATGTATATGCATATAAAAATCCTGCGACTATATATTAACATATATATATATATATATTTGTATGTATATAGTCTTGCAAATGCTCTGATACTGAGCCTCTCGTTGGATTGTCTTTGACAAAGAGGAGCAGAGAATCTGAAGATTGTAAACTTCCGTTCCCTAGGTTATAGCTCAGTTCCAGAGCTTGCAATAGCAAAAAGAATAAAAATCATTCTTCTTTATTGCCTAAAATAATATTAAAAAGTCATATTAAGGGTGCTTCTTTTCATGCTCCAATATAATAATAATAAAAAAAATTTAAATCACATATATTGTTAGATGCCATAAAGAGTCTGAATTGTTTTTCCTTGTTTTTTAGAGAGAGAGTGAAACATATTAAATACATATTTTAGAGAGAGCCAATACACAGAGCAATTATATTTTTAGAGAGAGAGAAAGTTTCATCTCCATTTAGGTGTATAATCCTGCATCAGAAAAAACTTTGGATTTTTCTAAGATAATATTAAAAAGGGTTAGATCATGGGTGTTTTCTCTTCTTTTTTTTTTTTGCACACCAATAAATAAAAAATTAAATCATGTGTAATGATTTGATATGCTGAAAAATTATAGATCAAAAGCTTGATCATATACATACTGTGCTGACTTGATTATAACGCATGCGAATATACATATAGAGATATGTGTATATAAAAAGATCTTGAGATTTTATATACAGATATATAATCATGCGAATATACATATAGAGATATGTGTATATAAAAAGATCTTGAGATTTTATATACAGATATATATCTGTATATATATATATATAATTTTGCAGGTAATCTGTAGAATTTGATTTCTTCGTTGTTGACAAAGAATTCAATCTGATTCAATCTTGTTTAACATCTATGAAATTATATTAAGCTTGAAATAAATTAAATAATCATTAGCAAAAAATATTAGTGGTAGAGAACGAAGCATGCTGACTATCGTTCCCACAGACGGCGCCAAACTGATGCTCATTCTTTGACTTTCAATACAGTCTTTCAATTCCCTTACTCACTTAAGCATCGGAGCGGCTACCGCCGGAGCCAATCTGGTGGTCCTCTGATCATCTTTCTGAGTGTTCTACAGGTCACGGAGCCTTCACGTGTTGCGAGTCAAAAAGTGCAGCATCAATATATATATATATATATATATATATAGATGGGATTTCCTAGAGTATTTATAGTTGTAATAAAGAAGATAATATATTAAAGGTAATAAGACCCACAATCTTCTTTGAAGTTCTAAAGGAAACCTATTCAAGTAACAAAAAATAAAAAATAGGAATAAAATCAAACTGTATTCAATTTGTTACAAAATTGAATACTTTTGATCAAAATTGGATTGGGGCTATTGTTCCCATTAAGAAACGAATTGAAACATATAGATTAGAACTCTAAAGACCCACCGTGGCATTTTAATTTTACATATAAAATATTGTGGGCGTCGTGGATGTAGTTTTAAGTTTTGATTCAATTCATTTGAATGATGGTTTTTTTAATCAAAATTGGCAGAGGGGGTTATTCATTGGAATACGAAACTGTACATATGATTCTCAATCATATTTGCGTTGTGTAAATTGAGAAAATTAAAGCCTGGAAAAACTAAAATCTAGAACATGTCTTTTGGATTTTTGGTCAATTAAATCGCGATGATACTTGATGTATCTTATATGGATGATTTCGTCTTGAAAAATTATACGATATTGTGTGATTTGATTTCATGAAATATAGGGTTTTATGGATAAAAATCAAGAAAAATAAAAAATCATAGTTTCAGCACCTGAAATTGTTCAAGGCCAATTTCGGTTAATCAGAATACCACCTCTTTTGAAACTTATACCAATGTGGCGGAACTTACATGGGAATCAAAATCCCTATCATTTAGACCCTTCAAAGTTCTTGTCTAGCGAATTGAAGTTGGATTACATGATGTTTTGTTTTTGGTTAAAATTAAAAGGAAACCCACTGATTGTGATTCCGGAAGATGAACATTGCCTTAGGCCAATTCAACTCATGTTATGATCATTTTGATTTCTTTTGATTTTGTTTTGTGCAGTGAAGCCCTATTGCATGCATTTGAAAATTTATATTTTTTTAATAGTATATGCATGTTATTTAGGTATTTGATATACCACAAAATGACAAGATCAATTATCACGTGACACGTGTATCTACAGTTCAGCCCTTGCTTGGCCAGTTCAGCTCACGCTCGGCCATTCAAGGCAGACCCACAGAGCTTAAGGAGGCCGAGCACATACCTCCAAAGCAGATTTACAATCTAGCAGAGCTCACGGGATCCGAACACTGAACTTCGGAGTAACACTCCAAAGCTCATCACCGCCTTAACATCTGCCAAGCAGAGAATAAGGAAACAGTCTTTTATAAGAAAACCACGACACGTGGTTATCTCTACCTGATACACTATCCAACAAAGTAACTGCTATCTCTGATGATCGGATCCCTACTTTCATGACTCCAAATCCTAATCAACTTAGGAAAGCCACCATTTATAAATTAAACCCTAAAGGTACGCTTTATTTTCCATGCTCATTATTTGGCTTTCACTACAATCTTTCAATTCAGTTTATTGACTTAAGCATCGGAGCGGCTACGGCCAGAGCCAACCCGGTGGTCCTCTGATCTTCTTCTTTGAGTGTTCTTCAAGGAGCCGAGCTTGGAGTATACGTGAGCCAAAAAGTGCAGCATCAGTTTGGCGCCATTTGTAGGAACGACAGTCATCAAAGTGCTCTACTAATTCAAAACCCATTCTCCTTTCTTCATTAAAGGATTATGGCTCCCAATCTCCGACCAAGAAAGAATACTCAAAACCCTTAAAATCCTCAACCTCAACCGCCTGCCAAACGAGGAAGAGGACGAGTGAATGATCCTGTGCGAGAAGAGCTTGACGAAGTCAAACGGCAGAACTAGTTGCTGTAAAAACAACTTCTGACTATGTCCAAAGCTCTGGCAATGCTCACCCAAAATCATGAAACCAATCTTCAGAATTCACTTGTCAACGCGACTACTCAGGAGGTACAACCTCCTGCCACCAATCATATTCATGGAGATCTCCAACCATCAGCAACCGCAAGGCAGATGGGTACCAGCTTTTATCCCAGAGGTCCATTACCGAAGCACCACTAGGGTTCCAGTTCTTGGGGCTTTAGGAGCAAACCCTATACCACAAGAGTCTCAACCTCAAGTGGCTCTTGCACCACTAGCCCAAGAGAATCAGAATAACCCTCCAATAATGGGCCGAGACCATCATGTCCCTGTAGGCCCTAAAGTCGCACGGCCTAACTCACAGCAGCCCGTCCTGCCTAGGGGATCTCAAAGGGCTGAGGAAGTTGCAGAATCTTTAGACGACACTGTTGCTATGAGGGGTGTTCAGAACCCTCCAGAACAAGACGAATTGGCCAAGCTGCTCGGCAGGTTTGCCACCCCATTCACTAATGCTATCATGGCCGAGGAGAGACCTAAGAAATTCGTTGTCCCAAAATTCACTCCTTATGATGGGACAGGGGACCACCTCTCCCACTACCAGCACACCATGGCCCTACACGGCACTTTTGACACTTTTTTATGCCGAACATTCGTGACCAGCCTCAATGACACGGCTCTGAAGTGGTTCTATCACCTCCCGCTAAACTCAGTTACTAGTTTTTATGAGCTCGGCAGAAGATTCCTGGACAGATTCATGACCAGTAAGAGGTTGAGGAAAGGTCCTGAATTCTTGTTAAACGTAAAGCAAACAAAGGAAGAATCCCTCAGAGGGTATATTGCGTGTTTCAATGCCGAACTCACTGAGGTTACAGACTGCAGCCCCAGTTTCCTTGTAGCTGCTTTGGCTTCTGGCCTTGCACAAGGAGGCTTTAGAGACTCCTTGCCGAAAAATCCTCCTGCGGACATGGTAGCTCTCATGGACCGAGCAAGGAAATATATTAACTTGGAGGAAGCCAAAGACACTTCTAGAAAGATTAAGGAACAAGCTCAGAAAGACGACCAGAAGAAAGACAGTCAGAGGAAGGACCCTAGCTCGGCTAGGAAGAGAGCTAGAAGCCCAAAAAAAAGGGGGTTACCCAGAACTTCCTATAATTCTGGGCTAAGAGAGTTCAATAATTTTACTCCTCTGAAACACCTCTCCATACAACATACTGAGGCAAGTAAGATCTCGAGAAAACTTGAGATGGCCAGAGCCTTTGAAAGGTGACCCCAGCTACTGAGATCAAACCAAGTATTGTGATTTTCACAAAGACTGCGGCCACACAACCAACACCTGTAAGGCTCTCAAACACGAGATTAAGCAGTCAATCAGGAGATGACGACTACAGGAGTTCATCAAGCAGGACGGAGAGCAGAACCCCCGTGATGATCGGCCCCAGCAGAGGAAGCCCGACCAAAGACAAGAACAAAGGGAATGACAGAATGAGCCTCCACGGCAGACCAACCAAGTAATCTTTGTCCTACACGCAAATTCCCCTACAACTGGGACTTCCAACAGATCAAGGAAACGTTATGCTCGGGAGGCCAAGGTTACTCCCAACATCATACATATCTCTAACAGTGGAAAAAAAGGTTAAGGCTTGTACCAGAAATCCAGTTCTCTGATCAAGACCTTGCAAGGGGTACATTGTCCTCATAGTGATGCCCTGGTCATCTCCCTCAAAATTTCTAACTTTGAGATCCGAAAAGTCCTTGTGGACATTGGGAGCTCAACTAACGTTCTGTTCTATGACCCTTTCAAGTAGATGAAGCTCAACCCCAGTGACATCAAGCCCACTGGTGTAATCATGGTAGGTTTTGATGGGAATCTCAACACTCCATTGCGAAGGATTGATCTTGCCACCACTGCAGGAGAAGGGGACGGGCAAAAAACTACAGTAACTGAATACATGGTTCTGAATGCCCAATCCCCCTACAATGTCATAATTGGGAGGCCTTGGCTACACGAGATAGGAGCAGTCATATCAACCCTCCACCAATGCCTAAAGTACGTCCACGATCAGATTGTCTACTCTATCAGAAGATGCCAACCAACCTCCAAAAGATGCCAACCAACCTCCAGAGAATGCCACGCTCTCGCACTCAAGGCCAAGGCCCCTAAATAGCAATTACTGCATGCCCAGTGAATGTAGGGATCCAATCCACTCCTACTATCACGAAGGCAGAAGACTGTCCCACCAGGATTGACGAGCCACTAAGCCCTAAAGGAAGAGACAGCAGGGCCAACCCCATAGGGGAACCCATTAGGGTACTGGTCAGCTCGGAAGACCAGGGACATTACCTACAGATAGGCCCAGACCTGACACTTGCCGAGCAGGATGAGATAATCAAATTCTTGAAGAAAAACCTCTCCATGTTCGCCTAGGAAACAAAAGATATGGAGGGTATAGACCCAGACCTCATCACTCACAAACTGATGGTGGATCCAGACCATCCACCAGTAAGGCAAAAGAGAAGGCCACTCGCTCCAGAGCGGCATCAGATCATCAACGAAGAGGTCCAAAGGCTACTCGATGCCAGGATGATACATGAGGTATTTTATCCTGATTGGCTAGCCAACACTGTTCTGATCAAGAATAAAAATGTCAAGTGGAGAGTCTGCATTGACTATACAGACCTCAACAAAGCTTGTCCCAAATATAGCTTTCCTCTACCGAGGATAGACCAATTAGTTGACGCCACTGCAGGGCATGAACTTATGAGTTTCATGGATGCCTATTCAGGATACAATCAAATACAGATGCACCCTCCTGATCAAGAGAAAACATCATTCATAACCGAACGAGGTCTCTATTACTATAGAGTGATGCTGTTCGGACTAAAGAATGCTGGGGCCAAATACCAGCGTCTGGTTAATAAGATGTTCAGGCCCTTTGATCGGCAGTACCATGGAAGTCTATATTGATGATATGTTGGTCAAAAGCCTATGGAAGAGCAGCCACCTCCAGCACCTGACTCAAACGTTTGACATCTTGAGGCAGTATAAAATGAAGCTCAATCCCTCAAAATATACCTTTAGTGTAACAAAGGGAAAATTCTTGGGATATATCGTCTCTCAGAGAGGTATAGAAGCAGACCCCACACAGATCAGGGCTCTGATCGGACTGGAGTTCGCCAAAAACCAAGAAAGAAATTCAGGCTCTAAACGGAAGAATTGAAGCTCTGAGCAAATTTATCTCCAAATCCACTGATCGCTACCTACCTTTCTTCAAGGACCTTTAAGGGCAATAAATCTCTACAGTGGACTGAAGAATGTGAAAAGGCTTTTACAGAATTGAAGGAATACCTGGCATCGCCTGAACTCTTATCAAAACCAATCCAAGGGGAAAAACTACTTCTCTATCTTGCAATCTCCGAGAATGCTGCCAGTTCTGTACTAGGTCAGGCTGGACAGGGGCGGGCAGAGGCCCATATTTTATGTCAGTAGAGTACTGTTAGACACAGAAAAGAGGTACCCCGAAATTGAGAAACTAGCCCTTGCGCTTATAATATCTGCTCGAAAGCTGAGACCCTACTTTCAAGCTCATCCCATAGAAATTCCAACTGCTTATCCCTTGAAATCAGTACTTAGGAAGCCGGAGGTATCAGGACGATTGTCAATGGTCGGTGGAACTGGGGGCGTTCGACATATCCTATGTTCCACGGATCTCAATTAAAGGACAAGCCTTGGCAGACTTTGTTGCTGAGTTCACCCCAGCACTGCAGGACAAAGCACAACTTTGTGAAAATTTGGGGACATGGCAGCTGTACATTGACGGGTCAGTCCACCGACCGAGGTGCTGGGGTCAGATTGGTATTGCAGTCTCCTGATGGGCTCATAACAGAAAAGGCAGTTAGCCTAGGGTTCAGAGCCTCTAACAATGAAACAGAATATGAGGCCCTTATCCTAGGGATGAAGCTAGCACGAGAATGTGAGGCTCAAGGACCTTGAAGTCTCTTCTGATTCCCAATTAGTGGTCAGCCAAGTTCAGGGAAAGTTTGCCATCAAAGATGAAAGGATGCTTTGGTATGCAGAGCTAGTCAACCTGTTGAAACGCTCCTTCCGAGCATTCTCAATCCAAAAAAAAAAAGAGGACAGAACTGTAGAGCTGATGCCTTGGCGAACATGGCATCCCACATGAAGTCAAAAGGGGACTCTGCACTAAGAATCTCTCATCAGCCAAGGCCTAGCATCGAAGAAGTCCAGGTCGCCCAAATTACAGAACAGCCTCAGAACTGGATGACTCCAATCCTCTAGTACCTAGAAGAAGGGCTCCTCCCAAAAGACAAGAATAAGGCAAAACGAGTCCGAATTCAGAGCAGCTCGGTACCTTGTCATGAATTGGAGACTTTACTGAAGATCTTATTTTCAGCCATTGTTAAAATGCCTATCTCCAGAAGAGTCTCAGTACGTCATGGCAGAAATTCATGACGGAATATGTGGGAATCATAATGGGGGCAGAACCATTGTACACCGAGCTCTAACACAGGGCTACTACTAGCCTGGAATGCTAAGGGAGGCGAAAGAATACGCTCGAAAATGTGACAAATGCCAAAGGTTCGCTCCCTACCAACACTAACCTCGCCAGTGAGCTCATCCCCATCACAAGTCCGTGGCCTTTTGCACAATGGGGGATAGACATTATAGGCCAATTGCCAAAAGCTACACCTGAACAGGAAATATCTACTAGTAGCCATTGGACTATTTCTCAAAATGGGCAGAAGCAGAGCCATTGACACACATTACAGAGAAGGAATTCAAAAGTTTCACTTGGAAGAATATAATATGCAGGTTCGGCATACCACGAGTGATCGTCTCAGACAACGGTACGTAATTTGCAGGCAAAATCTTCAAAAAATTCTGCCAAGGCCTACATATCAATCAACACTTCTCCTCACCTGGTCATCCCCAAGCCAATGGGCAAGCAGAGGTCACCAACCGGACGATCCTTGATGCTCTTAAAAAGATATTAGAGGGGGCTAAGGGAAAATGGGTTGAAGAACTCCCTAGGAGTACTCTGGGCCTACAGAACTACTAGAAGAACTCCAACATCGGAAACCCCCTTTTCACTTGCCTCTGGCACAGAAGCAGTGATCCCTGTTGAGATCGGCATGCCAACCCTGAGGACTGAAGCTTTCAACCAAGAGACAAATGATCAACAACTGGCAGAAAATTTGGACTTACTTGAGGAAAAAAGGGAGCAAGCCGGGGTCAGGATGGAAGCATATCAGCACAAGATGGTTCACCATTCAAAACTAGGGCTTAAACCTACCAGCTTCTAAGTTGGAGATCTTGTCCTAAGAAGAGTGTTTCAGAACACCAAGGATCCCACCATGGGAAAGTTATCACCCAACTGGGAAGGGCCCCTATAGAGTCACAAGAACAATAAAACCGACCACTTATTGGCTAGAAAGCATGGATGGGAAGCCTATTCCTAGGCCTTGGAATATAGAACACTTACGGAAGTATTATCAATAAAAGATGCTTTCCTTTTAATATTCCATAAAGTGTTCTCATCAAAATGTACAAACCTCAAAGTCTGGTCCATCTCAATGTACAGACCTCAAGTCTGGTCCATCTCAACTGTACAGACCTCAAGTCTGGTCCATCTCAATGTACAGACCTTAAGTCTGATCCATCTCAATGTACAGACCTCAAAGTCTGGTCCATCTCAATGTACAGACCTCATGTTTGGTCCATCTCAATGTGCAAACTTCGTGTCTGCCCTAGACCTCAGGTCTCATCTATTCAGTACGCCGACCTTCATGTCTAATCTACCTCAATAAAATTACTTTGTTATTTCCCAAACTAAAGGGGAAGGAATCAACCTGCTGCTCAGCTTCATGACTGCAAACATTCATTCAGTCGGATCTCCACTCCAACCAACAGTTATGATTACTTAGCATCTTATCAACCAGCTCTGAAGGAGGGTGCTGACTATCAAGGATCTTTTACCCATTTTATCTTGTTCGGCAATTGAGCTTTGTGTGGATGATTCTTATTACGACTGCCGTCCATGTTACTCAGAACAAGTTTGAGATTTAAGATTCCTCCGATTTTTAGAGTCAGGCTTAGTCACTTATTATCTTCTCCACTTTCAATTATTACAATTTATTTCAAATCATGGCAAGTCATGAAGCTCACCCACCATTCGTGGCCAATCAAAGGATGATATTAGCCCCTGAACAAGCTTACTTACAAGTTTGAAGGGTTAAGGCCCATTCATACATTACAGAATAGTGGTACTTTGGACAATGCTTGATCAAACTGCAAAAATTGCAAATGTTCAATGGAGAAAGAAGGCAAAAAGCTCTGAAGAGAACATATTATCATTATAATGATCGGTTACAAAAAGGAAAAAGAAAAAAGCAGAACTACAAAAATTTTTCTTTCCTAAACTAAAGGGCTGACAGACGCATCATCATCACCATCATCATCATCATCATCATCATCCTCATCGCCATCCTCATCGTCACTACCTGACAGGTCAATGTCCGAAAACTTAGCAAGAAGCTTGGATTTGAAATCGTCATAACCAAACTACACAAACGTCCGACCCATCTTCTCCAGCTCGGCCTTCAGCCCAGCCTCAGTCTCAGCCTTGGCTTCATCAACCTTCAGAACAAGGGAGGTCTGAAGTGCTTCTTTCTCCTTCTTCAACATTTCCAATTCTTGAGCAAGCGATTCCCTCTCAGACTTGAGAGAATCCCTCTCTGACTCCATGATAGAGAGGGAATTCCTCACTTCCTTGAGTTCTTCCTCGGTAGCTGTAGCATGGGATTGAGCTGTGCCGAGCTGGAGACAAGGCCTCATCCAGCTCCTCCTCAAGCCTTTCCACCGCCTGAAGATCCATAGAGGACTCCATCAAGGCAGCCAAGTTGTGCAAGGTCTGCAAAACCATAAGAAACCCAATCAGACATAAGTAAAAACAAAATACCAAAAAAAAAAAAAAAGGTAGAACGGTCATTACCTTCAAATGGGCGCTCATAGGGCCAGCAACTATCTATTGAGCACCCTGCCTAGTACTACAAGAAGGGGAGTCCTTTTGTAGGGCATCCGCCCAGAATTCCTCCATGGCCTGGTGGACGGCCTTGTACCCATCAGGCATCAAATCCAAGTCTACTGCCACCCTCGTTTTGCCCTTCTTTTGAACCTTTGAAGCCGACGAGGGGGCAGGCTCAAAAATTGTTGTGCCCTTCTTGGGCGAAGCAGAGGTGGGTTCCATGGTCACTACGCCTTTCTTGACTGGCGCAAGGGAAGTAGAAGCAGAAGGCACCGCCCCTTTCTTGGGGGGTGCAGTAGAGGTGGGGACAGCAGAGGTCTTCCTCTTCTTCTTCAATGAAGGATCACTTTTCTTTTTTGACGAGCCCCAATTCCTGAAGACAGATTGCATCACATCTTCAACAATGTTCTTGTTCTTTGGGGCCATTGCGTTGCTCGGATGAAGGATAATTTTGTAGTCTCTGTTTGAGGTCTGAAGAAGCTTGCCATACTGCTCCTTAAGAGCAGGTGTGAAGGACGGCCTCTTCTTGACACTTTTAGCTACACAAGATATACAACAACAATCAGTTAAACAATAGTAAACGCAAAAGTAGAATCAAAAATTACAAAAGAAGGGGGGTCTCACCCATGTACCCCATGCTCCGAGGGAATGTGGAAATCGGGTCCTCAAGATCTGCCTCTTCTCATCCTCCACTAACGAAAAAATACCGATTTTTCCAAGATTTGTTGGAGGACGGTACAACTGACAGAGATTTGAAACCACTATCAAAAGACATATAATAGAGGCTCTCCGACCTCATATACTTGAGATCCATTTTACTACGGATCAAGTCTAGAGAGACTTCAACATTGATTCATACGACCTAGAACTATAAACCCTAATAGATGCCTCCAACTGTTCAAATTCAGGTTGGCAGGACAAGGATTAAACCAACAGAAGAAATCCCTAAGTAATTTGGGAAAAGGAAGACGCAATCCCATCTCAAACCAAGCAGTATAAACACAGATCTCACCTTCCTTAATATCCGAAGGACGATCAGGGCATCAGGAACCCTGAGGACTGGCATCGTGAGGAAAATTAAATTCCTTCTTTATGCTTTTTAGCCAGGAAGAGGTCATGATGCTCTGCCTCTCTTCCCTTTGGGAGGGCTAACCAGAGACCTCTCCCTTTTTATTCCTAGGCTCTAAGAAAGCGTCTACGATCATAACTTTGGGGCTAGAATGGGTCTCTTCCGACCCGGTCCCCAAGGAACTACTATCCCTAACAGGGGTTTGGGATGAAGTATAAGTCTCTAAAAGACTCCCTGAACCACTGTCAGCACCAGAAGATGCAGTAGTGGTAGACATTTCAAAAAATAACCTAGAAAATGAGGAGGAGAAAAAGAGACAAAGGAAATATGAATGAAAGAACCAAAGTCAAACCTGAAGAGAGGGAGAAGCTTCGGACGACAAACACCCCTTACAAGTCTAGCTTGCTGGCTCAACAATAGCGAAATGCTTTATTCCTTCTAAGCACAAGAAAAATGATAAAAGAAGCGTACAAAGCTCCTCCCTCTCTTTATATACATTTAGAAAATGGGGGCTACCAAGGCAAACTGTCGCGATGGTTACAAGCAATGATGGCCTTGAAAACTCCAAAATCGACTGCGCAATAAATGACGCACCAACAGCCGTCTCGAAAGTCGAGACGGCAGAACGCGTGGCCTTTCGGAGGCTCATAAACCTTAGTTACGCCACAAGCTCAAACTAAGGCTTGGGGGGGAGTAACTGATATACCACAAAATGACAAGACCAATAATCAATTGACACGTGTATCTACAGTTCAGGCCCTTGCTCGACCAGTTCAACTCGCGCTCGACCAATACAGCTCGCGCTCGGCCATTTAGGGCAGACCCACAGTGCTTAAGGGGGCTGAGCACATACCTCCAGAGGAGATCTACATTCTAGCAGAGCTCATGGGACCGAACACTGAACTTCGGAGTAACACTCTAGAGCTCATCACCGCCTTAACTTCTGCCGAGCAGAGAATAAGGAAACAGTCTTTTACAAAAAAACCACGACACATGGTTATCTCTACCTGATATACTATCTAACAAGGTAACTGCTATCTCTGATGATCGGATCCCTACTTTCATGGCTCCAAATCCTAATCAACTTAGGAAAGCCACCATCTATAAATTAAACCCTAAAGGTACGCTTTATTTTCCATGCTCATTATTTGGCTTTCACTACAATCTTTCAATTCAGTTTATTGACTTAAACATCAGAGCGGCTACCGCCAGAGCCAACCCGGTGGTCCTCTGATCTTCTTCTTTGAGTGTTTTTCAAGGAGTCGAGCTTGGAGTATACGTGGGCCAAAAAGTGCAGCATCAGTTACTGATATACCATAAAATGACAAGACCAATCATCACTTGACACGTGTATCTACAGTTCAGCCCTTGCTCGGCCAGTTCAGCTCACGCTCGGCCATTCAGGGCAGACCCATAGAGCTTAAGGGGGTCGAGCACATACCTCCAGAGCAAATCTACATTATAGTAGAGCTCACGGGACCGAACATTGAACTTCGAAGTAACAGTCCAGAGCTCATCACCGCCTTAACATCTGCCGAGCAGAGAATAAGGAAACAGTTTTTTACAAGGAAACCACGACACATGGTTATCTCTACCTGATACACTATCCAACAAGGTAACTGCTATCTCTGATGATCGGATCCCTACTTTCATGGCTCCAAATCCTAATTAACTTAGGAAAGCCACCATCTATAAATTAAACCCTAAAGGTACGCTTTATTTTTCATGCTCATTATTTGGCTTTCACTACAATCTTTCAATTCAGTTTATTGACTTAAGCATCGGAGCGGATACCATCGAAGCCAACCCGGTGGTCCTCTGATCTTCTTCTTTGAGTGTTCTTCAAGGAGCCGAGCTTGGAGTATACGTGGGCCAAAAAGTGCAGCATCAGTATTGTTGATTGATTATTTATTATGTTTGTAGATGGTATGTTATTATTCATTTTTATGCATTACAGAAAAATTGTGAAATATTTATGAACATAGAGTTTTATTCATGTTAAAATTATATCATAATATATTGGCATGAATTATGTCACCTCTAGATATATGAATTCTTGGTCTCTAAATTTTAGATCACATAAAGATTATAGTTGCACAATTTAGATTAATTCTCCTATTTAATTTGTGACTTATTGTTAAGAATATGACAATCATGAAAATAAAGATTAGTTCACGTTATTAAGTGATCTCATTTTAATGTAAATAACATCACATTACATGTGATGAGTGATCTTTAGATTTTCATGATCCCATAAAGATTAATTGTTAAATTTTTAGATCTCATTTCATATTTTAATGTTTTATACAATATTTGTGCCTATTTAAAGTTTGTATGAAACATGAGCATGAGGTCTTGCTAATGATAATAGATTAAGTCATTATAAAGGCACCATATGTTTTAAGAGAACCACATAATCTTAAACATGTTGGTGTGTGATCCTATGGTATTTTTAATCACATAAAGATAAAATGACTTAAACGAAAGTTTATTTGGAACACAAACATAAAGATTGATTTGCAGTATTGGACACTTGGGTTAAAATAAAGTCAATTTTCTTAGGAATAGCCACAACATCCTAAGACAAGTTATTTGTGATATTTGGATATTATAATCACATACAGATTAAAATTTAATCTGTGTCAATCGGAGCACTAAGAACATAAGGATACATGAATTTTGCCATAATTTTTGCATTGCGTTATTTTAAAAGAGTCACAGTATCTTAAGACATGTGGATGGGTGATCTTAAAGTATTTTTATTATCACATAAAGCTAATTATTTAATTAATAATTTTATAAATGGTTCTTCGTGATTGTAATTGAATTGTTATAAGTGATTACTTTGCCCAATAGGGAGGTGGTCACCTTACACAATTTGATTGGAATAAGATAATAAATTAAGCATTAAGAGTTTATAATCCCTAAGCCCATAGGTACGTTATTCTTTTCTCTTAATGTCTAGAATTCTTTGGTCTTGTTAATAAAGATAATAAGCAAAATCTAATGCGGATGCAACCTTACCCACACGGTAGGTTTGGATTTTGCTTTTGAATTTGACATCGGTTAATTCAAACTATGGTTATAGTTTCAATGTATGAATGTATGTTCTTGGTTGTTATATGTTTTATGTTGAATGGTATTTTTATGAATTTGTAGTATTTTTGTGAAAGAACAAAATTATTTTAACTTTTAGGGCATACATAACTCAATTTGGTAATCCATATAAATGCATAGCTTGTACCCATGGAAATGAGTTCCATAGCTAAAAGGAATGTCCACAAATAGTGGAAGTGACTTAATCACTTAAGTCAAATGCTGATTAAGTTCACATTTTAGTGAGAGCATTAAATGTCTAATCCCAAATTTTGATAAAGTAAAGAACTATATAGAATTAATCTATTTGTTCTTACAAGGCATTAACAAACATCCTAATAAATAGAAAATTGAGCATTAAGTGCAATGATTCTATGAAGTGTGTATTATAGAAATAAGGGACATTATAGGTCAATTCAAGTCCCTAAGATTGAGAACTTAGAGTCATTAGTAATCAATTTCATATTTAACTATTTTCTTATGGAATATGGATCACTTAAGGATGCTTTAAAACACACATAAAGTAATATGGTTCATCAATTTACTTCTAATTGTGTGTTTAAAAAATGAAGAATCTGAAATATGAAAATAAAAGCAAGTTTTGATGTTTCACAATAAATGAAGAATAAAGCATCACTCAAGTAACATGCCAATAAAGATATATTCTTCATCATCAAGACATGAAACACATAAGGAATGACTCAAAAGCAATCTTATATGTATTGTGTGTTATGATTCTAAATTATTGACACTCGTCGTAATAATTAGTGAATTGATACAGCTATTACAATTCACATTGTTAATATCATGTTAGGTTTTCTAAATCCTAAGGAAATAGATGGGAAATGAGCAACGCATCAATTGTTGAAATGGGATGCATTCTAACATCGATGCTTTAGAAAATAAAGAAATTTGTTTTGAAAAAAATGTTTTAGGCCTTTGAAAGTTAATTTAGTCTCTTTTCAAAAGTGACACTATTGGATTTTGAATTTGCCTTTGCAAGTCCAAAATTGCTTTATTAAAGACTTTTCTATAGTTAATTTTGGGACCTCATTTATTAGTTTATATCAAATTTTGGGTTTTGCATAGTCTTTTAACCTTACATGATATTGATGTCAAGTGTAATAGAAAAGATGAGATTTCCTCTGTAACTTGGTTTAGGAGATTGTGACATATCTTGATAAAGAAAATCAAAGAATATCTTTGATATTTGGGAACTATAAAAAGTTAAAGTAGGCCAATAAGACCTATAAATGTATGAGGAAGAGTAAGACAATACTTGGAACCATATACACTATATTTGGGATAAAAGATGGGTTCAACTAAAGAAGAAGGTAAAGTTGCCGAGTATAAAGTAAATACCACCACATAAAGTGTTGCTTGAGGTAAAATAGTTTACTGAGAAATTTTATAATTCTTCATTATATTTGTCGATTGAGGTTTTGGGGACAATAATGTATGCCTTAAATTGAGTTCCATCTAAGGTTATTCTTTAGATGCCATTTAAGCTATGGAGAATATGGAATATTATTTAAGTCATTTACATATTTAAAGTTGTCTCATTATAGTTAAAATCACAATTTATGTAATTGAACCCATGAGCAGTCAATAGATATTCTATTGACTATATAGTAAGCTCTTTTACACACCTAGAATTGTCAAGACCATAAACATTAAATTTATTAAAGGTGTTGACTTGAGTGGGAGGAATTACAAGATTCAAATTTGATTCTTGCAAATAAATATGAATTGTTAATCAATTCAAGAACTATCACATAAGAACAAGTCAACATATAGTCTATAGTATAAGCTTACAAATATAGCTAAAGTTATAGTATAAATAAGATCCTTTAAGGGAATAAATTTAGTTATTTTTTATAATCTCTTTGCATGCTTAAAGGTGTCTAACTTTGATGTTAGATGTTGGGATGATTCCATCTAGTTTTCATATAAGCCATGATTACATAAAATTTTAAATATTTGGTATGTTAGCTAGACTCAAGTTTGGAAAATCAAAGTGTTATGTAAGGGAGTCATGGCCTTTGGCCATAAAAGGGTCTATAAGACCATAAGGGACTCAATTTATAACATTAATTGATATAAAGACCAGACTTATTAGAACCTTATTTTTGGTTTCTAAAATGATTTGTTTATCATTTTCATGACAATAGTGACTCTTATGGAGCAACATCAAGAAAATATGAAAAACAACCCTTGAAATTGTGATTTTAAGGAAGTATACGTAAGGGAATCTAGAATTTTTTTCTAATAAAGATAGTCATTTTGTTTGCAAGCTAAGGACATCCCTATATATATTAAAGTAAGTTTTTCATTATTGGTATTCAAGTTTCATGACTTCATATGGTTCAATAGAGAATATTGTGAATAATTGTATATACATTAAGGTTAGTGAGAGTACTTATATGTGGGTATATTTCACCTATATTCAATGACTTAAGTTTGCTACATAAAGTTAGATTATTTTCTATAGCTTTGAAATGAAAGTTTTTGGTGGAATCTCCTTTGTCATTAAACATAGAAGATTCACATAAACAAGTCTTAAAAGAGATTATAATTGTCTCATAAGACTTACATTGAAAGTTTTAGATAATTTCAGAATATATAAAGAATGGTATCAATCTTAGGGTTATAAGGTACCTATAAGGAACTAAGGACTGTAAGCATTGAAGCAACTTCATAGGATAAACATTTAAGGGTTTATCACAAAGTTTTGGGTTGTGTGCTTGGTGTCCAAGACATTAAGGATTTACAGTGATAATTAGGTTTCATTTTTATACTTTAAAGTGGCAGCCAATGCAAGCATATTGACATTAAATCCCTTCCTATTTAGATTTGTGTAAGAATTCAATGTTAAGCATATTAGTACAGATCTGATTATGTAAATCTCATAATAGAAGAGTTCTCATAAAGGTATTTTGTAGAGCACATGATATTAATTAGCTCATTTTTCTTGCTTTCTTATATTTGTTGACATTTTTCTTTGTCGATGAAAAGGCATGTTTGTTTTGTGTACATCAAGTTTTGTCTTTAAGATATTGTGCATTGGAACTATTGGACCCACAATAACTTACAAAAAGTTATTCATAAAGTATG
The DNA here is from genome assembly GCA_008638375.1 of Nyssa sinensis. NCBI lineage: Eukaryota > Viridiplantae > Streptophyta > Magnoliopsida > Cornales > Nyssaceae > Nyssa > Nyssa sinensis. The sequence continues at coordinate 30,773,729 of CM018031.1, forward strand.
ATACCACACAAGTTATTGAGAGGATAGTGCATCATGATACATGGAAGGAAATGTCCAATACATAGGGCATGACCGCCATGATCTGTGTATTGTGTCTCTCATATAAAGTTTGGATAGTTTCAATCGTTTGGCCATATTTAGTTTTAGTCTCTATTACCCAGTAAGTGTTAAGATGTGCCATGTGTGTCAAGTAAGAGACTTAAGGTAGCCCCCATACCACATTAGTTTTCTAATTAATATTAATTATATATTAGTATATATACATATTTTATATGACAAAATTATGGGTGATAGAGTTATGGTTAACTATCCTTTATACTATATACACAAGTGGTTATTGTAATAAGAGTTTAAATAATTAACCAACTTCCTTAATAGAAGGAAGTTGACAAGGTTTGTTTCTCTAAGAATTAGGGCCCTTGCCTATTTATAATAAGCTTGTGACTTCCATTGTGTTACAAGCATTCCGTAACACATAGAGTAGACAGTAAACCCCTATATATCTCTCACCATACAGAAGTAGTGTGAGGGTCGTGTAGGTTGTTCGTGATACGAATGCTGGATCATGCTAAATGTCTTAGATTATATGGTTGAAGGTAAGTATCCTATTGCTTCCACTTCTTTCGATATTGCTTATAGTACTTTCACTTTCCAACATTTACTTCTTTCTAACTAGACGGAGCCTTAGAAACTTCAATTTCCTTATGGAATGGACCACTCTAATAATAAATTATGTTAGAAGTAATGATATTTCCATCCTCTTAAATAAGGAACCCCTTCCTTATAACCCTCATCACAGGGGGTTGAGGTAGGGATACCCTCTATCGCCATATCTATTTTGTCCTTTGCATTAAGAAATTTTCCTACACTATTTCTGAAAAATCATAGAAAAAAATGGGTTGGCATAAAACTGCCCCCTCAGGCCCAATTATGTCTCATTTGTTCTTTGTTGATGACCTTATCTTATTGGCTAAGGGCTCTAGGAGTAGTTGCTTAACCATTGTAGAGGCCCTAGAGTCCTTTTGTGATATATTCGGGGGAAGAGTTAACCCCAATAAGTAAAAAATCTTTATCTCCAAAAATCTGTCACGAAATAAAGCCCAGTAGATTAGTAGATGGGTGAACATTCCTTTAACTAATGATATCGGTAGATATTTGGGGGTTCCTATTTTTCAAAATAGGGCCTCAAAAACCCATTTCAATTATATTATTGAGAATATGCAAAACAAGTTGGTTAGTTGGAAATTGTAGTTTTTCTTCATGGCAGGTAAGGTGACCTTGGTTAGAGTAGTAATCTCGGTCGTTCTCATGTATCCAATGCAAACAAATCTTCTCTCTTATTGCACTTGTAGTACCATCGACAAACTAAACTAGAATTTCATATGAGGGGATAGAGAGCTAAAAGAAGGTGCATCTCATTAATTAGATACTATCTGTTCCAAAAATAAGGAGGGGGCTTGGGCATTAGGAAAGTGGTTGATTGTAATATAGCCCTCCTTACTAAGCTAGGATGGAAATTCCTAAACCAAAAGAACATTAAGATGTGGACCTTTATTTTGATGCATAAGTATTGTCCCAATGGCTTTCTTGCTGATATATCTAGTAAAATAAAGCCAATCCCATGTTTGGAAATATATCACTAGAGCCTTCCTTCACTCCGAAAGGGCCTGAAATGGCAGTGTTGGTGACAACAACTCCATTTCCATCTTGAATGATTGGTGGATGGGGGACAAACCCTTAAAAGATTCTAATAGAAATTGGGACCTTGGCAGACTTGTTACCATAGTAGAAGGATGAAAGTCTTTTAGTTAAAGACTTAATCAACGCTAATAGAAATTGGGACCTTGGCAGACTTGTTACCATGGTTCCTAATGAAATAAAGGAACTAATTATTGCTACTCCTATTTCCCACAATAGGGTGAACTTGGATGCCCTAGTTTGGCACAACGCCAATGGAAAATTTACTACTATTTCAGCCTATGATCTAATATCTAAGGGAAAATACAACTATCCCCCTTATTGTAAATGGTCTTGGCCATAAAAGTTGGAGTTCCTTAAAAGATCAAATTGTTCTTATGGTTGGTTATCTACAATAAGATTCTTAAAAACTCCCTTAAGAGTACAATGGGCATTTCAAATAACATTTTTCCCAATCTGTGACATTGCCCCTGAATCCACCACATATTGCTTAAGGGATTGCTAAATGGTCAAACCTATTTGGCTCTCCCTCTTTCCCCATTATTTAGTATTGGAAAATAGCTGAAAAAGCCTTTTTGATTAGGTCTCAAGTCATGTTATGCAAAATAGAATGATTGGTGGCAACCCTTGGAACTGGCTTTTAACTTTTATTGAAACTTTATGGCTGATATGGAAGCGAGGAAATGATCGGGTTTGTGAAAAGAAACTGGAAGAGATTGACTCTACAATTACAAAAATTCATATTACTTCTAATAAGTGGTTTGATGCTTTTTTAGGACCAATATTTATAGGTCAAGGTTCAATTCACATGGCTAGATATCCCTAGAATGGTGAAATGGAGTTTTCCTCCTGAAAGATGGCTAAAGCTAAACACGAACAAAAGTGACAAGGATGCTCGGAGAGATATGGATTTGGAGGCGTTCTCTAATATGATAGAAGATAGTGGATCCTAGACTATTATGGTTACATAAGCACTTGTACAAGTTTGATTGTTGAATTATGGAGTATTAGAAAAGGCCAGAGGATCCTTCTAACTTGAAACTTTACAAATATCCTGCCAGCTATCCACCTGTTGAACTCAAATGCTTCGATGTCTAAGTATGAGGCTCTAATAAAGGACAACAAATGATATGCGACAAGACTCAACATGTGTCGTTTCATTCACACTCTCTATAAAGGCAATCATAGTGTAAATTGGCTTCCAAGGAAAGGTCAAGACCAGTAAGAGAAACTGGCCATCCTAGAAAGACCCATTTGGCTATGGTTGGAACTCCACAGGCAACTCAATGTCTAGTCACTCATATAGGGGTTCTAGTCCCCTGTGCTAGTTTTTCTTTTTATTGCTTTTTGTTTCCTTTCTACTTAAAAAGAAAATTAAAAGGACAGGGTTAAAATCGTAATTATAGAGAAACCAATTTAACAAGAATTGGTAGTCTCTTCCATTTCTCATGAATTTGAGGGCCTCTATTTGTGACTGTGGAAGATAAAAAAAAATGATTAAAAAAAATTTTTTTTTTTTGATAAAAAAACTATTGTTTTTTTACTTGTGAGAAAAATAGAGGTGTCTACATTTATCATGAAATGGAGACACACCCAACCCATTTTACAAAAGTCAGCTTAATTTTTTTTACCAAATTAGGGCATTTTTTCATTTTTTTTTTTAATCAAAATAGGTTGTTTTAATTTTATTTACGAAAATAGTGTTGTTTTGAGAAATTGTCTTTGAGACGCTTTCAATCTTGATATCAACAAAAAAGAAAAAAGGAGGTCAGTTTCCTCCTACTCATCGACAGACTCTCTCTCCCTCGCAGCGCTGTCCTTGTCTCTAAAGAAGCTCTGTATCTCCAAAAAAAACCAAGAACAAAAGCTCTCGGTCTCTCTTGTCACACTCAAAGTGTCTTGTATCTCTCAAGCACTCTCGATTCTCTCAATCTTCGGTTCGTCGTCATTCAGTTCATCGACTTTAGAAGGTTTCCCAAGGCCAAATCTGTTGGTCACCATTCAAATCTGTTATCTTAGTTCGTCAAAGTTTCTCTCATCAGAACCAAGATATAATATGGACTCTTATTGTTTATGCTTTTTTTCCTCTATTTCTAGGAATAAAATTAGTCATTTTTAATATCTAGGATTTGTGTTAAAAAATTAAGTTTTCATGGGTTGAGATTTATGTTAAAAAATTAGGGTTTTTCAAGGACTGAGATTTTTGTTCAAGGTATTGCTTATGAATAATTTCTTGAATACCTTATGTTGTTTGGTATGAATTCTTTGACCATCCTCTGAGTTTCTGATCAACTTACGCATCACTATAATTTGCAATGCTACCAGTAACACTGACACCTCATATTCTTGCATTACGTTGCAACTCCTATAGTTTGTAATTAGATCACTTAAGTCATTAATTTCTTATACTTCTTGTGAATACTAAGCATTCAATTTCTTATGCTTCTAGTGAGTAAAATTGGTAATGTTCTAAAAGGCACAATATTTCAGTGTAACATAGTGACCCCATCTACTATTGTTCTGTTTGCTGATCTCTAGAAACAAGAAAAACTCAACTGGGAAGGTAAAATAGAAAAATAAAAATAATTAAAGTTGACATTTTGGAAACAATATGGCGGCATTAGGAAACAAAACTATTTATGTTGACTTGTGTTGAACTTTTGTTCTCATTGCAACAGATCTGTTCAAGCAAACAATGAAAAATATTGATACCGAAGAAATTGGGGTGAGAGATATGACAATAAAAGGGTTGTGAGAGAATTGGCTTAAGAAACATGCAGCGTATAGAGTTTTATAGCCTTAAGATTTTTTAGAGGTATATAATGTGTTGCATCAAGTATCCTCTTGCCTTAAAACCCTATCAATAGATATATCATAGGTGGCCTTGACAAGAGATTGAACCTGCTTGATTGACTCTTTAGAGATTGCCACTACACCAACATGCACACTCTCATTAATATATGTTAGTGTAATTGAAAGTTTGAAAGAAATTTTTGAAAAAGTGTTGTGTAAGAAATTTTTGAAATTTTGATGCACAACTTCTTTTGTCTAATATGTCCTGCCACTTTGAATTTTTTTAGCTTTAGTTCCTCACTTGTGGTCATCAAAGTATATGAAGCAATTGAGCAATTTTGTTATTATGTTGTATGCTAGGAGGAAAAGTTATAAATAATTTAAAGAGTTTGGCATCAAGGCTCTTTATTGGCCAAATAAAGTTATGTCCTCTTCATCAAAAGCTTAGAGAGAGAACGAGAGAGTAATAAGTAGAGGCATGGATTAGGCTAAATTAGAGCAGAATTAACCTCTTGGAGTCTAGTTTGGTTGTGCGCTTAGTGTGATGGAATTTGTAGGGTTGAATGGCAGGGCCTTTTGGGAGAGCCAGATTCAGTAATTTTAGGTTTTAGAGTGGTGATAGATACAGAAAAGGCACAACAAGAACTACAACCAAGAGGAGAGTGGAAAGCATGGAGAGAGTAATGAGGAAACAACCCTCTAAGAAAAGGTGTTCGCTAACAAAGAAAAAGCAAGCCTTTCATGAACACCACCATCAATATCTCCAACAAACTCAAGAACAACAACATCAACAGCTATTGTATAGAAGATTAAATACACAACATCCACAGTTTCATCCTCCTCAATCACCTAAGAAATGGCCTTACTTCTAATCTTCCTCAACTATAGAGCAGAACATCGAATATGCGAGATTGCGGGAAAATATAGGAGACAATCATCACCACCACTACCAAGCAACAAGATCGTCAAGATTGGGGCTAAGGAACTTCGGTGACATTGATTCCATGTTGAGGATTTGTCGTGATTTTTTAATTTTTCTTTTAATTTAGTTCTTTTGGTTGATGGATTGTGTATTGACAAAAAAATATAATAATACATTGTATATGGAAAATGTAATGAGTAGTTTGTACATGTTGTATTTACTAAATTATAAGTGTATATTGATAGAAATCATTTTATAATGAAGCTTGGGCTTCTTTCCAAGTTGACAATGTCATGAAGTACATGAACATGAAATTGTGATTCTTTGTAAATGGATGATTGTTGTGTTATGCCTAAAATATACTGAATATATATAATCTTATATATATATATATATATATATATACTGTTACAAGGATTTAAACAAAAAATAAATAATTCAAACAAAATGGAAATACAGTAAAACTCATTGTATTTGGAATTGAACAGAATGTAAATCCGAGCCTTGTGGAATTCACAATTTCCTTAAGACGAATTTGCTCCCACTCGGTGCTCAAGGTGATGAGCAATCGTTTCCCAAGATAGAATGGATTTCGATTCTAAAGAAGCATCACTTCTATCTTTAGAACCCTACGAACACAATAATGGCAGCACTCGAACTAGGCTTATACAGACTATGCAGAGAGAGAGAGAGAGAATGCAATAAATCGGATGGAATGAAATGCAATGAAGGTCTGGTATTTATAGGCTTCTTCATGACTGTTTGGTACAGTCATGAAGGTTCAGTTGTGTCTGTTCAAGGCAAACAGACACAGGAAATATGACTGTTCAGTCAAACCAACGCCATCGCAAAACGACGGTGTTTAGGACTCCTAACGGTAACTATATGCATGTCGCAAAACGACTGCGAATTGGACTCCCAACGGTAACCATACGCATGACGCAAAACGACAGCGTTTCGGAATCCGAATAGTAACTTAAACGCAAGTTTAAAACGACTGCGTTTTCTAGTTGAAAAATTTTAAATAAATTTTCTTCAAAAAGATATATACACAGCAAGCCCAGGCCCAGGCCCAGAGCTCGGCCCGGTTCGGTTCGATGCGGGGCGGGGCGGGCGGCGGCGGCGCGCAGGCGTGTGTGGTAGTCCAAGCATTTGCTTAGGTCCTCCCTTTTCCACAAAACTGGGGTGCCCCTTGGGGCCCAAATCCCACTCCAAGGTAGGTGTATATATACTAATAAAAAGCCTTGAACCCATCCTATGTGGGACACAAGCTTTTTGTACAAGCTTCAAGCTTTTGTTACCATTCCCAAGTAGTGATGTTTGGAGGCAATTTCTCATTCACCCCTTAATGGTTTGGAGCAACCCAATATTTAATCTTCATCTCCTCATAGGAGGAGAACACATTCTCATGTGGACCCACTAAAATTAATTTGTGGGACCCACTTTAATTTTAACTCAAAGTTAGCTATTTATTATGCTCAAACCCATTATTTTTCCAACAATCCCCCACATGAATGAAATTGACTGAAAGTAATGCAAATGATATGCAAATACTAGTTCGAGTATAATGAAAAGGTACTGCATTGGGTGAAGTAGCCTATCGGCTTTGAACTTGCCCTAGTAAACGACTATCGGATTTACTTAGCTAATCAGTAGACATGAGGTCTTTGAACTGTCAGCCATTTGTGTAAACCAAGACAATAGAAATCACACAGTACCCTTTCGAACATAGTTGGTTTTCACATTTGTGTTCATTTTGGCCTTGAACACCTCTTGGTTCTGTGAATGTTTTAGAGAATTCAGCCTTTCAAATCCTCATAGAAGCGGCCCCTTCTTACTCACATAGGTGATTTCTATGAAGAGTATCCTGCAATACCCTACTTGGACATCTTTTCAAGATATAGAGATCATTAAAAGCGTAACTTATCCTTGGTTCTCGCGGCAGATGTGCACTGTCTCATCATAGGAATGGTTAGGAGTAAATATCTCCTTAGTGCGTACTGAGTTGTTTCATAGTTCGGTTGGCCCTTTGAACATAGATCTTGGGATCTCCAGTTAACTAGGTTGGGTTGCCACTATGACAACTCTTGTTTAGATATAGGCTTTAAACCCATTCCCTTCGATGAACTTTCCACTTGCTCTCGTGTTAGGCCTTTTGTAAGTGGATCCGCAATATTATCTTTTGACCTTACATAGTCAATGGTGATAATTTCATTCGAAAGCAATTGTCTAACGGTATTATGTCTTCGACGTATGTGTTGTGACTTACCGTTATACATATGACTTTGTGCCCTTCCAATTGCTGATTGACTATCACAATGGATACAAATAGCGAGCATTGGTCTTGACCAATTTGGAATATCCTCTAACAAATTGTGAAGCCATTCGGCTTCTTCTCCAGCTTTATCTAAAACAATGAATTCAAATTCCATTGTAGATCTAGCAATACATGTTTGTTTGGAGGATTTCCAAGACACAGCTGCACTTCCTAGAGTAAAAACATATCCACTTGTCTATTTGGTGTCTTTTGAATCAGATATCCAATTAGCATCACTATACCCTTCAAGGACAGCTGGATATCTCATGTAGTGCAGTCCATAATTTTGGGTATATTTTAAATATCCCAAAAGTCTTATTATTGCTTTCTAGTGATTGTTTCCTAGATTACTCGTAAATCAACTAAGCTTACTCACTGAATATGCTATATCAGGTTGAGTACAGTTCATGACATACATTAAGCTGCCTATTATACGAGAGTACTCTAATTGAGATATGCTTTCTCCAATATTTTTAGCAAGATGAAGACTTACATCCACTGGTGTCTTTACAGGATTTATGTTATACTTCTTGAACTTATCAAGTAATGTCTCAATGTAATGAGATTGAGATAAAACAAGTCCATCAGACATTCTAGAAATTTTCATTCCTAAAATAGTGTCTACGACACCTAAGTCTTTCATATCAAATCTATTGGATAACATTTATTTTGTAGCATTTATCATATCAATGGTGCTACCTAAAATTAGCGTATCATCAATGTAAAGACATAAGATGACATATCCTTTTTGAGTGGTTTTGACATATACACATTTTTCACACTCATTGATCTTGAATCCATTTGACATCATTACATTGTCAAATTTCTCATGCCATTGTTTTGGTGCTTGCTTTAATCCATAGAGGGATTTGACAAGCTTGCATACTTTTCTTTCTTGTCCAGAAGTAATAAACCCTTCGGGATGTTCTATATATATTTCTTCATCTAACTCACCATTTAAGAAAGCAGTTTTCACATCCATTTGATGTATTTCTAATCCACTTAAAACTGCTATTGCAATCAACATCCGAATGGATGTGATTCTAGTAACTGGTAAGTAAGTATCGAAATAATCTAATCCTTCCCTTTGCTTATAGCCTTTGACCACAAGTCTTGCTTTATATTTTTAATTGACCCATCAGCTTTCATCTTCTTTTTAAAGATCCATTTAGACCCTAATGGTTTGGAACCAGGTGGAAGATCCACTAATTCCCACGTATGATTTTGCATGATGGATTCAATTTCACTATTGATTGCTTCTTTCCAATATGAAGCTTCAGGAGAGGACATTGCTTACTTGAATGTTTGAGGATCATTTTCAACAAATATGTTAGAAAATCAGGTCCAAAGGATGTTGATTTCTTTGCTCTCTTACTACGACTAGGTTCATCAATTATAGACTTTTGGTCTATACTTTCATGATTATTACTAACTGTAGCTTTTAGAGGCCTTTTCTGTAAACTTGATTCATGTGTCATGTTATAAGGAAATATATTTTCAAAAAATGAAGCATCCTTTGACTCAATAATTGTATTAACATGCACATTAGGAATCTCAGATTTATACACAAGAAATCGATATGCACTACTGTTATTTGCATAACCAATGAATACACAAACAATGGTTTTTGGTCCTATCTTAACCTTTTTAGGTTTAGGAACTGCCACTTTAGCTAGACACCCCCACACTCTTAAGTATTTATAGCAAAGTCTATGACCTTTCCATAATTCATAAGGTGTTTTATGAGTTTTCTTATGAGGTACTTTGTTGAGAATATAATTAGCGGAAAGCAGAGCTTCCCCCCCACAAATTCTGGGGTGAACCAGAACTTAACAACATAGCATTCATCATCTCTTTTAATGTTCGATTTTTGCGTTCAGCAATACCATTAGATTGAGGTGAATAAGGAGCGGTAGTTTGGTGAATGATTCCATGTTCTGAACAGAACTCCTCAAAAGGTGATTCATATTCACCACCTCTATCACTTCTTATTGCCTTGATCTTTTTGCTAAGTTGATTCTCAACTTCATTCTTGTAATGTTTGAACATTTCTATAGCCTTATCTTTGCTTCTTAGCAAATACACATAACAGTATCTAGTGCAATTATCAATAAAAGTAATAAAATACTTTTTTCCCCCTCTAGTTTGCACAAACTTTAAGTCACAGATATCACTATGAATTAAATCTAGAGGTTCAGTACTTCTTCCAACAGAATGGAAGGGTAATCTTGTCAATTTAGATTCCACACAAGTTTCACATTTGTGATTAGGATTAATATCAAATTTAGGCAAAAACTCTAAGTTAATTAATCTACGTAAAATATCATAATTAACATGTCCTAATCTAGCATGCCAAATATTTAAAGACTCAAGCAAGTAAGAAGAAGAAACATTATTATTATTATTAATAGATTTCGGTACAATAGTCATAACATTCATCTTAAACAACCCCTTACTCAAATAACCCTTTCCCACAAACATCTCATTCTTAGTGAGCACAAATTTGTCAGACACAAAGATTAATTTGAAGCCATTCTTGCTAAGCAATGATCCAGAGACTAAGTTCTTGCGAATGTCAAGCACATGAAGCACATCGTTGAGAGTGAGTTCTTTGCCAGATGTCATTTTCAGTATCACCTTTGCACGTCCTTCAACCTTAGAACTCGAAGAATTACCCATGAAGAGTTGTTCTTCGTGCTCAACAGGTTTGTAAGTAGAGAACATTCATTTGTTTGAGCAAATGTGGCGTGTAGCCCCAGTGTCTACCCACCATTCCTTGGGGTTTCCCACCAAGTTACATTCGGATACAACGGCGGAAAGATTCATCTCACCAACATCAACTGAAAGCCTGTCACATTCTGTCATGTTTGCTTGAGCATTTGGTTTCCTTGAGTTCTTTGGTTTGCGACAATCCTTTGAACGATGTCCTTGCTTACCACAGTTGTAGCATTTCCCTTTGAACTTCTTAGAAACTTGAGAAGGACCTTCCCTTTCACGCTTCCTTTTATTCTTTGAGCCTTGTTAAACAACATTTGCCTTAGCCCCCATGGAATGATTTCCATTCTTCTTTTCAGACCCTCGGTTGTCTTCTTCAATTCGTAGTCTCACTATCAACTTTTCAAGATTCATCTCTTTGCGTTTGTGCTTGAGATAATTCTTAAAGTCTTTCCATGATGGTGGCAATTTCTCAATCACAGCAGCCACTTGAAATGAGTCACTTAGAGACATTCCTTCAGCATGGATGTCATGGAGGATCACTTGTAGATCTTGAACTTGACTTATCACATTTTTATGGTCCACCATCTTATAGTCAAGAAATTTACCAACTATGAATTTCTTCATGCCAGCATCTTCAGTTTTGTATTTCTTGTCCAAAGATTCCCATAGTTGCTTTGTTGTTTTGATTGAATAATACACATTATATAATGTATTATTCAATCCATTCAACACGTAATTTTTACATAAGAAATTTGCATGTTTCCATGCATCAACAGCAACCACTTTTTCCTTGTCAGTTTCTCCTTTAACAAGTATAGGAGAATCTTCATGAAGGAACCTTGCGAAATTCAAGGTCGTGAGATAGAAGATCATTTTTTGTTGCCAACGTTTGAAATCTGTTCCATTGAACTTTTCAGGCTTCTTTCCATGAGACACATTCATGGAGGGTGCATTGTTTGTAGGTGCATTGCTTGTAGAGGCCATTTCTGTTACAAAAACAGAAAGTTTTGTCTCAAGATTTATTAACCAAAAAATCTATTAAACAGAACTTTAATAAGTAAACAGAATCTACTAAACAGAACTGAATTTATAAAACAGAGAAGTTTATAAAACCAGATTCAATGTTTTATAAAACAGTGAATATTTTATTAAACAATGTTTAACAAAACCAGTGAACTGTTTAAATGAAAACAGATTCAATGTTTTAACAAAACAGTGAATAGTTTAAATAAACCAGTTTCAATGTTTAACAAAACAGTGAACAATTTAAACAACATATATATATATATATATATATATATAAACAGAAATAAAATAGTAATTTTTATAGATTACTATAACAGTAATAAAACAGTACTGTATATATATATATATATATATATAATAAACAGTACTATAACAGTATATATATATATAATGTAACAATATTGTATATAATTATAAATATAATATAATAAAACAGTACTATATATAACAGTACTGTATATATAATAAAACAGTATATATATATATATATATAATATGACAGTACTGTATCTATAATATATAACAGTATATATGACAGTACCGTATATATAATATATAACAGTATATATGACAGTACAGTATATATAATATTTCTGTATATAACAGTGTATTACAACAGGCAAAATAAATTAAGAAATATTCGTCTTAAGATTGTTATGCCTAAAATATACTGAATATATATAATCTAATATATATATACTGTTACAAGGATTTAAACAAAAAATAAATAATTCAAATAGAATGGAAATACAGTAAAACTCACTGTATTTGGAATTGAACAGAATGTAAATCCGAGCCTTGTGAAATTCACAATTTCCTTAAGACGAATTTGCTCGCTCTCGATGCTCAAGGTGATGAGCAATCGTCTCCCAAGATAGAACGGATTTCGATGCTAAAGAAGCAGCACTTCTATCTTTAGAACCCTACGAACATAACAATAGCAGCACTCGAACTAGGCTTATACAGATTATGCAGAGAGAGAGAATGCAATAAATCGGATGGAATGAAATGCAATGAAGGTCTGGTATTTATAGGCTTCTTTATGATTGTTTGGTACAGTCATGAAGGTTCAGTTGTGTCTGTTCATGGCGAACAGACAGAGGAAAGATGACTGTTCAGTCAAACCAACGCCATCGCAAAACGAAGGTTCAGTTGTGTCTGTTCACGGCGAACAGACACAGGAAAGATGACTGTTCAGTCAAACCAACGCCATCGCAAAACGAAGGTTCAGTTGTGTCTATTCATGACGAACAGACACAGGAAAGATGACTGTTCAGTCAAACCAACGCCATCGCAAAACGACGGCGTATTGGACTCCCAACGGTAACCATACGCATGACGCAAAACGACATCGTTTCGGAATCCGAATGGTAACTTAAATGGAAGTTTAAAACGACTACGTTTTCTGGTTGGAAAATTTTAAATAAATTTTTTCCAAAAGGTTCGGTTCAGTTCGGGGTAGGGCGGCGGCGCGTGCGCGCGTGTGTGGTGGTCCAAGCATTTGCTTAGGTCCTCCCTCTTCCACAAAACTGGGGTGCCCCTTGGGGCCCAAACCCCACTCCAAGGTAGGTGTATATATATTAATAAAAAGCCTTGAATCCATCCTATGTGGGACACAAGCTTTTTGTACAAGCTTCAAGCTTTTGTTACCATTCCTAAGTGGTAATGTTTGGAGGCAATTTCTCATTCACCCCTTAATGGTTTTGAGCAACCCAATATTTAATCTTCATCTCCTCATGGAGGAGAACACATTCTCATGTGGACCCACTAAAATTAATTTGTGGGACCCACTTTAATTTTAGCTCAAAGTTAGCTATTTATTATGCTCAAACCTATTATTTTTCCAACATGTTGTGTTTGTGATTGTTTGATTGGGTTGGATGGATGATTGTTGTGTTTGTGATTGTGGATAGATGGAACAGGTTGTTGGGTTTGTTGTTTGTGGATGGATGGAGTATGTTTTGAACTGTTATTTAGGTATTGGTTTGTGTTTGTGATTGTGGATGGATGTTGTGTTTGTGACAGGTTATGTTTTTGGTATTGGTATTGGTTGTGAGTTTTGGAAGTTGGAATCATACTATGTTTTTCAGAGTTGGAATTGCTTTTTATAGGATAACAAAACATTATAGGGTAGTGTTGTCAAGTCTTTTTTCAATTTTTTTTTAAATTATCTTTTGAAAACGTCATTTCTTTTAAAAATAATTTCAGTATAAAATCATATTTTTTTATATATTTAAGATGGCACAATTTTTTTTAGAAAAATTTTTTTTATATAAAAATATTTTTTGAAAAGTTGTTTTCAAAATACCCTTAAAATGATAAACAAGTTTAAGATGACTCATTATATACCAGAATTTAACTTGAAGTAAGCAGGAATCAAGAATTTTTTACCCGATTCGGGTTGTTTAAAAATTTATTTACCGCACTCAAGCACTTTTTAACTTATTTTTAAAATCTAGGTCCTTTTTAAAAGCATATAATTCTTAGACGCTTTTGAAAATTTTTTTGTTTTAAAAATGTATAAGTCTTATAAACTTTTATTTTTATTATATATACAAAATTAAAGGCGTAGGTCTTTTGATGACTAACGACGCATCAGGCTAGCATTGGTTTATTCAATCTCTTGTGCTTACGCAACTTTAGCTTCGCGTTAGTGGTGGATAAGTTTTGCAAGTCAAAGGTTTTCTGAATGTGTTAGTCATCACTATTTGGTACTAAAACAAAAGAAATTCTTTAAATAAATGGCAGTGAAAGTTCTGCTTGAACCAGATAATGGTCTTGTGTACTGCAGTCAAAAGATTAGCCTCGAACTCAAGAGGAATTATTGAAGAAGAAGAATATACCTTCAAATAGGAGGGGAGATCTGAAAAGCGATGAATCAATCAGAGGATGTGGGTGTCTCTCTCCCTCTCTCATAGAAGAAGAAGAATAAAAGGGACGACGGCGAGTGATGACGGCAGCCACGGCGGCGAGCGAGGTTAGGGCTTCTTACAGTTTCTCTATGTTTGTGATTTTGAGAAAATTTCTGATCGTAAAAATGACAATGATAATTTGTAATCAATAAATAATAAAAATAAAAACGTATTATTCTTATACATTTTTGAAAAAACGGACGTCAAAGACGTATAAGACTTATACATTTTTGAAATAAATTTTTTTTTAAAAACATTTGAGAATCATATGCTCCTAAAAAAAAAAATCTTAAGTCTAAAAATAAGTTAAAAAATGGTTAAGTCAAGTAATTAAATTTTTAAACAATTTAGATTAGGTCAAAAATTCTCAAGAATGTAAGATCTGACTCACCACTGACCTGGAGCAGTTGAGTTTGGTGCGAATCTGACCTCATACGGCTTTGGGTTCAATCAATCCACAGCTGGCTCAGTACGTAGCTCTGCTCCTGGAACTCGGCACGTGTATGCCCTTTGGGCGACCAGCCGTCCGCGGTAAGTTCTACGTCACGTGGCGGTCCCATTTTCCCCCAAGCCCAACCTAGTTGTAGTATTTCACTCTTATCTCTCTAAAATTCTCTTTCTATATATATCTATATATATAATTTTTTTTTCTCCGTTGCCCTTAAGTTATCCTTTTCTTTGTGCTTCACAAAAACCCTAGACGTCCGCTTCGTGTGATCTTTTTTCTTGCTTTAAAGAACACATTCGAACTGATTCAGTATCCCAGGTTCTTCGATCTTTGGATTTCTTCAGGTCTCTCACCTAGTCAACTCTAGGGTTTTCAATTCACCTGAATTTTAATAATCTCGGTCGTTTTACTTTCTAATGGACGCCGCTTTTCATGAATATTTGGGTTTCTTTTTTCTTTAGTTTCACTTTTCCTTGTTGAAAATTGGGAATTCTTTTGGGAAAATTTTGATTTTTGGTTGATTTCTAATGGTTTTAGATGATATTGATTGCAGTTGGAGCTTATGGAGGTGAACTTTCGGCCTTTTTTCGGGTAAATTCGAGTACTTTAAGAGGGTTTTGTTGTTTAAAACTTGGAGGTCAGGGTCTGATGAGTATTGTTAGGGGAATGCAGAGATCGATACGCGAGGAGCAGAGGGCAGTGGGCTGGAACAAATCATTCAGCCGAGGGATTGGCGTGACTGCGCCCAAGGCAAGGACGCGGGACAAATTGAAAATTAGCGTTCTGTTCCTCTAATTTTGGTTTCTTTTGGAAGAATTTGGGCTAGGGTTTCCGGTTGAAGAAGAGGAAAGATGACTCGAATTTTGGTGCAGCGAGGTTCTGCGGGCTCCTCTTCAAACCCTAACAGGTCCTCATCTCTGTCTGCTTCTTCTTCGGCTCAGCCCCAGCCTCAGGTTCAGGTTGCCTCAACTGTGAAAGATGAGGAATTAGAAGAGGAAGCGCAAGAACAAGTTGTTGTGGATGATCTCGTGGAGTATTGTGGTGGTGTTGCTGAAAATAAGGGAGCAAAAACTGGTGATCTTTTGCCAGAAAGCATTCATAGTGATCGGAATGATGATGACTTTGTTGATAGTGAGAAAACTGGGAAAGGTGATGATGTGGATTCGGGGGATATAGTGAAACAGGTAAGTGGGTTGCGAATTATGGAGAGGGAAGAAATTGAGGGAATGAGTGCTGGTGATTCTTCGAAGATGGTCAGTGGGAGTTCATATCCCCCACCGCCTCCTGTCCCACCTCCGAAACCTTCATCAACAAATTCAAATTCAAGGAGATTTGTACCTGGTAGTTCGAATGCTGTAAGAATTGGATCGTCTAGAAGAGCAGCTGCGTGGCCCGTGGTTTCAACTAGGACTTCACCAACTGGCTCTCGGCCTTCTTCTCCTAGGTCTCATTGTGAAAGTGAGGGTTACAATAGCGCTGATGAGCAGAGCCCCTGCTTTGGATCCTCATATGATGATGCGGTTAGTTCTGTGCTGTTCCTTTTTCTTCTTCCAATCCGGACATTGATTCTTCATGCACTTAACTATCAGACAAGTGCATGATTATTTAGTTACAATGGGGGTCGAATATTATTTGACTTTCCTTTACCTGTTCATGGTCGTAAGCAAGCTAAAACCTTCTTTTTATTGTTCTTAACTACATTATTCAGTCAGATTCTTTAGCATGATGATGTTTTCAGTTGCTGTTATTTGCAATAATTTCCACTCTAAATTGCATCTATGACAATGTAAATGTAAAGATCCTGGACTATGTTTAACTCCAGTGAATGTTTGTCTATCATAATAAGACCAAGGCTCCTCTCCAAGTTAACTTTATCTGAGTGTCTTAAATGGGTAACTTGTTGCCAATCATATTGTCTTGTATTATGTTAAAAATGACAGGTCTCATCTCATGTTTGCGAGTTCTGTGGCCTGGCTGATCTAGTTCTTTTGAGTTCCATTGTTTTTATAAATTTTAATATCATAAACTTGTTGATCTGTTTCAGGAGAGAGAATGTAAGTTTGAGATTGATATAAGACGCACAAAGGGCTTAGAAGTCAAACGAATGCTGGAGGATGGGAACTGCCTCTTTCGTGCTGTTGCAGATCAAGTGTACGGGGACTCTGAAGTGTACGATGAAGTTAGGCAAATGTGCATGGATTATATGGTATGCATATTCTTTGTGAATGGTTATTTCTGGAGTATACATCATTAATGTTTATGTAACATTGAGATGTTCAATTATGTAAGTGTATTGCAGTTAGGGATTACAGACTGTTTAGCCTGTTAACTAACAGATGATTTTAGAGCATCTTTCACTGCTGATCAAGCTTCATTAAGATTAGAATAATTTGTGGTGGGAGTTGGGTTAATGATTCATTAATTTATGACCTATCAAAAAAATTGATTCATTAATTTATGGATTGGTTGATTAAGCTATGTGAATCATTTATTATTGAGTCTTTTAACCATGATGGATTCTGCTGTTTGCGATAGGCAATAATTCTCCATCCGGATACTTGGGAAACAAGAAGAAAAGAAATTGAGAAAGAAAAAAAGGGGAGTTTTCTGTTATTTTTGGATGTACACAGATTAAAGAGAAATTTTGTTGTTCCTGACTTCCTGGCTTTGAGAAGGGAGTTTCTATTAAAATGGGAACCTGTTGAATTACAAATAGAGTCAGTGATTTAATACCCAATCATTATTTACTTTGTTTAAGGCTGCAGCAAAAAATGCATTTCATATTTATTTTACAACACCACAAGGAAATGTGAAGGGATGATAATTGCTTTATCCCAAAGGGCAGAGCTTATGAAGCGTTTATCACAGAATTCATTACATAGTACGATTAATCTACAAATAGCTGCATTCGATTTTTTTTTTAAAAAGGAAATATTGTAGATCTTGAGAGCAGATTTTCTTCTTCTTCAATTAGGACTTCAATAAATTAAATTTTTTTTAAAAAGAAAGCCTTGTTTTGTGTTGCTTGTTTCCCATTTGTTGTAACTAGTTAACTCTTGAAGTGGCAAGAATTGTTTTTGAATATTTAAGTCCATGGAAAAGGGAATTTAAGTTGGTGCCTCATATTATTCCAGCATTCATGATATTCCTTGTTTACCCTTTGGAAGTAATTTACCACTAACAGATAAGGAACATCTAATCGCAATAGTGAACTTCTTAATAGCATGCATAACAATGCTGTTGAAATTGCATGATAAGTGGCGTGTATCAAACAAATCCAATGATGCATAATTTGTACGTTTCATATTGTGCATGTATAATAAAAGATGAACTGGTGTATTGTATGATACATTGCTATAGTGTTATACACTAGAACTGTCAGCCCAAACTTAAAAATATAATTTTCTAATTTTTTTAATAAAATTACAAAAGGATTTGAAACACCTTTTGGATAGACCAACTTATTTGGATTGTCCATCGAGTATTCTATTGAGAGTTCGTCTCCATTTGTTCCCATGTTTTTCTACATCCAAATTGGAGTTGTTTGATATATCAATTTGAAGGTTTGAAAGGTTGAGCAAGTGTTCATTGGTCTTTTTTTTGGTAAGTAAAATGTGTATATATTAATAAACCTAGAAAAGAAGAAAAACTATCTATAGACAAGGTGTAGCACCTTAAGAGCCAAAAATAAAGAGTACTTAAAAAATAGCTTTTACATTCCACAAAGGGGACTCAATACCTTCAAAAACCCTACAATTTCTCTCTTTCCAGGTAATCCACCATAAACATAGAGGGGCCATTAGTCAATCCCCACTAGACCTTTTGCCCACCAAGCCGCCCCGTCACAAAGCCAACACCTCCATCGTAGACCTTGGCATTACCCAACTTACTCTAAATATGGATGAGAATATGATTTACCCGTCTCTTCATCTACTTTACGCATGCCACGCCAATTAATAATTATTTGGTTCCTTCTTCTTAAGTTGTCCCTAGTTAAAATTCACCTTAAAGCTGCCCACCACCCAAAAAGAAAAGCAACTTTAAGATGGACTTTGGCTTTCCAAGGAAAATCCTTACTGCTTTCCCCTTTCAAGATGCCATAATATGACCTTACTTCAAAATCTCATGTTTGGTCCCTACTAAACATAACTTGTCTTCTCATTGTAAATGTCTAACCATAAGGCATGCCATAGGATGTAAGCAACTTGGTCATCTTCCAGTCCTGGAGATGTCTAATGAAAACTATGTCCCACACCAACTCTCCTCAAACCCCCCTACAACAATCCGTTGCCGAAACCGAAACCATTGCAATGCGATATAAGTGGGGGAATGTCATATAAAGAGGCCTGGTGTCACACTAAAGGTCCATTCAAAATTGGACCCACCCTACAACCATTACCCACCTTCTAATGAATATGCTTGGGAAACTCATCTCAACTTCTCTGAATACCCTTCCAAACCCCCATCCTGGATGAAACCCTTACTTTCTTAGAACACCTCTCCTTCCTCTGATCCTTATTTGCTATCAATCACCCTGCTCCAATGACAACTCTTTTCTAACCCATACTCCCATGATCATTTTCTCGAAAGTGCCTTATTGAACATTTGCAGGTCTTGAATCTCCATCCCTCAACGAAGTGCACACTTTCTTCTAGTCCACTAGATGATTCTCGAAGTCCTCACTATTTTTTTTCCATATAAAATCCTGTTGAAGTCTCTCCAATTTGTGAACCATTGTGACAGGCAGAGGGAACAATGACATGATATACTTAGGCAAACTCCCTTGGATAGATATTTCTTCTTTAATCCTATGAGCTTCGTCTCAAATCTCTTCCTACCGCATCCTCGGAGCTCTGGTGGAAGTTTCTAGGGGCAATACCAAGTGTTGAATTGACAAAGACCCCGCACTTCACCCTAGAGTAGGTGCAAGACCTTCACAATCCATCACATCCCCTACTGCTATGTGTTCATGTTAATCTTGAAACCTGAGACAGCTTGGAAGCAAATTAAGATACACATCAAGTAACGCAATTGAAGCTCCCTAGGCATCACAGAAAATCACTGTATTATCGGCATAAAGCAAGTGCGACACTGACATAGAAGCTCCACCGTACTCTTCTACCGAGAATCATCTCACCATTCCTCTTACCTCTGCCTTCTGCATAAAACCAAAAAACACCTCCATTACCATTATGAAAAGGTAAGGAGAACAATGCCATTGTCATCTTATTTGTCCCGTCGTCTTATCCGCATTACAATTGCTCAAAGTCAGCCCTTAAGAAGCACGAATCCGTACACATGGCATTTCTAAAAAAACACAAGACAAGGATACGTCGATGACATGTTGAATATATTTTTTTATATGGTCAAATAATAAAAACTTAATATTATTTCAATCGAAAATGGCATAAAGACACAAGTCATGATAATATTATTAATATTTAAAAATAACAAAAGCCATTAAATGAAAATTTAGGAACTTTCTTATTTAATCATTAACATTCATGATTCAAATCCTAAACAAATTTGTTAACTGTTAAATAGAACACACACACATACACACAACCCAAAAAAAAAAAAAAAAAACGAAGAAGAAGAAGAGAAAAAGAGGAAAAAAATTGAAAAAAAGTGAAAAAAAACTTAAAAAATGTGTTCTTAATGTGTCTGGGTGTCCGAGCATGTTTGTATCCGACTTGTCCAGGATGTGTTTAAGTTGAGCTTGTTTGTGTCTGACATTCACATGTAAAGCAAAATAGAGTGTCTATGCTTCATAGGCCACCCCTACTTCCTCTGAAAAAAAGGCCTCTCTAACCATACCCTACTCTTTTCAGAGATTTGACTGAACTCTAACCATCCACCATTGGATGCCAATGATTCGACTCTGTATACAATTCTTTGTAGAAACTAGCAATGCTCTCTTTTTGATGTCTTCTTCATTTGAAACTCCCAGTCACCCTCCCTTAATCTCCCAATGAAGTTGTTTCTCCCATGAGCATTGGCCTATGTAAAAAATTGTGTGTTTTGGTCTCCTTCCTTCAACCACATTTCTACCTCCAACTCACCTCTTCCATTAAAGCAATTCTACTCAACTCTGCTTTGCTCTCCTCTTCTTTCCCTATCCATATCAAAAAGCCTATTTCCCCCCCTTCATTCTTATCTAAACTTTGAATTTCCGACAAGATCTTCAACTTTTTCCACTCTTAAGTTCCCAAAAACCTCCTTTTTCCATTTCTTTAGCTCTCCTTTCAACAAGCCCAATATCTTCACCACTTTAAAACTATGAGAACCATCAAATTTAGAGTTAATCCACCAACCTGCCACAATCTCCCTAAACCCTTCCTCCCACGACCACATGTTTTCGAAATGGAATGGGCTTTTTCTTCTCCAAGGGCAAGTTGACTCACTTCCGCAAGTTTCTCCTCCCAATTTCCTGAAATTAGGAACTTGTCAATTCTGGAAAATGGTGGGGGTTTGTCTATTACTAGACCATGTAAACTGAGCACCAATAAGCAGCAAATCCCCCATTCCATGAAATCAATTAACTCTGATAACTCCTCCATGTCCCTTTTCATTCTTGCACAAGAGGATCTCTCACAAGGGAATCTAACAATGTTAAAATCCCTGCCAATGCACCAAGGATCTTGCCAACCCCTCCTCACTTCTCCAAGCTCCTCCCACAACTTTCGTCTCTGTCTGTATCTTCTACTGGGTCACAAACTCTTGAGAAAATCCAGTGAAAATTATCTTCCACAAATGTAAATCGGCAAGTATTGAATTAGAGCCAGATTTGATCTCCTCCATAACAACCCTCTTGTCCCACATGATCAAAACTCCACTAGCTGTGCCAACAGCTCCTAAGCTCATCCAGTCCACAAATCTGCGGCTTCATAACTTGCCTCTCATGTGATTCATCTCCCCTTGTCACTCCCCCATCAGAATTTGAGAGAGGAATGGGAAGTATGCTGCTCCATAACTTGCATTTCTTTTATGAGCCCCATCTCTCCCCCCCTTGTCACTCCCACATCGGAATTCAAGAATGGGAAGTATGCATTAGGTTTCCACCTTACTTCCTCCTCCATGACCTTCATTCTCCTTTTTTGCCCAGGTTAGACTTCTGAGCGTACCACTTAGAACTATACCTTTCCTCTGAGGTTGAGTTCCCCCCACACGTATCACCTCTTTCCGGGCGCAGGCAGCTCATTGCCTCTTCTTGCATCTTTCTCTCGAGTTTGGCTTCCTTCAGCCGTGAACTCTTCAGCAGCAACTTGAGTCTTCAAATCTTTTCTTTTTCTGAGGGCAACCAATTGTACAAGTGTTAGCGATAATAGTGGTTATAATACAAAATTGGAATTAAAGTTTAACTTTTGTCAGCAAGACAGATTGGGGTAGTGTCATTTGAATGAAAAAAAGACACCCACCTGGTTTGCATGCATCCAAAAGAATGTCGCTGCTTGTGGAAAAAATATGGTAGAGATTCATTCGATGCTCTTAAAAGTTGTAAGGTATTTCAGGAAAAAAGAATATAATTGTACACTTTTTGGATGTCTGGAGGAATATCCAATTCTTTACATAGATTCTTAGATTTTATAGATGAATTGAATTGTAATGGGTAGTTATTGTACTGTCCAGTCTCTTTTGTACATGGGTTGCCTCCCCTTGGGCGCCCGTGCACCCATCTCTCTCTCTCTCTATATATATATGTGTGTGTGTGTGTGTATGTATACAGTTGAATTTTATGTATGAAAGTTAGGGTTAGAAAAGGAGGAAGAAACAACTGGAAAGCAAGAAAAGAGTTGAAGAAATGTCAGGGCTTTCTTACTTCCTGCTGACCTTACACCTTGCAATTTATTAATACAAGTGAGAAGTACAATTATACCCTTAGAGAAAAATATAACCACAAAAAAATAAAAAATACTCTCCCTCAAGCTGGAGCATACATATCAAACATGGCCAGCTTGGAAGACAAATGGTAAAAAGAAGCTCGAGGTAATGACTTTGTGAGAATATCCCCCAGCCGAGCATCCGAGTGAACGTAAGAAATGATAATCTGTTTCTTCATCAACAAATCTCGAATAAAATGACAATCAACCCCTATATGTTTTATATGCTCGTGAAAAACTGAATTATTAGCAATAAAGATAGCAGGCCTGATTATCACAATGCATCAGCATTGGGTGGAAACATCAACACCAAGATCTTGAAGAAGAGAACGAACTCACAACATCTCAGACGCAGTATGAGCTATTGCGCGATACTCAGCTTCAGCACTAGAGCGGGCAACATCATTTTGTTTTTTTACTGTGCCATGTAACAAGATTTCCTTCGACGAAGGTACAATAACCAGAAGCAGACCATCTATCAGATTGACAACCAGCCTAATTAGCATCGCTAAAACCGGTCACAGAAAGGGAAGCTAGAAGGCTTGTACAGAAGCCCTCTTCCAGGAGTACTCTTTAGATACCTCAAAATACGACATATAGCATCAAAGTGAGGTTGTCGAGGAGCATGCATGTATTGACTCACCACACTAGCAACATAAGTGATGTCTGGCCGAGTGATAGTAAGGTAAATCAATTTTCCAACCAACCATCGGTATCGACCAACCTTAGCAAATAGTTCCCCGTGCTCGTTATCAAGCTTAACAGTAGAATTCATAAGAGTGTCAACATGTAGAGCACGTAAGAGACCGGTCTCAGAAAGAAGATCAAGCACATACTTTTGTTGAGAAAGAGAAATGCCTTGATGAGAACGGACAATTTCAATCCCAAGAAAGTAGCGAAGAGCACCTAGATCTTTAGTATGGAAATGTTGACTGAGATGTCGTTTCAAATCTATTAATACCTATGGAATCACTCCCAAAAATAATAATATCATCAACATACACAATCAAGATAATGGTACCAGCAGATGAGTGACGAACAAAGACTGAGTGATCAGAAATAGAACGGCTGAAACCATAGGTAAGAACAACTGCACTGAATCTATCAAACCAAGCACGAGGAGACTGCTTTAGACCATACAAAGCCTTTCGTAATTGACAAACAAGGTGTTCAGTACTAGAAACAACATAGCTTGACGGCTGAGCTATGTAAACTTCCTCCTGAAGATCACCATGAAGTAAAGCATTCTTAATATCAAGTTGATATAATGGCTAGGAACAACCAACAACAACAGAAGGCAAGATCTGTACGGAATTTAGACAAGCCACAGGAGAAAATGTCTCAAAATAATCAACACCATATGTCTAGGTGTACCCTTTAGTAACCAAGCGTGCCTTAAGACGCTCAATAGAACCATCAGGGAAGTATTTAATAGTATAAACCCAATGACAACCTACTATTTGTTTTCCAGGTGGCAAACCTGTAAGTTCCCAAGTCCGATTCTTATGAAGTGCACTCATCTTCCTCATCCATAGCATGGTTCCATCCTGAAGAAAACAACTTGTTTATAAGAGGTAGGAACAGAAATAGAAGACAAAGCACAAGCAAAAGATTGCCAATAAGATGAAATACGATTATAGAACACAAAATTAGGAATAGGATGCTTGTGTACAAGTGCGTTTACCTCAACGTAAAGCAATAGGTAAATCATCAGGATCAGGAATAGAGGAAAAAGAAGGAACCTTATACGGTGAAGATGTGGCATTTGGGCTAAAAGAAGCAATGCGCCTCTCTTTGGTCCGTTGATACACCTGCAAAGGAGGGTTAGGTGGAACAGAGATAGGCAAAGGAAGAGTAGGGACAGGTACAGGTTGCTCCCCCTCAAGACATGATATAAGATCTGTAGACAAAACCTAACCCAAGGAGAAAAAGAAGGATATAGACTATAAAAAGGTAACATCGGCACTTACAAAATAACGGCGAGACTCAAGACTGTAATATCGATAATCCTTCTGAGTTTGAGAATACCCAATAAAAACACATTCACGGGCACAATGAGATAATTTGTCATGTCCAGGATCCAAAATATGAACAAAGGTAACACAGCCAAACACATGTGGAGTAATATGAAATGGAGACATTTTAGGATATAAAAGAGAGAAGGGAAATTGATTATTGAGAGTAGCAGACGGCATACGATTAATGAGATAACATGCAGTAAGAACAACATCATGCCAAAAATGTTTGGGTACATGCATATTGAACATCAACGTGCGGGCAACATCCAAATCATGACGATGTTTTCGTTCAGCCACGTCATTTTCTTGAGAGGTGTGAGTACAATTAGTTTGATGGATAATTCCATTAGCAACACAAAAAGATTTCATTACAAATTGAGTATATTCCAATGCATTATTTGAGCGAAGAACTTTAATCCGTTTATCAAATCGAACAAAGATTTCATTATAAAATTTAAAGAAGATATTTGGGAGCTCAGATCGCTCTTTTAGCAAAAACAATCATGTCATGCGAGAATAATCACCCACAAATATCACAAAATAATTAACTCTATTTAAACTAGAAGAACGGGAAGGTCCCCATATGTCTGTGTGAACTATAGTAAAAGACTCGTATTGACGATCATGACTACTACTAGGATAAGAATTATGATGATGCTTGCCTAATTGACAAGCCACACACTCTAAACTAGACAACTGACTCGGATTAGGAATAGCTAACTTGAGCTTGGCCATAGAAGGATGACCCAAACGAAAATGCTACTGAATATGTGAAATTGTTGCACTCAAGGCGGATGAAGTAGGAAATGTGGAACCACTAGACCATCATTCTCATGACCCGAACCAATCATTTTCTTTGTCTTGAGGTCCTGTAGAACACAAGAAGTGGGACAAAAAGTTATGGAACATTTAATATTTTTAGTTCAATTGACTAACAGAAAGCAAATTAAAAGGAAAACCAAGAACCTAAAGACTAAAGGGTAAGGATAAGGAAGGAGTGGGGCAAAGAACACCTTTCCCAAGAGCTGAACGGGATGACCCATCAACTAAAACAATATGGTGTTTAAAAGAGTTTAAATCAGAAAAGAAAGATTGTATACCGGACATATGGGAGCTAGCTCCAAGTCAATTACCCAAGACGAAGATGAATGGGCCATACATGCAATATTATTTGAATTAGCCAAAGTAGCAGTGGAAGTAGAGGGAAGAGCAGTATGTAACGTCTGAACTAGCTTGCTAAGCTGAGTAGTGAGTGCATCATGAGAACTAAATGTGGGAATAACATGTCCAAATGAAGCTGAAGCTTGAAGTAGAAGCGGGTAGTGGCTGTGTGGGACCATCCATGACCTGATGGGCATAATCTGGTTTACCATATTTCACCCAACAATAAGGTTCGGTATGATTAGTAGCACCACAATGATTACATTTCCTATCACCACGACCACCACTTCTAGAACCACCACGAGAACCACGAGGACTAGATTTACGACCACCACTGCTTGAGATTAGAGCAGATGACTTTGAAGAAGAGGTGGAGCCTGTCACAAAGGAACTCTATCCTAGAGATGAACGCGACAAGCAGGAATACACATTAGCAGCAGTAGGCAAAGTCTCACTAGCAAGGATCTGATCCTTAAAGCCACGAAGATCTGAGTCTAAACCAGATAGTAAGGAAGCAATTATAAAGTCTTCCAATGACATTTCAATATACCCTTACCGTACCACGGGGGGCAAGCCCCCCGCATCCCCAACCTATTATTCTTTCCTAGCAACACAACTAGGGTTAAGTCCACATGAGTATTATGTGTTTCACTATGCTCCACACATAATATCTATACACCCAGTTTACTTGTTACAATAATATAAGCCATATCACTAACAATCTCCACCTTGAATCAATAGGTTGGGAATGTCTTTTTTCAACATATAGAAACATTGACCAAGTCCAAGCAATACTTGAACTTGGCTGTAAGAATAGGCTTTTTCAACATATCAGCTGCATTATTTGAAGTGTGAATTTTTTCAAGTATCACTTCACCTGTAGCAACATATCAGTTGCATTATCTGAAGTGTGAATTTTTTCAAGTATCACTTCACCTGTAGCAATAAGCTCTCTTATTCTGTGAAACCTCACATCTATATGTTCTGTTTTGGCATGGTAGATGTGATGCTTTGCCAAGTATATGGCACTCTGACTATCATAATGCAACTCCACCTTGCTCTAAACCTAAGCTCTTTGACTAGCCCTTTTAACCACAATGCTTCTTTAGTAGCTTCAATCACTGCCATGTACTTAGATTCTGTAGTAGACATTGCTACTAGGGATTGTAGCATGTATTTCCAACAAATAGGTCCATTTTCCATCATGTAAACATAACCTGTAGTAGATCTTCTGTCATCAAAATCACTTGCACAATCTGTATCTACAAAACCCACAACTGAAGCACATCCCTGTTGTCTTGCAAACATAATTCCATAGTCAGTTGTACCTTTCAAGTATCTGAATACCCATTTGACTGCCTTTCAATGTTCTCTTCCTAGATTTGCCATATATTTGCTGACTGTGCTAACTGCATATGCCAAATTAGGCCTGGTATAGACCATTGCATATATCAAACATCCTATTGCGCTAGCATATGGGACCTTTGACATGTCTTCAATTTCTTCCTTTGACTTTGGGCATTGGTTAGAAGGTAATCTAAAGTGATTCGCCAATAGTGTACGTACCGATTTAAAACTAAACTGTTCTAGCATCTTTTTGACATTTTTTTTTGAGACACCTATAGTTTGCCTGTCTCCCTGTCCCTACGAATCTCCATACCAAGGATCTTTTTAGCAGCACCTAAGTCTTTCATATCAAATTCCTTATGAAACAAGGATTTCAACTTGTCAATCTCACACATACTCTTAGCAGCAATAAGTACATCATCCACATAAAGTAACAAAAAAATATGAGAACCATCTTCAAGAGCCTTAACATAAACACAACAGTCGTACTCATAGTGCGTGTGGCCAATCTGGATCATATAGGAGTCAAACCTTTTGTACCATTATCATGGAGACTGTTTTAGCCCATAAAGTGACTTATTCAATCTGTAGACAAAATGCTCTACCTCAGGTTGCTTGAACCCTTCTGGTTGTTCCATGTAAATCTATTCCTCTAAATCACCATGAGGGAAAGTTATCTTTACATCCAACTGCTCCAATTTTAGATCGAGATGAGTTACTAAAGGTTACACTACTCTGATAGAGGTATGCCTGACAACTGGAGAAAAGACTTCATCATAGTCAATCCCTTTTTTCTGTGAGTATCCCTTTGCTACTAAGCGAGCCTTGAACCTTACTTTTTCGTTTTCAGATATAGCTTCTTTCTTTTTGAACACCCACTTGCATCCTATTGGTTTCTTTCCCTTGGGAAGTTCAACCAACTCCCAAGTCTTGTGTTGTCATTTTATGTGCAATGATTCCATTTCCTCCACCAAAGCCTCCAACCATTCTCTCTCCTGAGAACTATTAATAGCTGCTTGAAACGTAGAAGGATTCCTGCTACTAGTAACCAAAGCATAAGAGACAAGATCTTCAAAACCATATCTGACCGTTGGCTTAATCTTACGTTTAGGCCTATCTGAAACTGTAATCTGATGTTCTTGGTCACTGGAACTGGATTCCCTTTTTGGCTAGATATTTGATTCTTCTAGCTGCACCTGTACGACTGATTTTTTTTTGTCATTCTTTTCAGATTCCTTATTTTCTTCTTCCCTAAAAGCCTTCAACATAGACTTTTCATCAAACATCACATCTTTACTAATTACCACCTTCTGAGTCTCTGAATCCCAAAACTTGTACCCCTTTCTCATATCGAGAAAAATGCATCTTTTTGATTTCGGATCAAGCTTTGACCTTTTTTCACTGGATATATGAACATAAGCAGGACATTCCGAATGCTCTCATCATAGAGTAATTTATCTCTTTCCCTGTCCATACTTCCTCTGTGACTTTTCCACCAAGTGCAACTCTAGGTGATCTGTTGATGACATAACAAGTCATATTTACTGCCTCAACCTTGGAAGAACTTAGGAAGCCCAACATTTAATCTCATGCAACTTGCTCTTTCAGCAATTGTTCTATTTAACCTCTCAGCCACACCATTCTGTTGAGGTGTCTTTCGCATTGTGAAATGTCTCTTGATGCCGTGTTCTTCACAGAACTTCAAGAACCCAATATCCTTGTATTATGTACTATTATCTGTTCTAAGCCATTTGATCTTTCTCCCAGTTTGGTTTTCCACTTCAGTCTTTCATATTCTGAACTTTGAAAAAGTCTCAGGACTTGTACTTCTTGAAATAAACCCAAGCTTTTCTGGAGAAGTCATCAATAAAGCTCACAAAATACAGAGATTCCCCTCTTGAAGCTACTCTCAGAGGCCCCCAAACATTTGAATGAACATACTCTAGAATACTTTCTGTCTTATGAGTGGCAGTCTTGAATTTCACCTTGTATTATTTTCTCAGAACATAATATTTGCAGAAATCTAGTTTACAGGACTTGATCCCTTTTAGCAGATTTTTCCTATGCAGTTCCATCATATCACTCTCACTGATATGCCCTAACCGCATATGTCATAAGAGTGTATCATCGTCCTTACCTTCAAGTGATGTAGTTGTTGTAATTCCACCTATAATTGTGCTATCCAACAATTTATAAATATTACCAATAACTTTCTAACCTTTCATGAATACCATAACACACTTAATTACCTTTAGTACTCCACTCTTAGACTTATAGTTATAACCGTTTGAGTCTAGGGTTCCCAATGAAATTAGATTTTTCTTTAAATCTGGTACATGCCTAACATCTCTTAATGTTCTCACCACACCATCAAACATTTTAATCTTGATTTTTCCTATTCCAATGACTTCACAGGATGCATCATTACCCATAAGAACAGAACCAGATTTTATTGACCTGTAGGCATGGATTTAAATCGCGGTCACGGGATACGAATTGGTCGCGGTCGCAGTGTAATGGTATCGGGAGTATCGGGTCATTCGTAATGCGAATCAAAAACCGCAACCGTGAATTTTTTTCAAATACTAGCAAATCTCTTAGAAGTTATTGATACACGTATCTTGATTATAATTATCACATTTTAATATTTTTTACTAATAATTTTTAATTTTCTAACACCTAAAAAAATGTTATTTTTATAAATAACACTCGAGAATATATTTATTATTTTATATGGATATTTTAAAGTTAAACTAATAAGAAATATCATTTAATTTGTGTAACATTACAAAGAATAATATAAATAATAACAAAAAATAATTATAAGCATGAAAATCAATTTTGTTGAATAGTTATAGAATAAAAAAAATTAAAAATTTTGAGGCCAAGAGGCCTTTTTGAGTTTGTATTGACCCAAATGTTTTAGTAACCCATTTCAATATTTTCTGGATTATTTCATTAAGTATCTCTCTTATATATAAATGTTATAAAAATAGAAATCATAAGAATTCTGTAGGAAAACAAAATAAGGAAAAAAAATTGAAAAAAAAAATATAAAATAGATGTAACTAGTTATGTAACAGCCGTAACGGTCCTATAACGACCTATAATGGCCATAACACCTGATACGTAATGGTATCGGCCGATACGGCTATGAATTTTAGTAACACCGATATATCGGCCAGTATCGGTATCGGAGGGTTAAAAAATTGATACGTAATGTAACGACCGTTATTTAATACCATGCCTATAGGTGTCAAACCAACCCCTATTAGGAGACATGATAATCTGGTACATGCCTAACATCTCCAAATGTTCTAACCACACCATCAAACATTTTAATCTTGATTGTTCCTATTGCAATGACTTCACAAGATGCATCATTACCTATAAGAATAGAGCCATATTTTATTGACCTGTAGGTGTCAAACCAACCCCTATTAGGAGACATATGATAAGAGCATGCAGAGTCCATAATCCATGAATACGTGAATCGGTTAGAACATGATGAAACTGAGAGCATATCGCCATCCCCACCATCTGAATCTAATTCTGTTATATTGGCAGAATTTGAGGGTCCTTCATTTTGCTTTCCCTTCTTCTTTTCTTTCTCTTTTCCTTTCTTCCTCTGTGGACACTCGCTTCATATGCCCAATTTCTTGGCATTTATAGTACTGGACATTCTTGTTTTTTGACTTTGATCAACTATTCCTATTATTTGACCCGTCCCTTTCCATTCTTCTTCCACGATCATGATTACCTTTCGCTACAAGTCCTTGATTGGAACACTCAGTTGTATTCTGCTTTCTCTGATTGTATGCCAACAGGGCTGTTGTAACTTCCTCTGTTTCCTTCCCCCAAAGGAGAGTTGTAACCAGATGATCATAGGAAGCCGGAAGCGAGGTTAGGAGTATTAATGCCTTGTCTTCATCATCGAACTTCACATCAATTCTGAGCAGATCACTGATAATTTGATTGAATGTACTGATGTGTTGAGTCAAATTTGCGCCGTCAATCATCTTAAGCCTGTATAGTTTCTGCTTAAGATTAAGCTTATTCGTAAATGACTTGGACATGTATTGGCTCTCCAATTTTGTCCAAATCCCCGCAGGGAACTCTTAATCCATGACGTGGTACATTACCTCGTCTGCCAGACAAAGCCGAATGGTACTTATTACTCATCTTGAGTTCTTCCCGGTCGTCATCTATCATCTTCTCTAGCTTATTCGTTTTCCCATACGCCGCCTTCACCAAACCTTATTGTACCAATAGATCTTTCACCCTTCGCTGCCACAATCCGAAATTCCCAGTCTCATCAACTTTACCACATCGGCCTTGACAACAGAAGCGTTTACCGCCATTGATTTGACCAACAGTTCTGATACATTATTGATCGATGCAACAAGAATTAGAGAGAAAAATCAACACAGAGAATTTACATGGTTTGGCAATGTGTCTACGTCTACAAGTACGGCTATCTTTTATACTAATTAGAAAATAGGGTTACAAAGTATTTATACTGCATCGCATGCATCCCATAAATTCTTCATGGTATTGTAATACTCAGACAATGGTTTCTCAGACTGTCTAATACTGAAAATGTTTTCATACAACTCATATACCCGAGAAACATTACTCTGCTGTGAGAAGAATTCTGTAACAGTCTCAAATCTTCTTCGAAGGATCACAAAATTCAACGATAGTAACAACCTGGGGTTCCATACAATGCCAGAGCCACCCCATAACCACCGGATGTTCACACATCCAATCTTCGTACTTTGGGTCTATCTTGGCAAGAGAATTATCTATCAAATATTTCAATTTGTGTTTACCACGCAAAAACACCTTCACAACTTGTGCCCGAGCTAAATAATTAAGACCATTCAACTTCTTCGAGGTAATAGACTTTGGCATATTCATCATCCTTGATCAATGATGATTTATCCATGACACAAGTTAATCAAATGAGTCAAAGGGCAGCACTAAGCAGCAACCAACCTCAACTGAAACCAAGGAACAGCAAGAAACAGCCACAAAAAACACTCAAATAGCAGCGAAATGCATCACTGAACCATATAATAGCGATAAACAACAAGAATCTACGAGATTAAATCTAGAAAATGAAAGAACCAAGTTCAAACAGTAGAGCTGACCCTCTCACGATCAGCAAAGAGCCTCAAAAACGCTAAAAAAAAACCAAATCATCATAGGTCTCTCCAAATATGATGACTAGGGCTAAATCGCACCTTTCTATGATGGATGAAACAAAAAAAAAAAAAACTGCCCAAAGCCTCCCAAAAAAAACAAATGCAAAAAACCCGAAAAGTTTCAAGAATACAAAAGTGCATGTAGATGACTTCGAAAAAAATTGCAAAAATCACCAAAGACATCAGCAGAGGAAGACGAACTTGGCCATGTATTCCAGTTAGGGATGGCAATTTGTCCCCCCCCCCCCCCCCCCCCCGGGGGCCCTAATGGGGCGGGTATAGGGTGTTCATAAACAGGGTCAGGGTCAGGGTGAAGTTTTTAAAACCCCGTCGAGTTCGGGGCGGATTCAGGGGATGGTCATCCTACCTCGACCCCGACCCGTTTATATATATATATATTTATTATCCTTACATATATGTTATATTTACCAATAAATTACACTATAAAAAAATTAGTTTTAAAGTTTTTTCATATCACATTAATATTATTTTTTATTGCATCGGTTATTTTGCCAGTAAAATTTTAATTTATCTACTAAAATAAAAGTTTTAACTTACCTAAGAAAAAAAAATAATTGGGGATTGGAGCGAAGCAGGGCGGGGTAAGGGAATGTAAACAGGGTCGGGGTCGGGGTGAACCTCTAGACGTGACGGGACGGGGCGGGGGAGGGGCGGGGGGAATATAAACGGGGTCTTGGTTGGGGAAGGGGCACCCTGCCCCGTTGCCATTTCTAAATCTAGTGGCCGAAACGTGATGACCTCATGCCGACATCATCAGTCAAATGCTGACATCCTTTTTTAGTCGTGTATACTTGACTGCGTTTGGATGAATTTCCTTGCTAAAATTGCTTGTTTTGATACCAAGTTGAATTTTATGTATGAAAGTTAGGGTTAGAAAAGGAGGAGTGTACCTTACACCTTGCAATTTATTAATACAAGAGAGAAGTACAATTATACCCTCAGAGAAAAATATAACCACAAAAAAAATAATAGACACTCTAAAAGTATTGTATCTGAACTGTATTGTACAGTGCAAAACGATACAAAATATTGTGACGTATCGTTTTTTTGCTGTATCGAAACGTATCGTACGATACTAACAACTATGCCCATAACCCAACTAAGCCATTCAATATGATTGCAACTTCTTTAAAATTATGCAAAAGCAACTCCAACATATATTGCTCGGGAATTTGTTTTTTTATCCCACTATTTTTTTTTTCTTACATATTGTATAATTTTTTGCCTATATTCTCTAGTTAGTCATAACTCTTAGGAATTGCTGGGATAAACATTTTCTAGAGATCCTTAAAAAATTTGTTCGTGTGCATTTATGCATGTGCTGAGAGTGCTCCAGTGTATTTCTTGGAGTGTCAATGCTTTTGGAAAAGTCTGAAATTGATATTTTCATGAATCGTTGAATAATATTTCTTGGTTTTTTGTTCATCCAGGAGCGGGAGAGAGACCACTTTTCTCAATTTATAACAGAAGGTTTCACATCTTATTGCAAGAGGAAGAGACGGGATAAGGTATGTGATATTTAATTTAAGTTGGCTGCTCTTTTTTTTTTTTCTTCTAATTGACACTTCGAATTGCAAATACAGATTTAGAACATTTAGCACTTTTTTATCCCCTCGGGCGGCCCCCTTTCACTTCTGCTTTTGGTTCGTATGGCTTATTTAATATTCCTGTGTGAACTCTTAATTTAATTCTGCTGGTATAAAATTGTGAAACTGAATTTAGTGGAAGGGGCTTATTGGATGAATTATCCATTTTTGAAACTATCCCTATATTATATTTCCATTAATGGCATTGTTTCATTTTCTCCACAAGTAGCAATCAGGAATTAGTGCCATAGCATCCTCTTCGCTGAGTTGCATCCCTAGCCATACTGTATGATCAACGTATATCTCTAAAACAACTAAGATGGTTTAGGCATATGCAACGAAGGCCTAGAAGTATACTTAATAATGTATTATTATAAATGGTAGATGAAGGTGTAGACACAAAGATTGCATAATTGGTGGATTGCAAGCAGACAATGTTGGCTATTCTCCTTGGAACAAATGTCGAGAGGTATATAAAGAATTTTTTTTTTTGATTGGTAAAAGTGTAATAATTATATTAACAATGTGCCCAAGGGGGATGCACCCATGTACAAAAGAAAGGAAAGGCCACAAAAATTAAAGCCTTAAGTCCCCCCAAAAGTTGAAAAAACGATCTAAATACGAAGGACATTCTTCTTTCAACTAAAAGAAAAACAATCTCTAAAAGTTATCTTTATTCTGTATAGATGACTCCCCCTCAAAAATCCTTTGATTCCTCTCTCTCCAAAGACACCAAAGAAGACAAAGAAGAGCAATCCTCCAAGCTGGCTGCAAGTCCTTCCTCATCCTACTACACCGCCACCCCAGCAGCATACCTATAACTGTAGCCGGCATTGCCCAGCTGCATCCAAAAAGAGAAAAAACCAAATTCCATGCATTCCTAGCCATCCTAGAATGAAGAAAAAGATGATCTACCCTTTTCTTATCCTCCTTGCACAAATAGCACATACTAGGCAAATGGAATCCCCTTTTCTGAAGATTTTCCGCCACAAGGATAGCTCCCCAAGACGCCACCCAACAAAAGAACGCCACTTTCTTTGGAATCTTGATTTCCAAATAAGCTGCCATGGAAATGTCACATCCTTCTTCCCAATTAATTACTTGTAGAAAGACTTCACTGAGAATTTCATACTATTACTCGCCTTCCCAATTAATTACTTGTAGAAAAACTTCACTGAGAATTTCATTCTATTACTTGCCTTCCAAATCTTCTCCTCTTCCTCTCCGTCCCTCACACCACACCTACCCAACACTGTCATTAAGCCTTCCACCTCCACCAACTCCCAGTCATGAAAATTCCTCTGAAAACAATGACTTCACACTATATATACCCCCCAATGGACTCCATACAAATACCCACTAATGCCTCCTTATCAGTTGCAATATTGTATAAAGATGGAAACTTCTCCTTGAGGGGAACATCACTGCACCACGTTCTTTACTTGAAAAAACAAAAGTATATAAAAGATGTTGACTTGGGTAAAAATGTGAGACCTAAACAGTGTTGTAGTTGAGAAAAGCGGGCAATTTACGAAGGCTTATTAAAAGAATTAATTTTGTAACTCTGGACTTCAAAAGTTCTGAGTAAGGATCAAAGATGATGCAGCTGTTTCTTGTATGGTTCAAAGGAGATTAAAGTTGTCAGTTCTCAGTTTTAGTTTTGTTATATTTTGCAAACGAAGAGAGAAGAAATCTTAAGAGGGGAGAGTGAAGGGGCGTGGCTTTTTTCTTTTTCAGGTTTCCCTCTTCTCTGTCATTTGCTATATGTATTGTTATACTCTTTTCTATTTTCTACGTTCTTTTGTTGATGACATAATTTAAGAGGACTACGGAGCTTCAGTTTTT